>CM053031.1:11155217-11265217 GCA_028564925.1 Lithobates sylvaticus | reverse complement strand
GCACTGTGGCATCATGTGAGATGGGGGGGGGGGCACCACAAGGAAGTTGGAGGGGAGGGCATTTGTGCTAGGAGGGGAAATTTGGGGGAGATTTGTGCTGGGACGGGGAGAGGATTTGCGCTCAGATGGGGAAATTTGAGGGGTAGAGGATTTGTACTAGGAAAGGGGGAATTGTTTTGGGGGTGGGGGAGTGGATTTGTGCTGGGGGCATATGGGGAATGACATGATTTGAGTTGGGGAGGGGGGTTGGTGGAGGTGGGCAAAGATCTGTGCTAGGGGATTTCAGTAGGAGGCCGTTTTTTTTTGGGAGGAGGGGGAAATTACGGTTAGGGGTAAGCATGCAGATTAGTGCTTGATTTTTGATTTTTTTCGGGGGGAGGGGGGTATTTTGCTGACACATAATTCTCATATATCTTGGAGGGGGCACAATTTGGCATTTTTGCCCTGGGCACTAGATGACCTTGTCCCGGCACTGATCACTACTTTGTGTCTCCAGGTGGATTATACCGTGTTTTTTATGAGGACAAATTGGGCTTTCTTTTGGTGGTAAATGGTAATGGATAGCTCCCGCTTTTTTTTTTTCTTTTATCAAAGAAAAACTAGCCCAAAATGTTTTTTTTTATTTAGTTATATTTCTTGTTACTACCATAACCTACCACCAAAGAACAACCCAAATTAAATTTTCCTGCTCCTGACGATCACAGCGATACCACATATTCATATGTACAGCCCAAAAACAAAAGGGCACATTATGCTTTTTTTTATCCTACCTAAATCACACTGACACTGATACTAAAAAAAATAAAAAAATAAATAAATAAATCCTGTAAAAAAAAAAAAAAACACGACCCTGACCTTGACCTTTTACTCTGACCTTGACCCAAACACTAACCCTGGCACTGACCTAGATAAAACCTTGATCTAGGTATTTTTTTTATATTATATATATATATATATATTTTTTCTATAAAAAAATAATGTTTTTTTAATTTTTTTTTTTTTTTTAATTTAGCTGTATACTTCTTGTTGCTACCATAACCTACCACCAAAGAACGGCCTAAATTAAATTCTCCTGCTCCTGACGATCGCAGCGATACCACATATTCATATGTACAGCCCGAAAACAAAAGGGCACATTATGCTTTTTTTTTTTTTTATCCTACCTAAATCACACTGACACTGATACTAAAAAAAATAAAAAAATAAAAAATAAATCCTGTAAAAAAAAAAAAAAAAAAAAACGACCCTTACCTTGACCTTTTACTCTGACCTTGACCCAAACACTAACCCTGGCACTGACCTAGATAAAACCTTGATCTAGGTATTTTTTTATATATATATATTTTTTTTTTTCTATACACAGTGGCCCAAAAGATTAAAAAAAATAATGTTTTTTTTTTTAAATTTAGCTGTATACTTCTTGTTGCTACCATAACCTACCACCAAAGAACAGCCTAAATTAAATTCTCCTGCTCCTGACGATCGCAGCGATACCACATATGTGTATGTACAGCCCGAAAACAAAAGGGCACATTATGCTTTTTTTTTTTTATCCTAAAACACACCGACACTGATACAAAAAAACAAAAATAAAATAAATCCTGTAAAAAAATAAATAAAAAAAAATACAGACCCTGACCTTGACTTAAATGTGGATATAATTAAAGTGTAGGCTCTGGGGACAATAATCTGTGCCTTAAAAAAAAGTGAGACAAATAAAATAAATAAAATTCTGTCATTCCAGAACAGCAAGCGCGATCTCTACGGTTAACCAGCAATAGAATATATATATTATATGAGTCGGCCGCCTCCACTGCAGAATCCCCCAAAAAAGAAGAGCATTGTGTCTCTCCATAGTCATAAGCACTGAGATCAGAAGTGATCAGCTCAATGTACAGAGATGGGGTGTGACTGACACCCAGGGAGGGGGGAGGGGGAGCAGGCAAAATATGAACATAGTGCAGCTACACCACTTTTTATGCCGGTTGCTGCATGGAGCTCTGCTGCCATCTTGTGGTCAATATTTAAAAAGACAAGGGATAATTTATTTCCCATTCTCCTATTTACATTGTGTGTATAGTGGGGTCTCCAAATGTTTCAGTACGAGTTACAAATATTTCTGAGACGAAAAACGTCATTTATATAAATGTATATATCCACCCCTTACATCAGGTGTCCCCATCAGACTTCCTTACATCGGAGTCCCCCCTATATTCCCTTCAAAGTCCTCCCATACATCAGAGTGCCCCCTATATTCCCTTCAAAGTCCTCCCATACATCAGAGTCCCACCTGCATGTATCCTCCATTACATCACAGTTCCTCCCTACATGGGGTTCCCCCCCAGGGTCCCCTGTACATCAGAGCCCCCCCCCCTTACAGTATATCCGAATCCCCATCAAAGTCCACCTTATATCAAGGTCCTTTTTGAAACTCCCCCTTACATCTGGATACCTACCAGAGTCTCCCCTTGCATCAGGGTCCTCCTTATGTCAGAGCCCCCACTTACAGTAGGGTCCCCATCAGGATCCCCATACACCAGGGTCCTCCTTATATCAGAGTCTCTAATTGCGCCAGGTTCCCCATCAGATTCCCCCTATATCAGGAACCCCATCATGTCCCCAATTACATTAGAGTCTTCCTTATGTCAGAGTCCTCCCCTACATCAGGGTCCCCTCTTACTTCAGGGTGCCTTTTAGAGTCCCCTTACATCAGGGTCCCCCATTACATTAGAGCCCTCCTTACGTCAGAGTCCCCTTTTTACACCAGGCTCCCCATCAGAGTCATCCCTACATCAGGATCCCCATCAGTGTTCCCCATTACATCAGAGCCTTCCTTATGTCAGAGTCCTCCATTACATCACAGTTTCTCACAACATTAGATTCCCCATCAGGGTCCCCTGTACATCCAAGCCGCCCCCCCCCCTCCCCTTATATCAGAGTCCCCATCAAAGTCCCCCCTTATATCAGGGTCCCTTTTAGAGCCCCCCTTACATCTGGGTCCCCATCAGAGTCCCCCCTTACATCAGGTTCCCCCATTACATCAAGATCCTTCTTATGCAAGAGTCCCCACTTACACCAATTCCCCATTAGAGTCCCCCCTTATATCATGATCCCCATCAGACTCCCCCTTACATGAGATTCCCCATCAGAGTCCCCCCTTATATCAGAGTCTCCATCAGAATCCCCCTTACATTAATTTCGCCATCAAAGTCCCCCTTACCTCAGAATCCCCATCGGATTCCCCCTTACATCAGGTTCTGCATCAGGGTCCCCATCAGAGTCTCCCCTTTATCAGGATCCCCATTAGTGTTCCCCATTGCATCAGAATCTTCCTTATATAGGAGCTCCCCCTTTATATCAGTAAGTCTGTGTTTTTTCAAAACAACAAGCTCTCTAGCAGAATGTATCAGTTTACATGGATGAAACAAACCCCCATGCCCCCCTCCCCCCTGTACCACTGCCATCTTCCCTCCTTCCCTTTCCCGCCGGCTGTAGCTGTGGGGATTTTTTAGGATGAATGGAGGAAGGAGTCGGTAAATATGTAATTTACAGTCCCCTTCCCTTTCTGAATGAACACAGTGATTGATCGGTAGTGTGTGTTTGAGCTTTGAGGTGCACACCCTATTGCAATAGTCTGTGCAAGCATATGACGACACTTCACCACGGTTCCTTCTCAGCTGAGCTGAGTACAAGTTACAGGATAAGCCACTCACAAATCAGAGACAAGCCCAGCCATTTTTCAAGGCGAACATCTTCATATGTCAGTACTTTCCCCACAGTGGGCATCCTTTATTCTGTCCCCATTGCTAGTCTGTCCTAGGGCACCAGGACTCCCAGGCATTCCTCAGCCAGGTGAACTGATAGAGAGGGAAGAGGGTGCTGTCTAAGTGTAATATAAAATGTATTTATTGATGTGAGAGACAATTGGCAACTTACACAAACACACTCATTAGTATGTTGGGGTCTCTGGTGGGACTCTTCAGCATAGCAGTACACCTTAGAACAAACAAACACTCTAGGTAAATTAGTGAGTAGCCTGTAGAGCCAAGAAAACACACCTGGGTGACGCCAGACTAAGTGCAGTAAATTAAACTGTCAGGAAAGGTTTCACCTGCTGGTGGAACTGTCAGACCTTTGGCTTGCAGTACTGGTTTCCACCAGCGGGTGTCTCCTGGCAGTCTGGAACTGTCAGGAAAGGTTTCACCTGCTGGTGGCACTTTCTGATCCTTGGGCCGCAGTACTGATGTCCACCAGCAGGTGTCTCCCGGCAGTGTGGAGCTGACATTATCTCCTGTGATCAGGCGTCACCTGAGACTGATTGCAGGAGATGTGTATTAATACCCGGCAAGCACCCAGCAAGCACTCACACACTTGCCTTGGTATTGTCCTTGAGCCCTGACCTGCACTTGCAATCCTCAGAGAGGGCCGGAACGAAAATGGACCGCAGGGTAATGGTAGGGGAGGGCCGGACATGACAGGGTGTCTAGTGACACACAGGGAGGAGGTAAAGGGGTGGCCAGGCAGGGCTGGCCCTGTAAGCAGTGGGGGGAGTGGCTATATAAAAGAGGGGGCGGGGCTAAAGGTTTCAGTCAGGGAGAAGGCAGCATGCGAGGAGGCAGTTTTTATCACTGCTCCTCGCTCACTAGTACCAGAACCAAAATGGCCGACGGGCAGGACGGCCTGGTGCTGCAGAGGGCGGTGGTGGCGGAGCAAGGACCGGAGTGGTGGCAGAGCCAGATGGAGGACGTGATGGCCGAGCAACCGGACGGGCGAACGGACGTGCAGATGAAAAGAAGCAGGCGGAAGATGGCGGTGCGGGGGTCACGTGGGCGGATATCGAGGCCGCGGAGAAGGTATCTTACGGAGCGGTCACTGGGGCCATCAAGGGTGGAGTGGATGTCCAGGGGGGAGCAGTCAGCCCCCCCCCCCCCCAGCAAAAAACGAAGCCAGAGGTACAGGGTTGGAGGGCCCAGGCGGACTAAACGCTGCGGGCCTAGTGCGGGAGGCGGGGCCTCGGGCCTACATAGAGGTACATCCCCAGACGCAGTTGGTAGAGCTATTTACAGCCACAGCACCCCCAGCAGCCCTGCACGGGCTGGGGGGAGGATGGAACAGGGGTCACAGGGCAGCTGGATCATCTAACAGGGACAGGAAGAGGGCCGGCACCACAGGCGCTTCCAGGACAACGTCCCCCTCAGCAGCTCGGCACAGGCAAAGGGGGGGGATCCACCGGCCACTCAGGGTACAGCCAAGAGGGGGGTCCCATCTCACAGACGAGACACGGCAACAGTTCCCTCAGCGGCTCTGCACGAGCTGGGAGGGAGGGTCAATAGGGATATCGGGACAGAAGACCAGAGTGGGGCTTACGGGCAGTTTGGCACGGGGACCAAGGGGTGGGCGGACGCCACCAGCCGGAAAAGTGCCGCAAGGCAGGAGTGGTGCCCGGGCCGGCCCGCCTGCTCAAGAAAGGGTGAGGCGAGTGAGCGGCAGAGACAGTGAACAGGCGGGGGACAACTGCGGGAAGGCAGAGGCACGTTGTTTTCGGGAGCCCCTCTCAGAGGGGGCGTCCGTTTTGTCTCCACAGGAAGAAGAGAGCAGAGCAGAAGGCGAATGGTCAGAGGAGGAGGAGCCCAGCCGCTCTTTCCCGTCGGTGGAGGTCAGCTAAGCGGCTGTGGGGACTGCGCCCGTCAGCCCGGTAAGTCAACAAACGATGTAGCTTTTACAAATGCATTGCAGAATTTGTAGGATGTAGCTTCCTAGGCGGGGGGCAGGGCACCACCTCCCAGGCAGTTGTTGGCAGTATAAGACCAACCGCGGGCGGTGGGACAGAGCCAAGATGGGGGTTTATGGTGGTGAGCACTTGGTGGAGAGGCGGTCACAGCGGCTGCAGCAGGAGCTACGAACCAGACGGCGAACAAGGTGAGTGTGGCTGAGAAAGGGACTGCGGAACAGACGGTGGGATCAGGCATCGTGGGGATAGCGGATGCGGCGAAATGCGGAGGTGTATGGATGCTTTGAGGGACCAGGGGGAGCGTACTTGTAGCAGGAGGTCGGGGAGAAGATTTGGACAGGGGAAAAGGTGGAGATTTTCTCCTGGTTACCCCGGGAAAGTAATCTGGATAAGGGGAAGTCGAATGACACTGGGAAAGATGACAAGGAGAAGAGGAGATACCGGTTGGTCCCACAGACGTTTGCAAATTGGCTACAGGCATTCGCCATATTGGTTGGGGGATAGGGAAAAAAGAAATCCGAGCATTGATCGGAGTTGTTTTGTTACGGGGACGCAGTCGGGAAGGCCTACAGAGTGTAGGGCGGTACCGCGTGGCTATGCTAGGGCGAACAGTTCCGTCAGCGACAAGCGGGTGGGCCTGCGCTACGGCGGGAATGTGGAGCTATTAGCCTCTGCATAGGTTGACGGCGCCGGCAAAAAACTCCGGCGCAGTCATTTCAAGGGGGGGCCGTAGGCAGCCAGGTGTCGGTATCTTCGGCCGACAAGCAGTGGGGAGTGTGTTGACAAGTTAATGGCAAAAAACAAAAAAAACAAAACAAAACGGTGAGGATTTGGTGGTTTCCCCATTAGGGGTGGTCCCCTATTTAGGAACCGAATAAATTGCGGCTGTTCCATCATTTGTCCTTACCCAAAGTTGTTTTGGGGAATGATTTTATTGATCCGGAGGCTCATACGGTGTCGGACACGAGCATTGATGACAAAATCTGTGATGGAATCAGCGTGTAGACGGTTTCACCCGGACAGTTTCCATGGGGTGGGTTGCTGTGGGCAAGATCGATTCTACGTAGATGGGCGTTTGACAATGGGTGGTTCTATTGTTGCGCTATGTGGCATGTGGCAGCGTTAGTTGGGTTTATAGAATAGGGGTGAGAGATGTCACATGGATTGATGCTGTCATCCATTATTTGGATGATTTTCTCAGCGTGGGCCCTCCTTTTTCTGAGGAGTGGGCGGTACTACTGTTAACGTTGCTACACATTACGGAGAGGTTTCGGGTGCCTTTTGGCACCAAACAAAAAGGAGATTCGGGAGATCCATGGTTTTAGGAAAGTGAATGGGGCGCACGGTGCAATCATGGTTAGGAAAATTGAATTACGCATGCAGTATCATTCCCATATGGCGGATTTTCTGTTGACGGATGGCGGCGGCGACGGCAGGGGAAAAAGGCCCCACACATTTCCTTAGGATGACAAGGGACCATATGGTGGGCCTACAGGTATGGTATCGTTTCTTTGCGGAGCACAAGAGCAGGTCAGTTTGGAGGTCGGGACCAATGAGCAACTTCGTTGGGGAGTTGGCGACGGACGCCGCGGGATTGAATGGCTATGAGGCGGTCTTACAGGGCATTGGAGTGCGGAACCATGGCCACAATCGTGTAAGGAGGCAGGTTTTTTTCTTCTGAAACCTGGCACTCTTGGAATTGTTTCAGGTGGTGCTGGCATTGATAAAGGGGGGGCGGTTCTGCCGGAATATAAAATTGCGGTTGAACTGGGACAACATGGGGGTTGTACAGGTGTATTTACAGCATGTCAGCAGTTTCGCCACCAGTCATACGGTTGAGGCGACAGTTTGCGTTGCGCTGCATGCAGTGGAATATCTTTCTCTATGCTGGGCGTATCCCGATAGTGGACAACACTCTTGCTTACGTTTTGTCGCGCCTTCAGTGGGACAAGTTCAGGTAGCGGGCACCGGAAGTGAAGACGGAGTGTGTCCCGTGCCCGGGCGGGATTGGGGACTTGGCGTTGGTACCGCCGCGGGATGGATCCAACGGTCAGTACGTGAGTCAGCTTATGAAAAGGTGTGGACGGTAGGAACTGATTTACGGGCTGGGGCAGAGGTCACGTTGGAGGATTTAGAGATCAGGTTGTTCTTGCTTTATTTGTCTTCAGGACTATGGAAGCGGGTAAGACAGTGCCAGTCATGGAAAAGAGGATGGCTGGGGCTGGCAGTTTGGTTAAATTGAAAGGGAAGGAGGATTTGACTGAAGATTTCTGGGTTAAGCAGGCAATCAAGGGTTGCAGGACGGCACGGGAGCGGGGACGCTCGGCGTCCAATTACGTTGGCGAACCTGGTGGCATTAAGGGGACAGGTGGGTTTGATATGTAAATCAGTGTGAAAAGAATGTTGTTTTTGGTGGTTTTTTCGCTGGCAATGTTGGGGGTTTCCTAGAAATGGGGAGTTGGGCAGTCCATATCAAAAGGGTGGCGGGGGTTGGTTGGTACAAGATGTTAAGGTTGGGGGATAAGGTTGTCGGTTCGGGTGTGGAAATCTTACAACGGACCATAAGGGTAGGGGCTTACAAGGGTATGGGTATGCCCTGCAGGGATGTGTGGTATGCCCGGTTCAAGGAGTGGGAAGTTTTCTTGTTGGGGTGAGACCGGGGGGATGGACCGTTACTGTGTATACGGCTGGAGCTTAGCTATCAAAATTTCGATTTGTGGCGGTTCTGAGGAATTGTTTGGGGAGGTGGGGATCGAATAGTTACGCCTACGCTTCACACTCCTTCCGCAGGGTGGCGGCCACCGACGCTGCCAGGTACGGGTTGGATGAGGTGGATGTGCGTCGGAGGGGGAGATGGGAATCTAAGCGATTCCGAACCTATGTGCGGCCTCAGGTGGCTGCGATGAAAAAATAAATAAATAAATAAAATAATATGTGTATATATATATTTATATATAAATGCAGTTGTTGTTACGGATATCTGCCTGTTTTAGTACCTGGAACCGGTTAAGGGGGAGTTACAGAAGGTGCAGGTCAATACACTATGTTTGTCATTTCAGAAGGAGGGCTCCTACGCCTCGTCTGGATTCTCGGACACTCATATGTGTGTTGGGGCACACGGAGAGGGGACGCGGGACCAGGTGGGAGGCAGTTGGGAATTTCTAGAAGGGAGGCGACCATATGGTGGCTGGGTAGACCGCGAATGCTGTGGAGCAGGGTGGTCTCAGAGGTTGAGCGTTTTGCGTGGTTGGACAGGCCACCTGAGGGACGGGTCATCCACGCAGGTGGTAACGACCTGGGAGTTCGGGCAGTCGGGGACCTGATTGCGGACAAAAAGCTTATCTTACTTACCCCCGGGTGACATTCCAGGACACGTGGCCAGTATGGTTAGACATGGTGGCCTGAACAACATGGATGACTGGATCCGTTTATCGGATCAACAAAGCGCAGATCAGGGTGATTAAGGTGGTTGGGAGGTTTCTGGCTTTGAAAGGGGGGTTGGGTGATTCGTCACAGGGAGCTGGAGACGAACGTGGGTCTATATTGGAGAAAGGATGGGGGTCCACGTAACAGACGTGGGCATTGATTTTTGATCTATGGATTTGCAGGAGGAATTCAGTCGGCCCTGCGGGTGTGGAGGTGCCATCAAGGTCGAGGTGTCAACCTTTCAGGCTATGGCGGTGTTTGTTTGTTTGGTCAGTGACGGTAGCAGTTATGGAGGTGGTAAGTGTGTGGGGGGCTCATCATTAGATGGCCCCTCCGGTGTGTGGGGGGCTCATCATTAGATGGCCCCTCCGGTGTGTGGGGGGCTCATCATTAGATGGCCCCTCCTGTGGGGGGCTCATCATTAGATGGCCCCTCCGGTGTAGTACATCAAATTAATTTGATGATTACTCGTTGTTGCACTGCGGGAAAGGTGTTTGTCTCCGGGCGGTACAGGTGGAGGCCAGTTGGTTACGGTAAAATCCCGCAGTGCCCCCCCGGTGGTTCAGACATATATATATACACAGGAATTATATATACACGTTTATGGTACTTAGCTTCGTCACTGACCAACAAACAGGGTGTAACTGATTGGTTATGTGTTTCATTTGTGTTTTATCGTTATTGGTATTTATAATTTAGTTAATTGGAGTTTATGTTTAATAAAAGGCCGTTACGGCCATTTACTCCACAAGATGGTGTGGTCTCTTATTTAAGGGGTTAAGTAAAGGGGGAGTGTATGGCTGTATCAGCCTGGGGGCACTATCTAGGCTACACTGGTCATGTACTTGAAACCTGAACCCTGCACCTGTACCAGAACCCTGTGCCCTGTACCTGAACCTGGAACCTGTCCCTCCTGTGACCTTGTTACCTTTACCCTTGCCCTGCAGCCTGATCCGTCCACCTTCTCCCTGTCCAGTTTTCTCCTTGCCCCCATCTGCTGATCTCCCGTTGATGACCCTGGCCTGGCTATGTTTATGATTTTGGTATTCCCTATCTATTGTATATACCTGTTGACTGTTGTTATTTGTGGGTCTCTGTCTGGTAGTTGGTTTGTTGTGCACTGTGTTGTATTGGAGGTGTTTGTATCTATATTCACTTACCTTAACCGCTTCCCGACCGCCTCACGCAGATATACTGCGGCAGAATGTAATCACGTACCTGTACGTGGCCCTTTAATTGCCTGCCCTAATTGCCCGTGGGTCACGCGCGCGCCGCCAGCGCCACGCTCGCGACCCGATCGGGAGCTCCGTGACCACGGCCGCGGGACCAGCGGACCCGATCGCCGATGGTGTCCCGCGTTCGGGTCACAGAGCTGAAGAATGGGGAGAGGTCTATGTAAACAAACCTCTCCCCGCGCTTCCTACTCTGCCTGTCATTGATCGGCTGTTCCCTGTCATTGGGAAAGCCGATAAATGATGTCAGACGTCAGCCCGGCCCCCTAATGTAAAAAAAACACACACGTCACAGCCCATATCCCCTCCCCTCCCCCTAGTGGTTAACTCTTTCACTACAACTGTCATTTATACAGGAATCAATGCATTTAAACAGAATACGTATCGGCCTAAACTGAAAAAAAAAAAATCGTTTTTTTTTTTTATATATTTTTGGGGGATATTTATTATAGCAAAAAGCAAAAATATATTGCATTGTTTTCAAAATTGTCGCTCTATTTTTGTTGATAGCGCAAAAAATAAAAACCGCAGGGGCGATCAAATACCACCAAAAGAAGCTCTATTTGTGGGAAAAAAAAAGGACGTCAATTTTGTTTGGGAGCCACATCGCACGACCGCGCAATTGTCAGTTTAAAGCGACGCAGTGCCGAATCGCAAAAAGGGGCCTGGTCCTTTGGCTGCCAATTGGTCCGGGGCTGAAGTGGTTAAATAAATTACATTATCTCACTTTACATACATTTGGCTTCCTCTGTTGTTCTGGTCACACCTGATTCATGACATAAAGGCAGTATTGGCCCAATTCAATCAGGTGCATGTATATTAGCAACCAAAAACAATGGTGCTTTGGATATCACCATGTCATGGCATGTAGAGCTATGAGTCTCCTCTGCAAAACTAGCAGCCTTTCTTATCCACAGATTGGGTTGGAAACCGGCTGTGATGGAGGAAGCAGAAACCAAGAAGATGGCAGACAGCCTCATTTGGAACACAGAGGAGGTCAGATATCATTTGAAGGTGATGGGGCTACGCGTTTCAAGGTCTTCCAAACCTGTTTCTCATGCCAACTCTATCTGTTCACTGAGAGCCACTTCACTTTCTAAGGAGGTGCTGCATTAAGTGTCTGAGGCCACCAAGAATTAGTACTGCTTTGTGTTGTAATCATGCAATAAAATCCGTTTGGACGCTACCTTGTCGATCTGTGGTGTGCTGGCAAATGTCCCAATTGTGACTTTCCGAACCAGTTCCCAGCTGATTGCTGCTGCAGCACCCAAATCTTTTAGAGCTTATCCAGGAACATGTGCGATGGGATATGGAGTATTACTTATGAAGCCAACAAGAAGCCACCCCAGATGTTCTAATGGAACTTATGGAATTTTTGCTGAGCTCATTACATCATATATGTCACTCATTGTGCCATATACCAACTTTTTATTTAGCCAGGGTACACCCCTTTGCTTGAAGAGCTACCGTGTATACTCGAGTATAAGCCGACCCGAATATAAGCCGAGGCACCTCATTTTACCACAAACAACTGGGAAAACGTATTGACTCGAGTATAAGCCTAGGGTGAGAAATGCGCAGCTACTGTAAGTGGAAAAGAGGGTCAACAATGCCCACTTGCAGCCTTACTGTGCCCATTTGCAGCCATAGGTCCCCCAAACTTCAAACTTGGTAGTTAAGGGTTCCTAAATGCCCCCTAGCTGCAGCCAAAATTTGGGGTCTCTGGACCCAAAGGGTATCGAAATGACATTGCCGCAGATGGACACAGTTGACCGACTTTGGGGCCCCGTATCTCGGGGTCACTTGGTGCTAGCTACCCCATCTTTGGATATGTTGTAGTGCTAGTTCCACTGGGAACTGAATACCAAATTTGGGGTTCCTAGCACCAAGTGTCCCCGAGATATGGGGCCCCAAAGTCGGGTCAGAAAATGTCAAGCACTTTTCTGCAGCAGAGAATGACATTTTCCGAACCGACTTTGGGGCCACATATCTCGGGGCCACTTAGTGCTAGGAACCCCATCTTTTGGTATGTTGTAGTGTTAGGTCCACTTGGTTAGCACCAAGTGGCCCCGAGATATGGGGCCCCAAAGTCGGGTCGTAAGTTTTTTTTTTTTTGCTGCAGAAAAGTGCTTGACTCCAGTATAAGCCGAGGGGGGCACATTCAGCACAAAAAAATGTGCTGAAAAACTCGGCTTATACTCGAGTATATACGGTACATGGATCTCGTTCTTATTCCACGGTGGAATTCTCGATCCTTTGTATCTTATCATATGTAAACATTGTCGTAAATTTCTTTTATCATATCACACACACCCCCCCCCCCCCCCCGAACCCATCTACCTCTATCCTCCCTTCTGTATCTTCCATCACTGAAAACGTTGTAAAAGAAAAAAAAAAGAATGAAACGATTGTAATTTTGATTATGATAAAGTCTGTTTCCACATCAAAGTGATTAAACTGCTATTTGAAAAAAAAAATTATTTCAGGTATGATTAAACACTGCGGATGTGTCTGGACCTGACCGGTTTACAAATTTTCCATAAGAATACATAAGCCTCCTGTACACACGGTCGGAAATTCCGATGGAAAATGTCCGATCGGACCATGTTGTCGGAAAATCCGCCCGTGTGTGGGCACCATCGGACTTTTTCCGTCGGAATTTTGAGAATTGAGATGCTGCTCTCGAATTTTTCCGACAACAAAATCCGATCGGACTTTTTCCGATCGTGTGTAGAGAATTCCGACGGACAAAGTGCCACGCATGCTCAGATCAAATTACGAGACCAAAGCTATTGGCTACTAGCCTCTACGTAGTTCCGTCGTACGCAACGAACGTCGCCACGTTCAGAATGATCGGATTTTCCGACAACTTTGTCCGACCGTGTGTATGCAACACCAGTGTCGGACAAAATCCGTCGGAAAAAAAATCCAATGGATTTTGTGGTCGGAATTCCCGACCGTGTGTACGGGGGCTAAGACGTGAATCCTGAGGAATTTATGTTTTCTGACTCGTCAGGGAATGATCAAGGTGATATTGAAGTCTCTATAGCTGTATATACCATGAAATATTTTATGTTATATAATATAATAATAATATACAGTAATGTGCAAAAATTTTAGGCAGGTGTGATGCTAATGCTGTATATGAAGAACGCTTTCAGAAATAGAAGTGTTAATAATTTTTTTTTATCCATTAAAAAATGGAAAGTACTGTATTTATCGGCGTATAACACGCACCTTTTTCCCCTTAAAATCAGGGGGAAATCGTGGGTGCGTGTTATACGCGGATCCCTATCAATCCCCGCCGATCCCCGCTGTCAGGTGGAGCGAGCGCCGCCGATATACACCTAGCCGAGTGTACTGTGTACTCGGCTAGGCTCGGGTCCGCTCTCAGTCACACCCAATCCCGCCATTGGACCTGTGTTATGTCCATCATAGGAGCCGGGCCAAGGGGTGGGACTGGACGGGACTGCGAGAGGAGCCGAGAGGAGCCGAGTACACAGGACATCCGGCTCTGTCTTTCTGTCCTTCTGTCTCTTCATGTAACCTCAGACAGACTCCATGATGGTAAAATCAGGGCTCTGTGGGGGCCAAACCATCACTTCCAGGACTCCTTATTCTTCTTTACACTGAAGATAGTTCTTAATAACATTGGCTGTATGTTTGGGGTGGTTGTCCTGCTGCAGAATAAATTTGTGGCCAATTACACGCCTCCCTAAAGGTGTGGCATGATGGAGAATTATCTGCCTGTATTTCTCAGCACTGCGGACACCACTGATCCTGACCAAATCTCCAACTCCATTTGCAGAAATGCAGCCCCAAACTTGTTAGGAACCTCCACCATGCTTCACAGCCCTTCCCCCAACAAACTGCCTCCTGCTACAGCCAAATATTTCACATCGTGACTCATCAGTCCTGAGCACCTGCTGCCAGTTTTCCTGCAAAGTTCAAAATGGAGTGAGGGAAACACTGCGCTAACTCAAAAAGTGATAATAATGAAATTAATCCAAAAAATAATACTGTAATCAAAAGTGTACTGTGTACAGTAAATATCCTGAAAATATATGTGAAAGCAGCCAGCACTCTAACAAACCAAGTCAAACAAGCAAATACCGTATTTATCGGCGTATAACACGCACTTTTTCCCCCTAAAAATCGGGGGAAAGTCGTGGGTGCGTGTTATACGCCGATAGCCCCAAAAAAAAATGACAAAAATTGGTTGCGGCGCCGAAAAATGGCGACCGCAGCCGAAAAAGACCGAACCGCGGCCGAAAAAGACCGAGCCGACTCGTAGTCCCGCCTCCCTGCGCTCGCTCCCGAAACAGCAGGGAGGCGGGGCTCCGAGTGGAGCCGAACAGTCGGCTTGGTCTTTTTCGGCCGCGGTACGGTCTTTTTCGGCCGCGCATGCGCGGTTTGTCTCGCGGCGGGAAATTTAAACGTCGGCAAGACTGCAAATGACACCTGGCAAGCTACAAATGACTCTGGCAAGCTGCAGATGACACTGGGCAAGCTACAAATGACGCTGGGCAGGCTGCAAATGACGCTGGGCAGGTTGCAAATGATGCTGGGCAAGGCTGAAAATGACGCTGGGCAAGCCGCAAATGACGCTGGGCATGCCGCAAATGACGCTGGGCAAGCCGCAAATGACGCTGGGCAAGCTGCAAATGACGCTGGGCAGGTTGCAAATGACGCTGGGCAGGTTGCAAATGACGCTGGGCAAGGCTGCAAATGACGTTGGGCAAGCTGCAAATGACGCTGGGCAGGCTGCAAATGACGCTGGGCAGGCTGCAAATGATGCTGGGCAAGGCTGAAAATGACGCTGGGCAAGCCGCAAATGACGCTGGGCAAGCCGCAAATGACGCTGGGCAAGCTGCAAATGACGCTGGGCAAGCTGAAAATGACGCTGGGCAGGTTGCAAATGACGCTGGGCAAGGCTGCAAATGACGTTGGGCAAGCTGCAAATGACGCTGGGCAGGTTGCAAATGGCGCTGGGCAGGTTGCAAATGACGCTGGGCAAGGCTGCAAATGACGTTGGGCAAGCTGCAAATGACGCTGGGCAAGCTGCAAATGACGCTGGGCAGGTTGCAAATGACGCTGGGCAGGCTGCAAATGACGCTGGGCAGGTTGCAAATGACGCTGGGCAAGGCTGCAAATGACGTTGGGCAAGCTGCAAATGACGCTGGGCAAGCTGCAAATGACGCTGGGCAGGCTGCAAATGACGCTGGGCAAGGCTGCAAATGACGCTGGGCAAGCTGCAAATGACGCTGGGAAAGCTGCAAATGACGCTGGGCAGGCTGCAAATGACGCTGGGCAGGCTGCAAATGACGCTTAAATGTAAGTTTTTTTTTTTCCCTAAACTTCTCTCCTAAAACTTTTTTTCCTTAAAATTCCCTCCTAAACTTGGGGTGCGTGTTATACGCCCATAAATACGGTAACCACAATGTGTAGCGCTAACAAAAAATAGAGCCAATAGACTCATGAAGTGAAAGAAAGTCCGGTGCAATATAATATAGTGAAACAGTGATAAAGTCCTTTGTTCAAAGAAAATTGATCATATGGCATGGATCATCCTTGCACATGAGATGTATGTGGAGAAACTCAGCAAACACAGATTCTAATGTGTATAGACGAGTATATAAACCCTCCAATGGTTATGGAATGCATACGCTTACCAGCGACGTTGGACCCACCTACCATACGGCAGTGGGTCAGTATGCCCCAGTAGAAGACCTGCCCCAGTAGAAGACCTATTGCTCGAAACGCGTCAGGCTTTGCTGATTTTGAGACCCTTATACTGCTTTTACTCTGTTTTATTTTTGATTTTATCAATATATGCTCTGTACTGCTTGGGTGAATTCCCCTGTTTGTACCATTATTTATACCCCATACCCAATAAATTAGTGGTGGTATCACACTATTGGAGTTCCTTTTTTCCGTTTCCTGCTTCCTGGTTCGTTCCTGGTGTCGTGCCCCACACGTGTGTCGTTTTGGAGGATTCCGGAATATCCAGCTGAGAGTCCATCCCAGACCTGGAGGAGTGCTGCCAGAATCCAGCTTTCATCCCTTGGGCGCCACCTACAGGAGTTACCATAAGCCTTACTGACCCACTGCCGTATGGTAGGTGGGTCCAACATCGCTGGTAAGCGTATGCATTCCATTACCATCGGAGGGTTTATATACTCGTCTATACACATTAGAATCTGTGTTTGCTGAGTTTCTCCACATACATCTCATGTGCAAGGATGATCCATGCCATATGATCAATTTTCTTTGAACAAAGGACTTTATCACTGTTTCACTATATTATATTGCACCGGACTTTCTTTCACTTTATGAGTCTATTGGCTCTATTTTTTGTTAGCTCTACACATTGTGGTTATTTTCCTGCAAAGTTCGCTTAGCCTTGTTTCCACGTCGGAGGTTTGGCTTTTTGGCTGCAATTCTTCCACGAAGACCATTTCTGGCCAGACCTCTCTGGACAGTAGAACAAAAGGGCCGGGACTTCGCACGAAGCACGTGATTGCAAAAGAATGACTTGATGAATATGAGAAATGCTTATTAATTTATATACATGGGTGTACAAACATAATCTCGATTTTCTAGTTTAAAACCAGTTAACATGATACTAACATGGGGAGCAATTAATATCGCAAAGTTATAATTCCACAATTCATCAAAATTGATATATATATACTGTACACACATATAAATAATATGGACTATTGCCTGCCTAGCCTATGGACTCGTGGATCCCTATTGTGGTTGGTAAAATGCATAAATAATAATAATAAGCCCATAAGAAAATTTAAATATATAAAACACGGCATATGCTGGCTCTACGCGTTTCATGGCTTGGTGCCAATCTTCAGGAGCGAGCACGTGATATATCTGAAATTAACCACTTCAGCCCCGGACCAATTTGCAGCCAAAGGACCAGGCCCCCTTTTTGCGAATTCGGCACTGCGTCGCTTTAACTGACAATTGCGCGGTCTTGCGACGTGGCTCCCAAACAAAATTGGCGCACTTTTTTTCCCACAAATAGAGCTTTCTTTTGGTGGTATTTGATCGCCCCTGCGGTTTTTATTTTTTGCGCTATAAACAAAAATAGAGCGACAATTTTGAAAAAAATGCAATATTTTTGACTTTTTGCTATAATAAATATCCCCAAAAAATATATAAAACAAACATTTTTTTCCCTCAGTTTAGGCCGATACGTATTCTTCTACATATTTTTGGTAAAAAAAAAAAAATCGCAATTAGCGATTATTGATTGGTTTGCACAAAAGTTATAGCGTTTAAAAATAGGGGATAGTTTTATAGCATTTTTATTAATATTTTTTTTTTTTTTTTTTACTAGTAATGGCGGCGATCAGCGATTTTCTATTGTGACTGCGACATTATGGCGGACACATCGGACATTTTTGACACATTTTTGGGACCATTGTCATTTATACAGAAATCAGTGCTATTTAAATGCACTGATTCCTATGTAAATGACAGTGGCAGTGAAGGAGTTAACCACTAGGGGGTGGGGAGGAGTTAGTGTGACGCGTTGTGTTTTTTTATACAGTAGGGGGCGTGGCTGACGTATGACGTCACTGATCGGCTGATCGGCTGTTCCCGATGACAGGGAACAGCCGATCAGTGACAGGCAGTGTAGGAAGCGCGGGGAGAGGTTTGTTTACACAGACCTCTCCCCGTTCTTCAGCTCTGTGACCCGATCGCGGGACACCAGCGGCGATCGGCCGTGGTCACGGAGCTCCCGACAGGGGCCGCGCGCGCGACCCCACGGCTAGGCAATTAAAGGGCACGTATATATACGTGCTTTTGCCTAGCCGTGCCATTCTGCCGACGTATATTTACATGCGGCGGACGGGAAGCGGTTAAAAATAGGAATAACTAGATGATTAAACATATATCAACAGGTAGGAGGGTTCTTACTTCACCCCCTACCTGTTGATATATGTTAGATCATCTAGTACCTGGGTCCCATTGGTTTCCACCAGTTCTGTGCTGATGGCACTGCTGGACATCTTCCGATGTGGAAGGGAAGAAAGCATTATGTGTCTTTCGTCTGCTGCATTAAGTTTCCTTGGCCAACCATTGTGTCTACGGTCCTCAACGTTGCCCGTTTCCGTTTCTTTGTGCTTCTTCAAAAGAGCTTGAAGAGCACATCCTGAATCCCCAATCTTTGCCTGGGAGAGACCTTGCTGATACAGTATAACTACCTTTGTGTCTTGTTGCTGTACTCAGTCTTGCCATGGTGTGTGACCCGTGACATGAAACTGCCTTCCACAACCTCACCTTAGTAGCAGAGTTTGGCTGTTCCTCACCCATACTGTAATTAGACACTCCCAGAGGAGGAGACGTACAAAGAGGGAGGGGCCTGTGGTAGGGAATTTAATTTTCCTGAAGTAGTCACATTTCCCAGTAAGTTCAGACTCCTTGTGACAGTTATATAGGGAGGGGAGGGTGGAGGAGCTGGGCCAGCACACACAGTATGTAGACACTCCCAGAGGAGGAGACGTACAGGGAGGTGGGAGTCTGTGCTGCTCTGCACCCTGGGGAATCCCCCATCATCTCACACCTGGGCTCCCTTCCTGTGACCTTGTGACAGTTATGTAGGGAGATGAGGGGAGGGGTGGAGGAGCTGGGCCAGCACAGACTGTAATTAGACACTCCCAGAGGAGGAGACATACAAAGAGGGAGGGGTCTGTGCTAGGGAATTTAATTTTCCTGAAGTAGTCACATTTCCCAGTAAGTTCAGACTCCTTGTGACAGTTATATAGGGAGGGGAGAGTGGAGGAGCTGGGCCAGCACACACAGTATGTAGACACTCCCAGAGGAGGAGACGTACAAGGAGGTGGGGTCTGTGCTGCTCTGCACCCTGGGGAATCCCACATCATCTCACACCTGGGCTCCCTTCCTGTGACCTTGTGACAGTTATGTAGGGAGACGAGGGGAGGGGTGGAGGAGCTGGGCCAGCACAGACTGTAATTAGACACTCCCAGAGGAGGAGACATACAAAGAGGGAGGGGCCTGTGCTAGGGAATTAAATTTTCCTGGATTAGTCACATTTCCCAGTAAGTTCAGACTCCTTGTGACAGTTATATAGGGAGGGGAGGGGTGGAGGAGCTGGGCCAGCACACACAGTATGTAGACACTCCCAGAGGAGGAGACGTACAAGGAGGTGGGGTCTGTGCTGCTCTGCACCCTGGGGAATCCCACATCATCTCACACGTGGGCTCCCTTCCTGTGACCTTGTGACAGTTATGTAGGGAGATGAGGGGAGGGGTGGAGGAGCTGGGCCAGCACAGACTGTAATTAGACACTCCCACAGGAGGAGACATACAAAGAGGGAGGGGCCTGTGCTAGGGAATTACATTTTCCTGGATTAGTCACATTTTCCAGTAAGTTCAGACTCCTTGTAACAGTTGTATAGGGAGGGGAGTGGTGGAAGAGCTGGGCCAGCACACACAGTATGTAGACACTCCCAGAGGAGGAGACGTACAAGGAGGTGGGAGTCTGTGCTGCTCTGCACCCTGGGGAATCCCCCATCATCTCACACCTGGGCTCCCTTCCTGTGACCTTGCAATGGTTATGTAGGGAGATGAGGGGAGTGGTGGAGGAGCTGGGCCAGCATAGACTGTAATTAGACACTCCCAGAGGAGGAGACATACAAAGAGGGAGGGGCCTGTGCTAGGGAATTGAATTTTCCTGAATTAGTCACATTTTCCAGTAAGCTCAGACTCCTTGTGACAGTTATATAGGGAGGGGAGGGTGGAGGAGCTGGGCCAGCACACACAGTATGTAGACACTCCCAGAGGAGGAGACGTACAAGGAGGTGGGAGTCTGTGCTGCTCTGCACCCTGGGGAATCCCCCATCATCTCACACCTGGGCTCCCTTCCTGTGACCTTGTGACAGTTATATATGGAGACGAGGGGAGGGGTGGAGGAGCTGGGCCAGCACAGACTGTAATTAGACACTCCCACAGGAGGAGACGTACAAGGAGGGAGGGGCCTGTGCTAGGGAATTCAATTTTCCTGGATTAGTCACATTTTCCAGTAAGTTCAGACTCCTTGTGACAGTTATATAGGGAGGGGAGAGTGGAGGAGCTGGGCCAGCACACACAGTATGTAGACACTCCCACAGGAGGAGACGTACAAGGAGGTGGGGTCTGTGCTCCTCTACACCCTGGGGAATCCCACATCATCTCACACCTGGGCTCCCTTCCTGTGACCTTGTGACAGTTATATAGGGAGATGAGGGGAGGGGTGGAGGAGCTGGGCCAGCACAGACTGTAATTAGACACTCCCAGAGGAGGAGACGTACAAGGAGGGAGGGGTCTGCTAGGGAATTGAATTTTCCTGAATTAGTCACATTTTCCAGTAATTTCAGACTCCTTGTAACAGTTGAATAGGGAGGGGAGTGGTGGAAGAGCTGGGCCAGCACACACAGTATGTAGACACTCCCATTGGAGGAGACGTACAAGGCGATGGGGGTCTGTGCTGGGGAATTTACCGTTCCTGAAGTAGCCAAATTTTCTGGCAAGTTCAGAAGCACATAAAAAAATGTATGGAAAGGCAAAACACAGGAGAAAATATTGGATGTTCTGCATTTTCCTGGCAATGGTTTCCAGTGGGTGACGGGGGCTCGTTATCTATTTTCAGCCCCTGAATGTTCTATATATAATACTTTGCATTGTTCATTAGACAGCAGCCGCCGAGCGCTGGAAGCTCTGATCATTGATATTAACAAGTGTCATTAAAATTGAATTTACAGCCGGCCCTGACCCCGATTATTCCCGGCCGGCCTCGCCGTAACCCCAAACAACCAACCTTCATTACCGGGTGCCACCGCCCTGCCCCCGGGGTTAATGAGCATTTTTATGTAGACAGCAAAAGCAGACCATTAACTGTGCCAGCAGCAGCAGCACACAAAAATATCCCCGCGCTGATTAATGGCGGCCCTTATCAGGCTGCAAAACGCACAAGGAGAGCCGTCCCTGGAAAAGATTGACAGGAGGATGTGATGAGCGATTACTGAATCCTTGTCACCTGCGCTGCAGATCTAATCATTGATGCAAATCTCCCTTCCAGGTTCTGTGCATTCGTTCGCTCTTCTTCTGATTGTAAAATTATAGCAGTCCCTGCACTGGTGGTGATAGATACATTCCCAGCAGCTGAGGTGAGATTCTAAGGCCCCTTTCACATGGGCCGGATCTGGTTTAGCTGAGCAGGCAGATGATGACAGGCAGTGGCATCGCTATAGGCCCCGAATCTGGGGCCCATAGCCCTGAGTCTCTGCAGAGCTCTCCAAGGGGAGGCTCTCTGGGGACCCTGATGTAAGTTGGGGGCTCTCTGGGGACCCTGATGTAAGTGAGGGGCTCTCTGGGGACCCTGATGCAAGAGGGAGGCTCTCTGGGGACCCTGATGTAAGTGGGGGGCTCTCTGGGGACCCTGATGCAAGAGGGAGGCTCTCTGGGGACCCTGATGTAAGTGGGGGGCTCTCTGGGGACCCTGATGCAAGGGGGGGCTCTCTGGGGGCCCTGATGCAAGGGGGGCTCTCTGGGGGCCCTGATGCAAGGGGGAGGCTCTCTGTGGACCCTGATGCAAGAGGGAGGCTCTCTGGGGACCCTGATGTAAGTGGGGGGCTCTCTGGGGACCCTGATGCAAGGGGGGGCTCTCTGGGGGCCCTGATGCAAGGGGGGCTCTCTGGGGGCCCTGATGCAAGGGGGGAGGCTCTCTGGGGACCCTGATGAAAGGGGGAGGCTCTCTGGGGACCCTGATGAAAGGGGGAGGCTCTCTGGGGACCCTGATGCAAGAGGAGGCTCTCTGGGGACCCTGATGCAAGGGAGAGGCTCTCTGGGGACCCTGATGTAAGTGAGGGGCTCTCTGTGGACCCTGATGCAAGAGGGAGGCTCTCTGGGGACCCTGATGTAAGTGGGGGGCTCTCTGGGGACCCTGATGTAAGTGGGAGGCTCTCTGGGGACTCTGATGTAAGTGGGGCGCTCTCTGGGGACCCTGATGTAAGTGAGGGGCTCTCTGGGGACCCTGATGCAAGAGGGAGGCTCTCTGGGGGCCCTGATGCAAGGGGGGGCTCTCTGGGGGCCCTGATGCAAGGGGGAGGCTCTCTGTGAACCCTGATGCAAGAGGGAGGCTCTCTGGGGACCCTGATGTAAGTGGGGGGCTCTCTGGGGACCCTGATGCAAGGGGGGCTCTCTGGGGGCCCTGATGCAAGGGGGGCTCTCTGGGGACCCTGATGCAAAGGGGGGCTCTCTGGGGGCCCTGATGCAAGGGGGGCTCTCTGGGGACCCTGATGCAAAGGGGGGGCTCTCTGGGGGCCCTGATGCAAGGAGAGGCTCTCTGGGGACCCTGATGTAAGTGGGGGGCTCTCTGGGGACCCTGATGTAAGTGGAGGGGCTCTCTGGGACCCTGATGTAAGTGGGGGGCTCTCTGGGGACCCTGATGCAAGAGGGAGGCTCTCTGTGGACCCTGATGCAAGGGGGAGGCTCTCTGGGGACCCTGATGCAAGGGGGAGGCTCTCTGGGGACCCTGATGCAAGGGAAAGGCTCTCTGGGGACCCTGATGCAAGGGGGAGGCTCTCTGGGGACCCTGAAGCAAGGAGGAGGCTCTTTGGGGGCCCTGATGCAAGGGGGAGGCTCTCTGGGGACCCTGAAGCAAGGAGGAGGCTCTCTGGGGACCCTGGTGCAAGGGGGAGGCTCTCTGGGGACCCTGATGCAAGGGGGAGGCTCTCTGGGGACCCTGATGCAAGGAGGAGGCTCTCTGGGGACCCTGATGCAAGGGGGAGGCTCTCTGGGGACCCTGAAGCAAGGAGGAGGCTCTCTGGGGACCCTGGTGCAAGGGGAAGGCTCTCTGGGGACCCTAATGCATCATGCAAGGGGGAGGCTCTCTGGGGACCCTGATGTAAGTGGGGGGTTCTCTGGGGACCCTGATGCAAGGGGGAGGCTCTCTGGGGACCCTGATGAAAGGGGGAGGCTCTCTGCGGACCCTGATGCACGGGGAGGCTCTCTGTGGACCCTGATGCAAGGGAGAGGCTCTCTGGGGACCCTGATGCAAGGGGGAGGCTCTCTGGGAACCCTGATGCAAGGGGGAGGCTCTCTGGAAACCCTGATGCAAGGGGGAGGCTCTCTGGGGACCCTGATGAAAGGGGGAGGCTCTCTGGGGACCCTGATGCAAGGGGAGGCTCTCTGTGGACCCTGATGCAAGGGAGAGGCTCTCTGGGGACCCTGATGCAAGGGAGAGGCTCTCTGGGGACCCTGATGCAAGGGAGATGCTCTCTGGGACCCTGATGCAAGGGGGAGGCTCTCTGGGAACCCTGATGCAAGGGGGAGGCTCTCTGGGGACCCTGATGCAAGGGGGGCTCTCTGGGGACCCTGATGTAAGTGGGGGGGCTATCTGGGGATATACACACACACACATGTATATTACTTTATATACATGTGTATGCCCACCAAAGCGTATGACTTTATTTACTATGCTGCTATGGGCTCCAGCCCCAGATCTTTTGTAGACCTAGCAATGCCCCTGATGACAGGTCCAGATCCGCTCCGCTTATGCAGAGCAGACACAGCCCGTTCTACTCTCTGGGTAGTCGAATGTAAATGGACCGCCTGTCCTTTTACACTGGACTGCCCTCCAATCTGATTCGGCCAGCCAGAGGCAGGGGCGGACTGGGCTGGGGGGGTAGGGTGACCATGTGTCCCGGATTGCCCGGGACAGCCCCGAATTTTGCCTGGGACAGCCCCGCATTTTGCAGGTCTGCATACCTCCCAACATTTTGAGATGGGAACCTATTAGCCAAAGTATGTAGGCATAGGACACACCCCCTGCCACGCCGCTTAAAGAAAAATTGTACAAAAATAATGATTAGTTAAATCCACGAGTTCTTTGTTTTTACCCATACGATTCCTTTATATTGGCTTTTGACATTTACAAATGCAGCAATTTAGAATTTGGATGAAAGGTTTAGCGCTGGGAAACACAATTTGAAAGATAAAAAAAGTGCATTTTCTATACAACTATATAGATCAGACCAAAATGAGGGACAAATGAGGAGGAAAGGGGGACAGAGGGACATTGCTCCAAATCAGGGACAGGCCCTCGAAATCCGGGACAGTTGGGAGCTATGGGTTTGTCCCGGCTCCCGGGCACCTTCATTCCGGGACAATACAGTGTCCAAGGAATGAAACTGACACAGCCACCCTATACGACCAGCCGATGCTGGAATCTGTCACTCCTTTCCTTTCTCCCTTTCATTTCCCAGTGCATTCTGCACCCTGATTGGCAAAGCTTTGCCTAATCAGGGCGCAGTAAAAGCTGGTTGTTAAGGAGCAGGGCCGGCCTTAACAACCGATGAGTCAACAGCTGTCAATGAGCTTCCCCGCTGACAGCTGAATAATAAAAAAATTTAATTGGCGGTAAAAAAAAGTAAAAAAGAAATGCGTGGGGTCCCCCCAGTCCATACCAGACCCTTATCTGAGCATGCAGCCTGCAGCAGGTCAGGCAAGAGGAGGACGAGCGAGTGCACCCCCCCCCCTTCCTGAACCTTACCAGGCCACATGCCCTAAACATGAGGGGGGGTGTTGGGTGCTTTGGCAAAGTAAAAAAAAGAAATGGCGTTGGGTCACCGCTGTCTGCTGAAAACAGGTCACAGGAGTGCAGAACGAACTGCACACCTGTGATCCACAGGAGAAGTACAGCCAAAAAAGCTTTCCCAGTACTTCTCCTTTAAAGTGTAACTCCACTTCTTGAGAAAATAAAAATCTCCTCTCTGTACATTTCAGGGATTTTAACAAACGTAGAAAACTCCCAACTTTTGTTGCTCTCAAGAAATAGCACCACGTCCTGCGGAGACTGATTCTTAATGGGAGGGTCTGGTTCATTATAATTACCTGGTGCACTCTTAGTAATTTATTTATAAAATACTTATTGGATGAATGTCACACACTTACATGCAGGCTGGCCAAATTGTCCCCATACCTTCTGTAATAGAAAAGTACCTACTGTATGATTGTTGGCTCCATCTAGTGGCCAAAATGTGGTATATTTTCTCATTGTGGTAGATCAGGAAACTCTACCGCATTTTGTCTACTAGATGGACCTGACGATCATAGAAATTAATCTTTTGCCACCCATGTAATGCACAGGGCCGGTGCTACCACTAGGCAGCCACCTAGGGCGCACTGCTGCCTGGGAGCGCCCGGCCACTGTGTTCCTACTCTCTTCTCTCTGCAGCAAGCAACTAAGTCTCAGCATCAGCAGGCAGCCGCCACTCCAATCGCTGATAGTGTCAGAGGCACAGTGGCCGTGAAGGACTATGTCTGTGTCCTGACTCCTGAATGAATGGAAGCAAGCAAACATTGATTGATGGGCACTGGTAGGCTGCATTGATGGGTTCTAGTGAGGCTGCATTTGATGGGCGCTGGTGAGGCTGCATTAATGGGCGCTGGTAGGCTGCATTAATGGACGCTGGTAGGCTGCATTGATGGGCGCTGGTAGGCTGCATTGATGGGCGCTGGTAGGCTGCATTGATGGGCGCTGGTAGGCTGCATTGATGGGCGCTGGTGAGGCTGCATTAATGGGCGCTGGTAGGCTGCATTAATGGGCGCTGGTAGGCTGCATTCATGGGGTGCTGGTGAGGCTGCATTAATGGGTGCTGGTGGGCTGCATTTGATAGGCGCTTGATTTAAAAGGTGGGGTATACATGTGCATGGCAAAAGGGGTGAAGTCAGGGGTGGAGCCAAGGGGGGGGCGGCAAAATGAGGCTTTGCCTAGGGTGTCAAAAATCCTAGCACCAGCCCTGGTAATGCATATGTGTGACGGCAAAGAGACTGCAATTTTAACCACTTGCCGACCAGCCACCTTCATTATACTGCGGCAGGTCGGCTCGTTCCCGCAAACCCCCGTAGGTGTACGTTGGTCCCTTTAACAGCTATAGAGGGCGCGTGCCCGCTGCGCGGCGTAGGAGCTGAGGCGCGTGGCCGCCACCCGCGATCGGACCCCAGAGGGGCATAATTAACCGCTTGCCGACCAGTCGCTCGGCTGCGCGAATCGCCGTCATGTTACGTTGATTCCAGATTTGCCCACTAGGAGCTGATGCGAGTGCCCGGCAGTCACGTTCACCGCCGGGCTCCCGCGATCGCTCGGGCACACAGAGAACCGGGATCTGTGTGTGTAAACACACAGATCCCGGTTCTTTGAGAGGGGAGAACAGACAGATCGTCTGTTCATACAGAGTATGAACAGCGATCTGTCATCTCCCCTACACTGTCCCCTCCCCCCTTCAGTTAGAACACACACTAGGACACACTTAACTCCTTCACTGCCCCCTAGTGGTTAACCCCTTCCCCGCCAGTGACATTTTTACAGTAATCAATGCATTTTCATAGCACTGATGCCTGTATTAATGCCAATGGTCCCAAAAATGTGTCAAAATTGTCCGCCATAATATTGCAGTCCCTATAAAAATCGCTGATCGCCGCCATTACAAGTAAAAACTAATTTTTTGAATAAAAATGCTATAAATCTATCCCCTATTTTGTAGACGCTATAACTTTTGCGCAAACCAATCAATATACGCTTATTGCAATTTTTTTTTTTTTTTTACCATAAATACATAGAAGAATACGTATCGGCCTCAACTGAAGAAAAAAAAATGTTTTTTTATATCTTTTTGGGGGATATTTATTATAGCAAAAAGTAAAAAATATAGATTTTTTTTCAAAAGTTGTCGCTCTTTTTTTGTTTATAGCACAAAAAATTAAAACAGCAGAGGTGATCAAATACCACCAAAAGAAAGCTCTATTTGTGAGAACAAAAGGACGTCAATTTTGTTTGGGTGCAACGTCGCACGACCGCGAAATTGTCAGTTAAAGCAACACAGTGGCGAATCGCAAAAAGTGCTCTGGTCAGGAAGGGGGGTAAAATCTTCCGGGGCTGAAGCGGTTAAACAGATCCCCGTTCAGTCAGGGGAGGACAGAGTGAGCGTCTGTTCCTAGTGATCAGGAACAGCGATCTCTCTGTACTCCCAGTCAGTCCCCTCCCCCCCAAAGTTAGAAACATCTCCCCAGGGAACACAGTTAACCCCTTTGATCGCCCCCTAGTGTTAACCCCTTCCCTGCCAGTAACATTTATACAGTAATCAGTGGAGTTTTATAGCACTGGTCGCTGTATAAATGTCACTAGTCTCAAAAAAGTGTCAAAAGTGTCCGATCTGTCCACCGCAATGTCGCAGTCCCGCTAAAAATCGCTGATTTTTTTTTTTTGGGGGGGGGGGGGGGGGGGACAAGAGAAGAGGATGTTTTCATGCTAAAATGTGTTTACAAATGATTTAAGATGGTTTTTAAATGGAAATGTCAAAAAAAAATAATAATAATTTGATAAAAAAAAAAAAAATCGCTGATAACCACCATTACTAGTGAAAAATAAAATAAATAAAATAATAAAATAAAAAAATAGAACAAATAAAAATAAAATAATAATAAATAAAAGGCAATAAATATATTCCCTATTTTGTAGACGTTATAACTTTTGCAGAAACCAATCAATATACGCTTATTGCGATTTTCTTTACCAAAAATATGTAGGAATACATATTGGCCTAAACTGATGAAGAAATTATTTTTTTGTTTTTTTAGGGATATTAATTATAACAAAAAGTAAAAAATATTTTTTTTTTTTTTTCAAAATTGTCGCTCTTTTTTTTTTTTATAGCACAAAAAATAAAAACCGCAGAGGTGATCAAATACCGCCAAAAGAAAGCTCTATTTGTGGGGAAATGTTGTTTGGGTGCTGCGTTGCACGACCGCGCAATTGTCAGTTAAAGTGACGCAGTGCCGTATCGCAAAAAATGGCCAGTCTGTAAGTGGTTAATAAAGTTACCCACTATGATACTTTATATCTCTCTCCCGTTTGGTTATCTTACTCATGAATGATATCACTATTGGGGACGTCCCGCAGACCCCCCCCCAGGAGGATACTTGGCTCTTGAGAGCACAAAAGCAATTATTTTAATTTTTTTAAACTACCTGTTAAAAAGGGGTCAAACGTCTCTGGTGAGGGCACATCCATAGTCTGGAGCACAAGCAGTGAAGGGTTTTTGAAAAAAATTGCGTTGGAAGATTGTTCTTTGGTGTTGAGAATACATCACACTGGACTATTTAATTAGTCCAGTGTGATGTATTCTCAACAATTGTAACAAATTGTTACAATTTTGCCACGTTACATATTACTTTATGCAACCAAGCGCCGTACCTTTATTATGTACATGCTATAAGTGGATTGATCCTTTTAAAGGGGCAACTACGGCTTTCATTATATTTCATGTAGCAATATTTGTTTATATATTTGCTTGTATCTACTGTTAGTTTATTTTGGAGTAGGCTTATTTTATTAGGTTTATTAGTGTACTGAATCATTGGAGCAGCAACGCCAACCCACCGGTGTCCATGTCAGTTATTCACCCCCACCAGCCGCACAGACAGACATACTCACTGGAAACCATATGTGGGCACAACCTCATACTCTCCAAGGCCATAGGTGGGCACAGCCTCATACTCTCTGGAGCCATAGGTGGGCACAGCCCCATACTCCCCGGAGCCATAGGTGGGCACAGCCTCATACTCCCCAGAGCCATAGGTGGGCACAGCCTCATACTCCCCGGAGCCATAGGTGGGCACAGTCTCTTTTCCCCCGGAGCAATAGGTGGGCACAGCCTCAAACTCTCCGGAGCCATAGGTGGGCACAGCCTCATACTCCCCAGAGCCATAGGTGGGCACAGTCTCTTTTCTCCCGGAGCAATAGGTGGGCACAGCCTCAAACTCTCCGGAGCCATATGTGGGCACAGCCTTATATTCCCCAGAGCCATAGGTGGGCCCAGCCTCATACTCTCCGGAGCCATAGGTGGGCACAGCCTCATACTCCCCAGAGCCATAGGTGGGCCCAGCCTCATACTCTCCGGAGCCATAGGTGGGCCCAGCCTCATACTCTCCGGAGCCATAGGTGGGCACAGCCTCATACTCCCCGGAGCCATAGGTGGACACAGCCTCATACTCCCCGGAGCCATAGGTGGGCACAGCCTCATTCTCCCCGGAGCCATAGGTGGGC
The DNA here is from genome assembly GCA_028564925.1 of Lithobates sylvaticus. NCBI lineage: Eukaryota > Metazoa > Chordata > Amphibia > Anura > Ranidae > Lithobates > Lithobates sylvaticus. Next base: position 11,235,700 of record CM053031.1, on the reverse strand, counting down.
ACAGCCTCAAACTCCCCGGAGCCATAGGTGGGCACAGCCTCATACTCCCCGGAGCCATAGGTGGGCACAGCCTCATACTCCCCGGAGCCATAGGTGGGAACAGCCTCATACTCCCCGGAGCCATAGGTGGGCACAGCCTCATACTCCCCGGAGCCATAGGTGGAAACAGCCTCATACTCCCTGGAGCCATAGGTGGGCACAGCCTCATACTCCCCGGAGCCATAGGTAGGCACAGCCTGTTGCATTAGAATGTACACCCCCAGGGCTCAAACACACATCCTATTCTCTGCAGCCTCAGCTGCTCTGGACAGTGAATGAATGGAGAGAGCTCTGTGCTGAGCGGCTTCCTATTCATTCACAAACTGAAGCATAGTAAACACGTTTTACTATGCTTCAGCTTTGAATGAACACAGTGAGTGAGTGTGTTCATTTATAAAAGGAAGGCGCCGGTAAAAGACATATTTACTAGCTCTCCATCTCCCGCTCTCCATCTCTCCACCCTGAAATATCCCCCGCAGTGGCGGGGGTGGGGGGGAGGTGAGGAGGGAAGCCAGCAGCACTGTGGGGTGGCCAACACAGGGGGAAGCCTTGGCAGTAGAGGCCTAGGGGAATCGGCACTGCACGTAGTGATTAGGGTGTGCCCAGGCACACCTGGCACACCCCCTGCACACACCTATGACTGGAGCATTGTGGTCACAGGACCATCTGGAAAAAGTATTAAAAAAGATACTGACATTGAGATTTATCAGAAAATGATTGCAGGAAATATAAGAGTAATGGGGAGGAAACATTTAAAAGATGGGGGATGGTATTAGCTTTCCTTCTACTTTAGGATGGTGGAAACATCGCGAACATGATCGATTGAACGTTCCTTTTATGTAAAATCCGAGGTATGTCTCTTCACAGTCATCCTACATTAAAAAGAGATACAATTAAAAAACAGAACCCCGTTCAGGATCAGGCGGAGAATATTGTTACTAATGTGGATGAAGGACGCACATTGTACGTCTGGATTCCTTTATTGGCGCATTCAGGGGAGGCGAGCTTCAAAGACCGTACAACATCGAGGAGAATGGAGCAGAAGATCAGTCCATCAAAGGTGCAGAGGAACAGAGAGAATTGAAACACGTTATAAAAGTGATAAAAAAAACATTAGAGATTATTTGAGGTGAACATGAAATCATTTGTGCCTTGCGTTTTTTCCAGTGACAGGGATCTCTTCCACAGAAAGAGACAGGGCAGGGAAGACAGGAGTTACAGAGGCACACAGGGCACACTGGAGTCTCAGGAAGACATAGGGTGCTCTGGGGTCATCGGGTGACACAGGGTGCTCTGGGCTCACCGGGTGACACAGGGTGCTCTAGGGTCACTGGAATTAGCATTGTGCTCTGGGATCACTGGGTGATGTGGGGTGCTCTGGGATCACTGGGTGACACAGGGTGCTCTGGGGTCACTGGAATTAGCATTGTGCTCTGGGATCACTGGGTGATGTGGGGTGCTCTGGGATCACTGGGTGACGTGGGGTGCTCTGGGATCACTGGGTGACGTGGGGTGCTCTGGGATCACTGGGTGACACAGGGTGCTCTGGGGTTACTGGGAGACAAAGTGCTGTGGAGTCACTGCAAGTAACTTTGTGCTCTGGGATCACTGGGTGACATGGGGTGCTCTGGGGTCACTGGGTGACACAGGGTGCTCTGGGGTCACTGGGTGATGTGGGGTGCTCTGGGATCACTGGGTGACACAGGGTGCTCTGGGGTTACTGGGTGATGTGGGGTGCTCTGGGATCACTGGGTGACACAGGGTGCTCTGGGGTCACTGGGTGATGTGGGGTGCTCTGGGATCACTGGGTGACACAGGGTGCTCTGGGGTCACTGGGTGATGTGGGGTGCTCTGGGATCACTGGGTGACAGAATGCTGTGGACTCTGGAAGTAACATTGTGCTCTGGGATCTCTGGATGACACGGGTGCTTTGGGATCACTGGGTGACATGGGGTGCTCTAGGATCACTGGGTGACGTGGGGTGCTCTGGGATCACTGGGTGACATGGGGTGCTCTGGGATCACTGGGTGACACAGGTTGCTCTGGGGTTACTGGGTGACAGAATGCTGTGGAGTCACTGGAATTAGCATTGTGCTCTGGGATCACTGGGTGACGTGGGGTGCTCTGGGATCACTGGGTGACGTGGGGTGCTCTGGGATCACTGGGTGACGTGGGGTGCTCTGGGGTTACTGGGTGACAGAATGCTGTGGACTCTGGAAGTAACATTGTGCTCTGGGATCTCTGGATGACACGGGTGCTTTGGGATCACTGGGTGACATGGGGTGCTCTGGGATCACTGGGTGACATGGGGTGCTCTGGGATCACTGGGTGACATGGGGCGCTCTGGGATCACTGGGTGACACAGGATGCTCTGGGGTTACTGGGTGACAGAATGCTGTGGAGTCACTGGAATTAGCATTGTGCTCTGGGATCACTGGGTGACGTGGGGTGCTCTGGGATCACTGGGTGACGTGGGGTGCTCTGGGATCACTGGGTGACGCAGGGTGCTCTGGGGTTACTGGGAGACAGAATGCTGTGGAGTCATTGGAATTAGCATTGTGCTCTGGGATCACTGGGTGACGTGGGGTGCTCTGGGATCACTGGGTGACATGGGGCACTCTGGGATCACTGGGTGACACAGGTTGCTCTGGGGTTACTGGGTGACAGAATGCTGTGGAGTCACTGGAATTAGCATTGTGCTCTGGGATCACTGGGTGACGTGGGGTGCTCTGGGATCACTGGGTGACGTGGGGTGCTCTGGGATCACTGGGTGACGCAGGGTGCTCTGGGGTTACTGGGAGACAGAATGCTGTGGACTCTGGAAGTAACATTGTGCTCTGGGATCTCTGAATGACACGGGTGCTTTGGGATCACTGGGTGACGCAGGTTGCTCTGGGGTTATTGGGAGACAGAATGCTGTGGGGTCATTGGTGACGCAGGGTGCTCTGGGATTACTGGGTGACTCTGGGATTACTGGGTGACGCAGGGTGCTCTGGGGTCACTGGGTGACAGGATGGTGTGGGGTCATTGGTGACGCAGGTTGCTCTGGGATTACTGGGTGATGCAGGGTGCTCTGTGGTCACTGGGTGACAGGATGGTGTGGGGTCATTGGTGACGCAGGGTGCTCTGGGGTCACTTGGTGACGCAGGGTGCTCTGGGGTCACTGGGTGAAACAATGTGCTCTTGTGTCACTGGGTGACACAGTGTGCTCTGGTGTCACTGGGTGACACAGTGTGCTCTGGTGTCACTGGGTGACACAGTGTGCTCTGGGGTCACTGGGTGACACAGTGTGCTCTGGGGTCACTGGGTGACACAGGGTGCTGTGGGAGTCACTGGATGACAAGATGCTGTGGAGTTACCATAAGTAACAGTATGCTCCGGGGTCACCGGGTGACATAGGGTGCTCTGGGATGATTGGGTGACGCAGGGTACTGTGGGGTCACTTAAAGTAACAGTGTGCACTGGGGTCACTGGGTGACATAGGGTGCTCTGGGATGACTGGGTGACGCAGGGTGCTGTGGGGTCACTTAAAGTAACAGTGTGCACTGGGGTCACTGGGTGACGTAGGGTGCTGTAGGGTAACTTGAAGTAACAGGGTGCTCTGGGGTCACAGGGGATGCAGAGTGCACTAGGGTTATTTGGAGACACAGGAGTGAACAGGGGTCACAGAGTCTCTGGAGGCACAGGGTACTCTGGGGTTACTGAGTGACACACAGGAGTCAAAAGGGGCCACAAAGTCTATGGAGGCAAAGCATTTTGGCTGACACTGGGATCACTGGGTTACACAGGGTACAAGAATCACTGGAGGCACAGGAGTGTGGGAGGCACTGGAGAAACTAGGGTCATTGGATATATAGGGGTTCCTGGGGTCACAAAAGTGAATGGAGACACAGGGGTCACTGGTAAGGGTGAAAAAGGGGTCCCAGGAGACACAGAAGCTCTGGAGCCACTGGGTAACACAGGATGCTGTAAAGTTACTGGGAGTCACAGGGTGCTCTGGGATCAAGGTTGATGCAGGCTACTTTGGGGTCTCTGGGCGAAACAGGAGTGAACTGGGGTCACAGAGTCTCTAGAGTCAAAGCAGTTCTGGGAACACTGGGATCCCTGAAGTACATGGGGGACAAGAATCATTGGAGGCACAGGAGCAGTGGAGTCACAGGAGAAATGAGGGTCCCTGGGATACAGGAAGTGCTGGGGTTGCTGGAGACACAGGGGTTTACTGGAGACACAGGGGTTTACTGGAGACACAGGGGTTTACTGGAGACACATGGGTTTCCTGGAGACACAGGGGTTTCCTGCAGACACAGGGGTTGCTGGAGACACAGGGGTTTACTGGAGACACAGGGGTTGCTGGAGACACAGGGGTCGCTGAAGACACAAGGATCTCTAGATACATAAGGGTTGCTGGAGACAGGGGTTGCTGGAGACACAAGGTTTGCTGGAGACACAGCTGGAGACACAGGAGTCACTGGAGACACAGGGGTCGCTGAAGACGCAAGGGTCTTTAGATACATAAGCGTTGCTGGAGACAGGGGTCGCTGGAGACACAAGGTTTGCTGGAGACACAGCTGGAGACACAGGGGTCGCTGGAGACACAGGGTTCGCTGGAGACACAGGGTTCGCTGAAGAAACAGGGGTTGCTGGAGACCCAAGTGGAAACACAGCTGGAGACACAGGGGTCGCTGGATACACAAGGGTTGCTGGAGACAGGGGTTGCTGGAGACACAGCTGGAGACACGGGGGTTGCTGGAGACACAGGGGTTGCTGGAGACACAGGGGTTGCTGGAGACACAGGGTTCGCTGGAGAGTGGAGACACAGGGGTTGCTGGAGACACAGCTGGAGACACAGGGGTTGCTGAATAGACAAGGGTCGCTGGAGACACAGGGGTTGCTGGAGACAGGGGTTGCTGGAGACACAGCTGGAGACACAGGGGTCGCTGGAGACACAGGGGTCGCTGGAGACACAGGGGTCGCTGGAGACACAGGGGTTGCTGGAAACACAGGGGTTGCTGGAAACACAGGGGTTGCTGTAGACACAAGTGGAGAAACAGAGGTAGCTGGAGACACAGAGGTTGCTGGAGACACAGCTGGAGACGCAGGGTTCACTGGAGACACAGGGTTCACTGGAGACACAGGGTTCACTGGAGACACAGGGGTTGCTGGAGACACAGGGGTTGCTGGAGTGGAGACAGAAGTGGAGACACAGAGGTTGCTGGAGAAACGGGGTTCACTGGAGACACAGGGGTTGCTGGAGTGGAGACACAAGTGGAGAAACAGAGGTTGCTGGAGACACAGAGGTTGCTGGAGACACAGCGGGAGACACAGGGTTCACTGGAGACACAGGGTTCACTGGAGACACAGGGGTTGTTGGAGACACAGGGGTTGTTGGAGACACAGGGGTTGCTGGAGTGGAGACACAAGTGGAGACACAGAGGTTGCTGGAGACACGGGGTTCACTGGAGACACAGGGGTTGCTGGAGACACAAGTGGAGACCAGAGGCGTATCTAGTGAAAATGGCGCCTATGGCAAGCACTGAAACTGCGCCCCTGTCAAAACATTTGAAACCCATCTTTCAGATAACCTTAAGGCCCCTATTACACTGGGGCGGGGAGCCGCGGTGACGGTAAAGCAGCGCTATATTTAGCGCTGCTTTACCGTCGTTTTGCCCGTGGGTTTCGGCCGCTCGCGGTGCGGTTTTACCTCCCGCGAGCGGCCGAAAAAAGGGTTAATATCCCCCGCAGAGCGCCGCCGTAGCGGCGCTTTGCGGCGGTATTGCAGCGGTTTTACCGCGGTGTCCCATTGAAATCAATGGGAAGGAGCGGTATAGGAGCGGTGAACACACCGCTCCTATACCGCTCCAAAGAGCAGGACTTTTTTTGCCGTCCTGCTAGCGCACCGCTCCAGTGTGAAAGCCCTCCGGCTTTCACACTGGAGTGAATGGGGCCGGATTTTTTCAGGCGGTATACAGGCGCTATTTATAGCGCTGTACCGCCTGAAAAACACCCAGTGTGAAAGGGGCCTAACAAAAAAACAGCTAACAAAACTACAGGTCAAATTTTCAAAATATAAAATTGTAGTATATTAGTGATGGTGACACCCCCTATTGTCAGTAGAGTTATTTTATTTCTTGAGGGGGTGTTACCATCAATTAATATATTGCAACTTGTTATCAATTTTTTTTTTTTTGAGGGGGTGTCAATATCACTAATATGCTGCAAACCCGGAAGCAAGATAAGTAAAAATTAGAGACTTCTGGGTGCGGGAAGGCTTTGTTTTAAAGGTAAGTTTACCAAAAAAATCACCTTGCAGGGTAAAGAAATAAAAGAAAAGTCTAGCAGTATATAACCAAATTATGCAATTACATTTTAAATGAAAACACTAAGGTGAAGAAGGAAGCACAGCATTGTATATTTTATTTTAATATTAACAAAGTGTTTATACTGGTTCTGGCAAGAGGGGGAAAAGGGATTGGGGAAGAGAAAGAGAAGGGGGGGGGGGGGAGAGGGAGAGAGAGAGAGAGAGAGAGAAAGGAGGAATACAGGGAATACAGAATACTTCAGAAAGTACAGACAGAATAAAGAGAGGAGCCCTTGCAGTAAATGTCTCTTCCTTTGCACAGTCTCCAGATTACCTTCTCCTGAATTCATTCTTCTGCTTCTCTTGCTCATTTCTCCTCCTTCTCTGCCCCTCCCCAGTCGGCAGCTCGGCTCTGCTCTTTCTCCAGGCTCCAGCATGGCTCCAGTATTCTGTTCTTCTCAATCGAAGGGGGCGGGTAACAGCAGCGCCCATTGGCTCAGTAAGCAGCAGGAGGCGGATCAGCTCTTGCTGTTAACTGTTTCTTGTCCTGTGGCTTGCTGGCAGTTCCTATAGTATGAGGCTGCTGGTTCCTTTCTGCTACTTCTATAGTCAATGACAGGACAAGAGGGGGAAGCTGCAGGGCGCTCCTATACACACACAGAGCCACTGGGAGAGACGAGCTGCAGTGTCAGGACTGTGAAGCTGGAGAGGAGGGAGAGCACAGTGCCGGCTCATTTCCCCTCTCTGGCACAGCAGCCTATTTTGCAATATCCTAGGGGGACACCACTGCCTAAATGCCTCTCTCCCTGTGTGCACTGTGCCTCACATGTTTCTTGTGCACTTGGATCAGATGCAGGGAGGAGGTGGGCGGAGCTAAGCAGTGGGCGCGGAGGAGGAAGTGAAATCCTCTCGCTCTGAATGCTGGTCTCTGCCTCTCTCCTCCTCCTGACGTCACTGGTTACTAGACGCCAGGCGGGCCCTGGCTAGCAACCAGATTGGGCAGTGAGCCAGGGGCCAGTGGTGAACGACCTAAAGCAGCCTCCGCCGGCCAGGATCCCACTCCAGGCTGACAATGAGCAATACCAGGGTCATTTTAAAAGAGATTTCTCTAAGTGCCTTGCTGCCCAGCCACTCAGGAGCGCCCCCTTCACATGGCGCCCATGGCACTTGCCATATCTGCCATACCCTGGATACGCCACTGGTGGAGACACAGAGGTTGCTGGAGACACAGCTGGAGACACAGGGGTTGCTGAATACACAAAGGTTGCTGGAGACACAGCTGGAGACACAAAGGTTTCTGCAGACACAAGGGCCGCTGGATACACAGGGGTCGTGAATATACAGAGGTCTCTGGCATCATAAGGGTCACAAGGGTGAGTGGAGACACAGAAATGAATGAAGACGGGGGGCTGACACAGAGGAATGCACAAGGTGACTTGGTTTAGGCAAAGTGACCTGTTGCATTGCATTGCCGATCACCTGTAAAGCGTTTGATTGCGGCACTCCGGGACAAACCTGGAGCTGGCGTCAGACGGGAGTCCCTGGAATGACGAGGGACATTTATTCAGCATCTTCATATTACTCAGAGCTTTAAAGTTGAATTTTCGTATTTTTTATTTCTGGGTGTACAGCACCAAACACATCACCTGCAGACACCTGTTTTCTGCTAAAAATCAAAGTTCCTCCTCCCAGCCCCTGGATACTGTCCTGAGCGGCCCCTTTTTTACCCCTTTTGCCCCGGGTGCCGGAGGGCCTTGTCCTGGCACCCTGAGCTCTATTGCAGCCCCTGACGGATTTATTACGGAGACATGATGTGCCCACAAGGTGGCGCTCCAGGCCATTCCTGTGACACATTTTCTTCTGTGCTTTCCAAGAAAAGCTTCATTATTTCACCGAAATTCATGGTGACTTTGTGTTTTCCTCCCGTCTTCTGACGCACCATTTATATCAATCGCTGCAACACACCGCCACCAACGCACCGCCACCAACGCACCGCCACCAACGCACCGCCAACCAACACACCGCCAACCAACGCGCCGTCCACTTATTTATTTCTATTTTTACCTCTTTTTTTTTTTTACTTGTTTTTAACCTTTTTGGTCCAAATATAACCTCGTCTGCGCTTCTTAGAAGCTGCAGTTGATTTAGATACCTCCTTTCCTGGCTGGAGGACGCCCAGCATCATCTAGCCCCTTTCTTCCTCAGCCTGACCGTCCTTGGCCCCGCCCCCCCCCTTTCATCCACTGAATTGCGGTTCTTTCACTCGTGGAGGCTCAGCATCAGATGTGGGCGTTACCTAGGGCGGTCTGCATGCAAATATAGCCTGACTAGGAACGCCCACTCCTCCTCCTCCAGACTGACACCCGCCCCCCAAATAAGTCATAGAGATATTTGCATAACTCCACCCAGGAGCCAGGCCACTGCTTGCATCATGACTGGGGGCTCTGGAGAGGAGTAATGAGGCCAGGGGGGGGGGGGGGCTGTGATATTTTCAGGAAGCTCTGTACAGCCCCCCCCCCCTGCTGGCCCCTCCCACCAACCATGATCTATCTGCATTGCATAGAGAAGCACAGAGACCCAGTGATGACATCACTAGATCTAAAATAAGGTGTGTAGGTGTAAAAGGTTTTATTTAAATATCTCATTAGCATTTTCACGTCTCTCATTTAGCAGATTTGCAGATCAGAGCTCTTTACCCGGCAAAAGATTTGATTTCCTGTCTGATAAACAAGAGAGAATTTCATATCCGGTGGGCGCGCGGCTGGTGGCTACACTCCGAGCCAGATGTTTGGGCACCGACCCGCAAAGTGAGCAGCAATGAGGGCGAGTAAAGCGTTCTGAGCGTAGCTTCAGCGGCATGGAATGCCGGGGACAGTTAAAGGGCCGGAGCACCTCGTTCTACGATCCGGACTTGTAGAGTTCTGAGAGACGAAAATACAAATGTCCAGGAAATTTTGTCCGCAGAGACCGATGAATGGAAGACCATCGCCCACAATGCTGGAAAGTAGAGCGTGAAACACGCCCCCAACTATCACACCGATAGACTACGTTCCCATAATATCCCATATCAATAGCACTCCACATGCACCGAAAAAAGAAATACTTACTAAACCAAAGAACTCCTTAGATGTGGTGGCTGCATTGGTTTTCTTATAGCCCGCAGGGTTCCCCCCTACATCAGAGTCCGCAGGGTTCCCCCCTACATCAGAGTCCGCAGGGTTCCCCCCTACATCAGAGTCCGCAGGGTTCCCCCTTACATCAGAGTCCGCAGGGTTCCCCCTACATCAGAGTCCGCAGGGTTCCCCCTACATCAGAGTCCGCAGGGTTCCCCCTTACATCAGAGTCCACAGGGTTCCCCCCTACATCAGAGTCCGCAGGGTTCCCCCCTACATCAGAGTCTGCAGGCTTCCCCCCTACATCAGAGTCCACAGGGTTCCCCCTACATCAGAGTCCGCAGGGTTCCCCCTACTTCAGAGTCTGCAGGGTTCCCCCCTACATCAGAGTCCACAGGGTTCCCCCTTACATCAGAGTCCGCAGGGTTCCCCCCTACTTTAGAGTCCGCAGGGTTCCCCCTACATCAGAGTCCGCAGGGTTCCCCCCTACATCAGAGTCCACAGGGTTCCCCCCTACTTTAGAGTCCGCAGGGTTCCCCCTACATCAGAGTCTGCAGGGTTCCCCCCTACATCAGAGTCCACAGGGTTCCCCCTACATCAGAGTCCGCAGGGTTCCCCCTACTTCAGAGTCCGCAGGGTTCCCCCTTACATCAGAGTCCGCAGGGTTCCCCCTTACATCAGAGTCCGCAGGGTTCCCCCTACTTCAGAGTCCGCAGGGTTCCCCCTACTTCAGAGTCCGCAGGGTTCCCCCTACTTCAGAGTCCGCAGGGTTCCCCCCTACTTCAGAGTCCGCAGGGTTCCCACTTACATCAGAGTCCGCAGGGTTCCCCCCTACTTCAGAGTCCGCAGGGTTCCCCCCTACTTCAGAGTCCACAGGGTTCCCCCCTACTTCAGAGTCCGCAGGGTTCCCCCCTACTTCAGAGTCCGCAGGGTTCCCCCCTACTTCAGAGTCCGCAGGGTTCCTCCCTACTTCAGATTCCCCAGGGTTCCCCCTACTTCAGAGTCCGCAGGGTTCCCCCTTACATCAGAGTCCACAGTATTCCCCCTTACATTAGAGTCCGCAGGGTTCCCCCTTACATCAGAGTCCGCATGGTTCCCCCTTACATCAGAGTCCGCATGGTTCCCCCTTACATCAGAGTCCGCAGGGTTCCCCCTTACATCAGAGTCCGCAGGGTTCCCCCCTACATCAGAGTCCGCAGGGTTCCCCCTACATCAGAGTCCACAGGGTTCCCCCCTACATCAGAGTCCGCAGGGTTCCCCCTTACATCAGAGTCCGCAGGGTTCCCCCTTACATCAGAGTCCGCAGGGTTCCCCCTTACATCAGAGTCCGCAGGGTTCCGCCTTACATCAGAGTCCGCAGGGTTCCCCCTTACATCAGAGTCCGCAGGGTTCCCCCTTACATCAGAGTCCGCAGGGTTCCCCCTTACATCAGAGTCCGCAGGGTTCCCCCTTACATCAGTGTCCGCAGGGTTCCCCCTTACATCAGAGTCCGCAGGGTTCCCCCCTACATCAGAGTCCACAGGGTTCCCCCTTACATCAGAGTCCGCAGGGTTCCCCCTTACATCAGAGTCCGCAGGGTTCCCACTTACATCAGAGTCCGCAGGGTTCCCCCTTACATCAGAGTCCGCAGGGTTCCCCCCTACATCAGAGTCCACAGGGTTCCCCCTTACATCAGAGTCCGCAGGGTTCCCACTTACATCAGAGTCCGCAGGGTTCCCACTTACATCAGAGTCCGCAGGGTTCCCCCCTACATCAGAGTCCGCAGGGTTCCCCCTTACATCAGAGTCCGCAGGGTTCCCCCTTACATCAGAGTCCGCAGGGTTCCCACTTACATCAGAGTCCGCAGGGTTCCCCCTTACATCAGAGTTCGCAGGGTTCCCCCTTACATCAGAATCCGCAGGGTTCCCCCTTACATCAGAGTCCACAGGGTTCCCCTTTACAGTGCAAGGGGTAACTCTGTAGACCTTGTCTTAAACCTCTAGAGCTATGCAATCTTTTCTTACACCCCACTAAACACTGACACAGTGACCTTACCCCTAAAACCCCCTATGACCCCCCCCCCTTTGTTTTCTCACCCCACACAGTCCTCTGACCTTTTCCTCGTCGCACTTTCCCCTCTTTTCTAGTTCCGTAGTTCAAGCATTGTAAAACCTGCAGTCTTCCTACAAAGTACATTTCTGGGGCTAGGTTTCCACTATTGCGACCTGAAAGTCGCGTGATTTTGATGCGACTTGAAGCAATGCCTGTGTATTCTTAAAGGTCGCATCAAAGTCGGACCAAAGTAGTGCAGGGACTACTCTGAAGTCGCACAGATATGAGCGGTGCTCATTGGAAATCAGGGGGGGGTACGACTTGTCGTGCGATTTTGCAGTCCTAAGTCGCATAACCAGTCGCACTCGCGGAAACTTAGCCTAAATGTGAGTTGATGTAAGTGAGCGACTGGACCAGGCTGTATGGAATATCGGCTTCGGGCGCTGAGAGGTGATGAATATTTTCAGACCTTTTATATATTGTATTGTAATATTACACAGGAAGGTTTTCTGTGGGTGACGCAATTGTAATGTGTGAAAACAAACGACATCAACTACTGTTCAACGCGCCAACGTTCGGACAGAAGAAACGCGTTCCCTAAATTCTGTGTTGCTGTCATTTGTTCATTTTTTTTAATTATTCATTACAGTAAATAATATTTATTATATATAATAAGTATATATATAGATATATATTAATATATATACTTAAGTATTAAATCCAGTGCAAAGGATCTATGGTACGGTTGCTGCCCTACCCCATAGGTGGAGTATATAAAGGTAAATAGAAAACAGAGGTATGGATGGCGCCGCCAAATACTGGTGTTTAGTTTATAAAAATAAATTCCCGCGCACTGTCCCTTTAAATGAAGTGCTGAACAAAAATGGTACGTGCCAACTGATTGTGCCACCTACTTATAACATAATGCCCATGAGCCATGATTGGACTATAAATTCAAATGAAAACATTTAGACATAATAACCCTTTAAATGTTGTGCAAAAGAGTGAAAAGTGAACGTTGTTATTGAAAATTAATTGTACCGCCCTCCACGTGTTTGCAGAAATAAAGTTCATGTGATCTCACATGCCAAAAAAATCTCACGTGCAAAAAAAATCTCACGTGCAACAAAAATCTCACGTGCAACAAAAATCTCATGTGCAACAAAGATCTCTCGTGCAACAAATGTGCAACAAATATCTAATGTGCAACAAAAATCTCTCGTGCAACAAATGTGCAACAAATATCTAATGTGCAACAAAAATCTCTCGTGCAACAAATGTGCAACAAATATCTAATGTGCAACAAAAATCTCACATGCAACAAAGATTTTACGTGCAACAAAAATTTCACGTGCAACAAAAATTTCACGTGCAACAAATGTGCAACAAAAATCTTACACGCAACAAAAATCTCACGTGCAACAAAAATCTCACGTGCAACAAATGTGCAACAAAAATCTAACGTGCAACAAAAATCTCTCGTGCAACAAATGTGCAACAAAAATCTCATGTGCAACAAATGTGCAACAAAAATCTCTCGTGCAACAAATGTGCAACAAAAATCTCTCGTGCAACGAATGTGCAACAAAAATCTCTCGTGCAACAAATGTGCAACAAAAATCTCACGTGCAACAAAAATTTCACGTGCAACAAAAATTTCACGTGCAACAAATGTGCAACAAAAATCTAATGTGCAACAAAAATCTCTCGTGCAACGAATGTGCAACAAAAATCTTACACGCAACAAAAATCTCACGTGCAACAAATGTGCAACAAAAATCTCTCGTGCAACAAATGTGCAACAAAAATCTCACGTGCAACAAAAATCTCACATGCAACAAATGTGCAACAAAAATCTCACGTGCAACAAATGTGCAACAAAAATCTCACGTGCAACAAAAATCTCTCGTGCAACAAATGTGCAACAAAAATCTCTTGTGCAACAAATGTGCAACAAAAATCTCACATGCAACAAAAATCTCACATGCAACAAAAATCTCACGTGCAAAAAAATCTCACATGCAACAAATGTGCAACAAAAATCTCACATGCAACAAAAATCTCACATGCAACAAAAATCTCACGTGCAAAAAAATCTCACATGCAACAAATGTGCAACAAAAATCTCACATGCAACAAAAATCTCATGTGCAACAAAAATCTCACATGCAACAAAAATCGGGATCGACCCCTTACTCGGATCGGTGATCCAGTGAGTCTCATAGACTCGCTGATCACATAGCGCGCCGTGCGCGCCCTTCAGGGGCGTGCAGGCTGCTCGTGCATGGGAAAACGTCAATGGACGTAGTCCCGGCAAAGCAGGTCCGTGCTGTAGCCGTCATTCGGCTATAGCGCGGATCTCAAGAAGTTAAACTACGTAGAGGGTTCTTTACTGTAAGAGTGGCAAGGATGTGGAATTCCCTTCCACAGGCGGTGGTCTCAGCGGGGGGCATCGATAGTTTCAAGAAACTATTAGATAATCACCTGAACGACCGCAACATACAGGGATATACAATGTAATACTGACATATAATCACACACATAGGTTGGACTTGATGGACTTGTGTCTTTTTTCAACCTCACCTCCTATGTAACAATGTATCGCAAAAAACAGCCTGGTCATTAAGGGGGCGAATGTTCCGGTCATTAAGGGGGTGAATGTTCCGGTCATTAAGGGGGCGAATGTTCCGGTCATTAAGGGGGCGAATGTTCCGGTCATTAAGGGGGCGAATGTTCCGGTCATTAAGGGGGCGAATGTTCCGGTCACTAAAGGGGCGAATGTTCTGGTCATTAAGTGGTTAAATTATTATCAGTGTCGGTGTGTTTTAGGTAGGATAACAAAATGCGCACTATTGTCTCTGGGCTGTACTCCGGGTACAAACAACAACTAATATACACATATGTGGTATCGCTGCGATCATCGGGAGTAGGAGAATTTATTTTCGGTTGTTCTTTGGTGGTAGGTTATGGTAGAAGCAAGATATATAGTTATATTTACAAAAATGTTTTTTTTTTTTTTTTTATATTACAGTGGAACCTTGGTAAAATAAGTAACGCAGTTAACGAGCGTTTAATAGACAAGCAATTTTTATTCTATTTTTTATTCTGACTCTCGGTTTGCGAGTGTTGTCTCACAAAACGAGCAGAATTCAAGCTAATGAATTTTGAAACACCCGGGAACGGAGTATTTCCGAGTGTTTCCAAGTATTTCCGAGTGATTCCGAGTATTTCCGGCTCCGAAAGGCTCTGAGTGTCACTGGTGCCCCCCCGCACCTCTGGCCAAATGCGGTACTGCACATCCCATTAGCTTGAATTATGCTCGTTTTGCGAGACGACATTCGCAAACCGAGTCAGAATTAAAAAAAAAAAAGTTGCTCTTCTTTCAAATCGCTCTCCGGCGCCCCCCCCCCCCCACCCCTGGCCACATGCGGTATTGCATGCAATAGAAGTCAATGTGGAACGGATTATCTTCGCTTCCATTGACTTCTATGGGGAAACTTGCTTTGGATTACAAGCATTCTCCTGGAACGGATTATGCTCGTAATCCAAGGTCCCACTGTATTTTGGAACATATTAAAAATAAAATCAGAGATATCTATTACCATTTACCACCAAATGAAAGACCAATTTTCCTGGAAAAAAAAAGACACGATATAATGCACCTGGAGGCACAACGCAATTGTGGTGATATGTTCAGTTTTACTAACGCATGTCAAAGTAGCAAAATCATGCCTAGGCATTAGGATTTGTTTTACCCTTAGGCACAAAGTGGTTACCGTATTTATCGGCGTATAACACGCACTTTTTCCCCCTTAAAATCGGGGGAAAGTCATGGGTGCGTGTTATACGACGATACCCCCCAAAAAAAAGTGACAAAAATAGCGAGCCTTCGCAAGCGGAGCCGAACAGTCGGCTCGGTCTTTTTCGGCGGCGCACGCGCGGTCTGTCTCGGCAGCGGGAAATTTAAAACGTGGGCAAGGCTGCAAATGACACTGGGCAAGCTACGAATGACACTGGGCAAGCTACAAATGACACTGAGCAAGCTGCAAATGACACTGGGCAGGCTGCAAATGACGCTGGGCAAGGCTGCAAATGACGCTGGGCAAGGCTGCAAATGACACTGGGCAGGCTGCAAATGACGCTGGGCAAGGCTGCAAATGACGCTGGGCAAGGCTGCAAATGACACTGGGCAAGGCTGCAAATGACGCTGGGCAGGCTGCAAATGATGCTGGGCAAGGCTGCAAATGATTTTGGGCAAGCTGCAAATGACACTGGGCAAGGCTGCAAATGACGCTGGGCAAGGCTGCAAATGACACTGGGCAAGCTGCAAATGACGCTGGGCAGGCTGCAAATGACGCTGGGCAAGCTACAAATGACGCTGGGCAAGCTACAAATGACGCTGGGCAAGCTGCAAATGACACTGGGCAAGCTGCAAATGACGCTGGGCAGGCTGCAAATGACGCTGGGCAAGCTACAAATGACGCTGGGCAAGCTACAAATGACACTGGGCAAGCTACAAATGATACTGGGCAAGCTGCAAATGACGCTGGGCAAGGCTGCAAATGACGCTGGCAAGCTGCAAATGACACTGGGCAAGCTACGAATGACACTGGGCAAGCTACAAATGACACTGAGCAAGCTTCAAATGACACTGGGCAAGCTGCAAATGACACTGGGCAGGCTGCAAATGACGCTGGGCAAGGCTGCAAATGACGCTGGGCAGGCTGCAAATGACGCTGGGCAAGGCTGCAAATGACGCTGGGCAAGGCTGCAAATGACGCTGGGCAAGGCTGCAAATGACGCTGGGCAAGGCTGCAAATGACGCTGGGCAAGGCTGCAAATGATGCTGGGCAAGCTGCAAATGACACTGGGCAGGCTGCAAATGACGCTGGGCAAGGCTGCAAATGACGCTGGGCAGGCTGCAAATGACGCTGGGCAAGGCTGCAAATGACGCTGGGCAAGGCTGCAAATGACGCTGGGCAAGGCTGCAAATGACGCTGGGCAAGGCTGCAAATGACGCTGGGCAAGGCTGCAAATGATGCTGGGCAAGGCTGCAAATGCAAGGCTGCAAATGATGCTGGGCAAGCTGCAAATGACACTGGGCAAGGCTGCAAATGACGCTGGGCAAGGCTGCAAATGACGCTGGGCAAGCTGCAAATGACACTGGGCAAGCTGCAAATGACACTGGGCAAGCTGCAAATGACACTGGGCAAGCTACAAATGACACTGGGCAAGCTGCAAATGACACTGGGCAAGCTGCAAATGACACTGGGCAGGCTGCAAATGACGCTGGGCAAGCTACAAATGACGCTGGGCAAGCTACAAATGATACTGGGCAAGCTACAAATGATACTGGGCAAGCTGCAAATGACACTGGGCAAGCTGCAAATGACACTGGGCAAGCTGCAAATGACGCTGGGCAAGCTGCAAATGACGCTGGGCAAGCTGTAAATGACGCTGGGCAAGCTGTAAATGCCGCTGGGCAAGCTGCAAATGACGCTTAAATGTAAGTTTTTTTTTTTTTTTTCCCTAAACTTCCCTCCTAAAACTTTTTTCCTTAAAATGCCCTCCTAAACTTGGGGTGCGTGTTATACGCCGATAAATACGGTAATTAAAAAGTCGAATATGATAGAATTATATATAAAAGAACGTCAATTTCGCTTTTGACCAAGTGTGTCGGGGATTTCCGGTTTTTCGGCACCAGTATTTTCATTTCTGTGCACAGCTAATTTTGCAGGAAGGAGACAAATCATTTACCACTGGCAGGGGTGCTTACAATGGTCAGCTTTTCCTCATGTGAAACCTTTAGGGTGGTCCACATACTTTTTCTCTAGATTGTGTTGCTATTATTTTTGTGTTTGTGTGTGCGGGGAAAACCAATTTGTTTCCTGTAATAATCATTTTGCTTCTAATCCTTCTGGATTTGGATACTAATCCCGAGCGGTTGATCCCGAGCTCCCGGGACCGGTGCTGGACGCTGATCCGGGTCATGATTTGTAAGCGGATGATGATTTGGAAATCCAGGAAACAACGGCACACAATTCCTCTAACCCCGATTCCCTGCCCGGCACACCACTGGAGGCCTCCGACCGGCTGCTGAAATGGAGAATATCTCTCTTTGGGGAAAAATAAAAACTGTGAAAATGTAAACAACACATTAACCACTTGCTTACTGGGCACTTAAACCCCCCTCCTGCCCAGACCAATTTTCAGCTTTCAACACTGACGCACTTTGAATGACAATTGCGCGGTCACACAACGCTGTACCCAAATGAAATTTTTACAATTTTTTCCCCACAAATAGAGATTTCTTTTGGTGGTATTTAATCACAGGTGGGGTTTTTATTTTTTGCTAAACAAATAAAAAAAGGTGGAAAAAAAAATAAAAAAAAAAAAAAATCATGTTTAATAGTTTGTTATAAAATTTTGCAAACAGGTCATTTTTCTGCTTCATTGATATGCGCTGATGAGGCGGCACTGATGGGCACTGATAGGCGGCACTGGTGGGCACTGATAGGCTGCACTGGTGGGCACTGATAGGCTGCACTGGTGGGGACAGATAAGTGGGTACTGATGGGCACAGCAAAGATGGCACTGATGGGCATGGATGGGTGGCATGGATGGGTGGCACGGATGGGTGGCACGGATGGGCACTGATGGATGGCACTGATAGATGGCACTGATGGGCACTGATAGATGGCACTGATAGGTGGCACTGATAGATGGCACTGATGGGCACTGATAGGTGGCACTGATGGGCACTGATAGGTGGCACTGGGCACTGGTAGGGGACACTGATGAGCACTGGTAGGGGACACTAATGAGCACTGGTAGGTGACACTGATGTGCAGCACTGGCACTGTGGGCACTGACATATGGCACTGGGGGCACTGGCAGATGGCACTGGGGGCACTGATAGATGGCACTGGGGGCACTGATAGATGGCAGTGGGGGCACTGACAGATGGCACTGGGGGCGCTTTTATTAGAAAAGGTGGGCACCATGGACCCTGGGCATATTGCAGTGAGAGGGACTGATGTCCCTCTCACTGCCGCCGGTGATCGGCTTTTTTTTTTTCTCCTCGCGCTGTCAGCGCGAGCAGGAGAAAAAAACGATTACCGGCTCGGTTATCATCACATGATCAGCTGTCATTTGGTTGACAGCTGATCACGTGGTAAGGGGTCGTGATCGACCCCTTACTCGGATCTGTGATCCAGCGAGTCTCACAGACTCGCGGATCACAGAGCGCGCCGTGCGCGCCCTTCAGGGGGCGCGCAGGCAGCTCGTTGCCGGGACAACGTCAATAGACGTCGTCCCGGCACATCAGATCCGCGCTGTAGCCGTCATTTGGCTATGGCGCGGATCTCAGCTGGTTAAAGTGGTTCTAAATTCAGGTTTATTTTATACCTTAACCACCTGCCGACCAATCACGTACCAGAATGTCACCGGTCTTCGAAGAACCCTGGTATTGTTTTTTTTCTCTTGTAACAGCAATCGGAGTGGCTAACTAGCCCCTCAATTGCTATTACATGTAGCAGGAAGGAACATCCCCCCCCTCTCCCTCCCAAGTTCCACCGGGGGAGACCCAAGTAACCAACTGGCTGGTTGGACAGCAGTGCCCCCTTGGTGGATTTATTTTTTGATCGGTAAGTGCCGGGCTTACCCCGACTGTCCGACCACGGCATTTGTAAGAGAGGGAGGGGGAGGAGGAAGGCACAACATCACCGTTATGGCCCATACACACGATCCGAATATCCGACGAAAACGACTGTCCGAGGGAGGATCGTACGATTTTCGGATCGTGTGTACACTACTTCCGACAGCCGATCACGACCGTTCATCCGATTATTATTCGATCGGACATGCACGGAAATTTTTCCTCGTACGACTCCAGATCGTACGATTTTCGTTTAGTCAGTATAGTTGTCGTCCGAAAATACAATACAAATACATTACAACGCATGACATCACTTCCGATTTTTTTTCCTATCGTACGAGAACTTTCGTGACTTTATTGGCTATTCAATTTCTACTTGCGATCGTTAACTGAAAAACGGTCGTCCGATATTCGGATCGTGTGTACTGGCCATTAGGGTAAATGTCCGTTTAAAGTGACAGTAACTCATATTTTCAATTTTTTTTTTTTTCCTTTTTACTACATTTAATGACACATTTTGGATTTCCTCTTTTTTTTTTTTTTTTTTTTATCTAAACTTTATTTATTTTTTGGCACATAAAAGGTTGTGGAAGAATTTCTCATTATATTACACTGGTATATAGGACCCACCAGAGGTCTGTGTTTGTTTGTGTATGTTTATTTATTTATTTTTTTCCTCTTTTTTTGGGGGGGGGGCAGTTATCTGCCCACGAGGAACACTCGATAGAACAAAGTAGTCATTATGGAAGAGCAGGTAAGAAATACCCATCTATATTGATCTAATTTCTAGCTTGCATGAATTGTTCTATAGGACTCATATTAGCTCTGTTCTAATAATAATATAAGGATATATGAATGTATTATTTCCTTTTTACTACAAAATTTAATGACATATTTAGAATTTCCTCATTTTTTTTTTTTTTTTTTATATAAACTTTTTTTTCTGTTGGCATATAAAAGGTTTTGGAAGAATTTCTTATTAGATTACGCCAGCATATAGGACCCGCCAGAGGTCTGTGTTGTTTGTTTGTGTATGTTTATTTATTTATTTATTTTCTCTTGTTTTTTTATTTTTTTGGGGGGGCAGTTATCTGCCCACAAGGAACACTCGATAGCACAAAGTAGTCATTATGGAAGAACAGGTAAGAAATACCCATCTATATTGATCTAATTTCTCGCTTGCATGGGGGTCATGTTGTGTGTGCGTGCTGTTAGTACAGCATTGCAGTATCACATCTAGGGGGGTGTCTATAGGTGGCCTGTGAAGGGGGGCAGGTTTCCTGTGCTTAGAACTTTCCCTGCAAAAAAGTGTCATTTTTGCAGGAAAAAAGCTATTTAAAAAGCACTCGCGGCTAATGAATTGATGGCTCCTGTAACACAGAGAACTGTCATTCATTGATATAAAAAACAAAAAAAAAAGCGTAGGGGTCCCCCCCTAATTCAATAACCAGGCCCTTCAGGTCTGGGATGGATATTAAGGGGAACCCCAGCCAAAAAAAAAAAAAATGGCGTAGGGTCCCCCTCAAATCCATACCAGACCCTTGAGGTTTGGTATGGATTTTAAGGGGAACCCTAGCCAAAAAAATTGGCGTGGGGTCCCCCTCAAAATCCATACCAGACCCTTATCCGAGCACGCAACCTGGCAGGCCGCAGGAAAAGAGGGGGGGACGAGAGCGGCCCCCCCTCCCGCCTGAACCGTACCAGGCCACATGCCCTCAACATTGGGAGGATGCTTTGGGGTCTAAGACCCCCAAAGCACCTTGTCCCCCATGTTGATGAGGACAAGGGCCTCTTCCCCACAACCGTGCCCGGTGGTTGTGGGGGTCTGCGGGCGGGGGGCTTATCGGAATCTGGAAGCCCCCTTTAACAAGGGGACCCCCAGATCCCGCCCCCCCCCCCGTGTGAAATGGTAAGGGTACCCCTACCATTTCACCAAAAAAGTGACAAAAATGGTAAAAATGACAGGAGACAGTCTTTGACAATTCCTTTATTAAAATCTTCTTTCTTCTTTCTTCATCCTTCGGATTCTTCATCTTCTCCTTCCTTCATCTTCTTCCATCTTCTTCTTCCATTTTCTTCTTCCTCCGATCTTCTTCCGTCGGCGTCGGTGTCTCTGCTTGGGCCGCTCCGCGCAATGGGAGGCTCCCGCTGTGTGAAGCTCCGCTCCGTCTGACAGGTCTTTTATAATGGAGGGCACCTGGTGACCCCGCCCCCTCTGATGCACAGGGACGTCATGGGGAATTCCATGATGGCTTTCCCCATGACGTCAGAGGGGGGCGGGGTCACCAGGTGCCCTCCGTTTTAAAAGACCTGTCAGACGGAGCGGAGCCTCACACAGCGGAGCCTCCCATTGCGCGGAGCGGCCCAAGAAGACACCGACGCCGACGGAAGAAGATGCCGGACGAGAAGGACGAGAAGACCAGCGCAAGAAGAAGCGGATCGGAGGAAGAAGAAAATGGAAGAAGAAGATGGAAGAAGATGACGGAAGGAGAAGATGAAGAAACCGAAGGATGAAGAAAGAAGAAAGAAGAATTTTAATAAAGGAATTGTCAAAGACTGTCTCCTGTCATTTTTACCATTTTTGCCACTTTTTTGGTGAAATGGTAGGGGTACTTTTGTACCCCCTTTACCATTTCACACAGGGGGGCCGGGATCTGGGGGGTCCCCTTGTTAAAGGGGCTTCCAGATTCCGATAAGCCCCCCGCCCGCAGACCCCCACAACATGGGGACAAGGTGCTTTAGGGGTCCTAGACCCCCAAAGCATCCTCCCAATGTTGAGGGCATGTGGCCTGGTATGGTTCAGGCGGGAGGGGGGGCCGCTCTCGCCCCCCCTCTTTTTCTGCGGCCTGCCAGGTTGCGTGCTCGGATAAGGGTCTGGTATGGATTTTGAGGGGGACCCCACGCCATTTTTTTTGATATAAAGGGTCTGGTATGGATTTTGAGGGGGACGCCATTTTTTTTTTTGGCTGGGGTTCCCCTTAATATCCATCCCAGACCTGAAGGGCTGGTTATTGAATTTGGGGGACCCCTACGCTTTTTTTTTTTTCATTTTTTTTATTTTTTATCAACGTATTATTTCCTTTTTACTACATTTTGATGACATATTTTGGATTTCCGTTTTTTTTTTTTATAATTTTATTTTTTTTATTTTATAATTTTGGACTTTTTTTTTTTCTGTTGGCACATAAAAGGTTGTGGAAGAATTTCTCATTAGATTACGCCTTCATATAGGACCCCCAGAAGTCTATGTTTGTTTGTGTATACTTATTTATTTATTTTTTTTATTTATTTTTTTCCTCCTTGCTTTTTTTTTTTTCCTCCTTGCTTTTCTTTTTTTTCCTCCTTGCTTTTTTTTCCATTTTTTTTTTTTTTGGGGCAGTTATCTGCCCACGAGGGAGGAACACTCAATAGCACAAAGTAGTCATTATGGAAGAACAGGTAAGATTCATCTATATTGATCTCATTTCTCGCTTGCATGAATTGTTCTATAGGTCTGATATAAACTTGGTTCTAACAATAATATAAGGATATATCAACGTATTATTTCCTTTTTACTACATACTCATTCACATAGGGTGGGGGGCCAGGATTTGGGGGCCCGCTTGTTAAAGGGGGCTCCCAAATTCCGATAAGCCCCCTGCCCGCAGAACCCAACAACCAACGGCCAGGGTTGTCGGGAAGAGGTCCTTGTCCTCATCAACATGGGCAGGGCGCCCCCCTTCCCCAAAGCGCCCACCCCCCCATGTTGAGGGCATGGGGCCTGGAACGGCTCAGGAGGGGGAGGTGCTCGCTCATCCCCACCCTCTTTCCGGACTGTCCGGGCTGCATGCATGGATAAGGGTCTGGTATGGACTTCGGGGGGACCCCCACGCCATTTTTTCATCGTAGGGGGTTACCCTCAAAATCCATACCAGGCGACGGGGCTCGCAAGGTGTCAATCAATCGCCGATGAATTGACTTGAATTGACTCGGCGAGATTGACTTCCTTCTCTAGTCCCGTCGTACCTGGAGTCACGTTCAAAATGAACTGATTTTAGTCCGTGTGTCGGCGGGAAGATTTAAAACATGTTTTATTTCTAGGTCCGTCTGACTTTTGGGAAGAAAAAGTCGGCTGGAGCCCACACACGATCGGAATGTCCGCCGGACTATGGTCTGCCAGAAAGTCCAATCGTTTATACGCGGCATAAGAATTTCTCATTAGATTACGCCGGCATATAGGACCCGCCAAAGGTCTGTGTTGTTTTTTATTTTTTTGTTTATTTATTTTTCCTCTTGCTTTTTTTTTTTTTTTTTTTTTTTGGGGGGGCAGCACAAAGTAGTCATTATGGAAGAAGAGGTAAAAATACCCATGTATACTGTATGGATCTAATTTCTAGCTTGTATGAATTGTTCTATAGGACAAGCTATATATATATATATATATAAGCTCTGCTCTAACAATAATATAAGGATATATGGGAATAGGCTGTCCCTGGTTATGTGCTGTGAGTGGAACTTCTGCAAAATACTTATTTTAATGTATTTATAAAAAAAATAAAAAAAAATAAAATAAAAAAGATTACGCCGGAATAGAGCGCCCACCTTCAGTACGATAGTCTCACGTATCACCGCGGGCCGATCCATCACAATGGATACATTGCAGAGTCTTTCCCGCTAGAGAAAAGAGCTAAATTAGCTTTTTGCTTGTTAAAAGCTTTGTTGGGGGGGGGGGAGGGGGAGGACCGAGCGCAGCGAGAACTAATGCCGCAATAATTACGGGAATAAGTCATTATCAGCTGACAGGTCAATGCCGGACCCATCGGCTGCAATATACACAACGTACACTTACCTGTCCTTACCCATATCATCCCATTATCAGTGGCAGGATAATAATCAGGAAAAAAAGAAAATAATAAACATTAAAAAATTGTCATTCACACTTCAAATGTTAAAGACTTAAAAATTGTATTGGCCACCTGCCAAAAAAATAAAATAAAAATTTAAATTAAAAATTAAACTACGCTATCTTCAACAACTTGAGCTCCGGAAAGGTTTTACCCCCCCCCCCCCTTCATGACCAGGGCATGTTTTGCTTTTTAGCACTGCGCTAACTGACAATTGCGCGGTCGTGTAACGCTGTATCCAAACAAAATTTATATCATTTTTTTTTTTCACACAAATTTTGTGGTATTTGACCACCACTGGGTTTTTTTTTTTTTTTTGGATACAACCGAAAAATAAGAAAAAAAAAAAAACAATGTTGTTTACTTTGTTTTAAAACATATTAGAGCTGCACGATTATTCGTTAAGAATCAAGATCGCAATTTTTCTCGAGATCTTAACTAAGCATTTTCCCGATTCTATGCAGAGCTCTCTGCTCAAGCCGACATCTGTCAAAAAAAAAACAGGCAGTCTGCCAAGTTTCTCTACATTCCTCAGCAGCTGAACTAACTATAAACATTGTAACGTTTTGTTCTTTAGATCAAAAGAATGAACTTTGGTCTGTAGATGAGGGAAGTTTAATCATTTAAAGTGGGGTGCTCCTTAAAAAAAAAAAAAAAAATTTAAAGTCAGCAGCTACAAATACTGCAGCTGCTGACTTTTAACCACTTCCCTACCCACCCATAGTCATATGAGGTCCACAAGGTGGATCTCCCATCCTGGGTGGGCGTCATATGACGTCCTCTCATTCCCGGCCGCCCAGGGGGCGCGCGCCCGCGGAGTCGCTCGGGACCCGGTGCGCGTGCCCGTCGGCCGCGATGTCCGCCAGGCACCCGCGATTGCCCGAGAAAACAGCAGGACCGTGGAGCTGTGTGTGTAAACACACAGCTCCACGTCCTGTCAGTGGAGAGGAGACCGATGGTGTGTTCCCAGTACAGAGGAACACCGATCGGTCTCCTCCCCTTGTGAGTCCCCTCCCCCCACAGTTAGAATCACTCACATAGGGAACATATTAACCCCTGCAGCGCCCCTAGTGTTAACCCCTTCCCTGCCAGTCACATTTACACAGTAATCAGTGCAATTTTATAGCAACGATCGCTGTATAAATGTGAATGGTCCAAAAAATGTGTCAAAAGTGTCCGAAGTGTCCGCCGCAATGTCGCAGTCATGAAAAAAATCGCAGATCATCGCCATTACTAGTAAAAAAAAAAAATGCCATAAATCTAACCCCTATTTTGTAGACGCTATAACTTTTGCGCAAACCAATTTATATACGCTTATTGCGATTTTTTTTTAACCAAAAATATGTAGAAGAATACGTATCGGCCTAAACTGAGTAAAAAAAAATAGTTTTTTTTTAAAAAATGGGATATTTATTATAGCAAAAAAAGTTAAAAATATTGTGTTTTTTTTTTCTAAATCGACGATCTTCTTTTGTTTATAGCACAAAAAATAAAAACCGCAGAGGTGATCAAATACCACCAAAAGAAAGCTCTATTTATGGGAAAAAAAGGACGTCAATTTTGTTTGGGTGCAATGTCGCACGACCGCGCAATTGTCAGTTAAAGCGACGCAGTGCCGAATCGCAAAAAGTGCTCTGGTAAGGAAGGGGGTAAAATCGTCCGGAGCTGAAGTGGTTAATAATCGGACACTTACCTGTCCCGGGGTCCAGCGATGCGGGGGAATGAAGCCCCGCTCGTTCTCCACTCCGGCATTTTTACTGTGGGTTACCCGGCTGTGGCTTCACGGCCAGGCACCCACTGCGCATGCGCGAGCGGCACCGCGCCGTGACACGCCGCACCATCATCTGGGACCTGTCACGTGTCCCAGATTACTGACTGCGCCGAGGGGAAGTGATGTCAGTGCCCGGGCACTGAAGGGGGCAGACTATGAGGGACCCCCAGGCAACAGGCATTTAGAGGTGAGTTTAAAAAAAACATTTCAAAATGTTTATTTTTTTATTTTTTTAGGAATTTTAATCATATTATTTTTTTTTTGGGGGGAAACACCGCTTTAAAGACTAAACCCTTTTTCTAACACTTGTTGGTTTCAAGTTCAAATCATTATTTTCTTTGGTAGAAAACCCCCATATATTAAGAGACCCTAGAGAATAAAATGGCGGCTGTTGCAATATTTTATGTCACACTGTATTAGCGCAGTGGTCTTTCAAGTGCAATTTTTTGGGGGGAAAAAATACACTTTAATAAAAATAAAAAAAAACTGTAAAGTTAGCCCAATTTTTTTTTGTTTAATGTGAAAGATGATGTTACGCCGTGAGAATCGTGATCTTTATTCCAAGCAAAAAAAAAATCGTGATTCTCATTTTTCCCAGAATCATGCAGCTCTAAAACATATCCAGTAAAAAATGTAAAAAAAATCGAATTTCTTCATACATTTTAGGAAAAATGTATTCTGCTACATGTCTGTGATATAGAAAAAATACTGATAAGTGTATATTGATTGGTTTGCGTGAAAGTTATAGGGTCTACAAACTATGGTATATATACTGGATTTATATTTATTTTTTTAATATATTACTAATGGCGATGATCAGCGACTTATAATGGGACTGCGATAGTGCGGCGGACAATCTGACACTAACTGACGCTGAGGGAGAACTGACTAACTGCCATTGACATCACCAGTGACACTAATACAGTGATCACCTAAAAAGTAGGTTAGGTGACCCTAGAATATCCGACACCTCATCCCTGGTTTGTGGATAATAGTAATAACAGGGAAATTGGGATTATAACGGTGCCCAGAACAATAAAGAATACATAAGTTATATATAATCAGAAATGTATTACATAAAACAATATAGGGTTCAATAAAAATGAGCAAAGCATGATACAAATCATATTTAATGGTCACTTTATACGTATAAATCCCCTGAGGAAGCCATTACTGGCGAAACATGTTGGGACACGACATCAAGTACTGATCACCAATTATATAGGCGTATCAGTGACCATATATAGTAGGTGATCAGTACTTGATGTTGTGTCCCAACATGTTTCGCCAGTAATTGCTTCCTCATGGGAATTATACGTATAAAGTGAACATTAAATATGATTTGTATCATTTTTATTGAACCCTATATTGTTTTATGTTATACATTTCTGTTTTTATATAACTTATGTATTCTTTATTGTTCTGGGCACCGTTATAATCACAGTTTCACTGTTACCACTATAATACAGTGATAATCCTATACGCTGTCACTGTACTAAGAATACTGGCTGTGGAGGGGATAGCATCTCGGGGTAAAATGCGTGCCTAACAATGTGTAATGTGTGTTGCTTTTTACTACAGATCTCTGTTTCTTATCCCTGCTTTGCAGAGATAAGAAACAGAGAGACTGTCAACACAGAGCTCTGTAAAAAAGGGAACAATCAACACAGAGCTCTGGGCTGTGATTGCACACAGCCGATCAGCAAGTCCCGGACATAATTTAAACAGCGAGTTTCGGCGGGGAGGGGGGTTTTGCACAAGCGCGCACCCAAAACCCTGAAGCAGGCAGCAGCATATGGGTACATTCCTTCGCGGGTGCATTTTTTTAATAGGATATGCCTGAAGAAGGGGTCCTGCATGGCCTCGAAAAACATGGTGACATATGTCTTGCCCTGGTTGTCTTGTATGTCTTTTTCTCCAACTGCCCTGACCCTTCCTGGGTTACAGCTCTGCCAAAAACACCTACCCTTGCATCATGCTTGACGTTGGCTAAAATGTGAGCTTGATTCTAGTCATCTGCCTGTCTGACAACTGTTAGGTGAACCTTAGGTGTGGTATTTGGGAGTTACATATGGTAAATACCTTCCTACGACCTCCCAACGTTCTGAGTGCCAGGACAGCATCAGGAGAAGAGGTGCACATGCACCAATGTACAGAATTAGAGTTATTGCAGGCAGGTTGCATGTGCATGCACAATGGCACATGGACAAGTTACACGGTTGTACGTGCATGGCAGGTGCTCGGGCATGCATGCCTAATCCCAGTCTTGACACTAGGTAGCCTATTCAAAGGACACAGCTGAGCCTGGAAGATTCTGGATGATCTTGAGCTGCTACCCTGCTACTTGTACCTTGAAGCTTTTTCTGAGTTGTGCTTCCCTGTAGCTTGCCCATAGACTTGTCTCTGCTTTCTGCTGATTCCTGGTTTAACCTTGCCAAGTTCCTGACCATGGCTAGTTCTGGACCATGGCTTGACTCTACTGACCCTCTGGTGTTACCTTGGCTAGTTCCTGACCATGACTTGTCTCTGCTGCTTCCTAGTGCTTTACCTTGACTAGTTGCTAACCACAGCTTGAATCTGCTGATTTCCAGTTTGACCTTGGCTAGCTCCTGATCATGGCTTGTCCCTGCTGATTCCTGGTGTGTCTTTGGCTAGTTCTGGACCAATTCTTGCCTCTACTGACCCTCTGGTGGGACCTTGGCTATTTCCTGACCATGATTTGCCTCTGCTAATTCCTGGTTTGAACTTGGATTGTTCTGGACCATGGCTTGACTCTACTGACCCTCTGGTGTGACCTTGGCTAATTCCTTACAATGACTTGTCTC
The DNA here is from genome assembly GCA_028564925.1 of Lithobates sylvaticus. Classification (NCBI taxonomy): domain Eukaryota; kingdom Metazoa; phylum Chordata; class Amphibia; order Anura; family Ranidae; genus Lithobates; species Lithobates sylvaticus. Next base: position 11,207,083 of record CM053031.1, on the reverse strand, counting down.
TGCTGCTTTCCAGTTTTACCTTGACTAGTTGCTGACCACAGCTTGCATTTGCTGATTTCCAGTTTGACCTTGGCTGGCTCCTGATCACGGCTTGTCCCTGCTGATTCCTGGTTTGTCCTTGGCTAGTTCTGGACCAATGCTTGCCTCTACTCACCCTCTGTTGTGACCTTGGCTGCTTCCTGACCACGGCTTGTCTCTTTTGATTCCCTGTTTTACCTCGACTAGTTGTTAACCATAGCTTGAATCTGCTGATTTCCGTTTTGACCATGGCTAGTTCCTGACAATGGCTTGCATCTGCTGACCCTCTGGCATGACCTCAGCTTGCCTCCTGACAATGACTCTGCCTGCTCTCTGTCTCCTCAGCTACCAACCACCACCTGTCCAGACCTCACTTACAGCTTTCTGTGTACTCCAAAATCCTGCCCAGTTGCCTTCTGGTCTATCTGCTTCCAGGGACCTTTCTAACAACAGTCTGCACAAGCCTCACAGCCAAGCCTACTTCCAGAAGAGATTGCCTGTTGACTGGACTCTGGGCCTCTCTCACTCCCGGTGTCCTACTCCAGGGGTGCCTGAACCAGAGGTGTAAGGGAAGCCTTCTCAACATCTCAGTATCCAATCAGGTATGTGATGTGGTTCCCCATTGAAAACGTCATTTATGACGAAACGTCGTATGGGAAGGCACGCAGCGGCGCCACCACTACAGACTGACTTTGGATCAAGGGACGGGATTACACTGACCGGCCGGCAGTGTTTGTGTTGTTACCTTTTGCCTATTTTCTCTGCATTGATGTAAGTCATTTTTAATCCGTTTTTAATAAAGCCTAGTATCATCAGTATCACACTATGGGTGGCCCCTTTTGTGTTTTCTCCCCATACGGAGGATTGTATTAGGATTTGGCTGGATATCTGGTTTGCAAACGGATCCTAGGACGGGTCTCTCCCCTCCATTCCTGTTTTCATTTGGAGTGTCTCTCTCCTGGAGCTGCCTTTAACCCCATCAGCGCTGGTCCACTGGATACACTTCAAGCCTATATCCAATGCTGTATTATTTACACTTTCTGGTAAGCCTCCCATTCATCAGGTGGTCGGGATGAAGCACCTTTTACATGTCACAGTGGATGAATTTTAGCACGAGCACTGGGGTGTCTTTTTAGAATACGTCTCATCGGTGGACTTTATCTACCCAATGTTTGATGCTTAGTTTGATTTCTCCGGACTAACTTATCTTCTATTCGGACTATTCCACATGAGACCAGTTTTTTCTATTGAAATTATGTGATGGTTTGCACTTCATATGCTTTATTTGTTTATGTTTATTCTTTTTTCATATTGGCGCAGCTTTATTTTATTGTATATGTGATACTGACATAGGAAAGAAAGATGCCTTAAAAATGTACCAGATTCAGTGGGAATAAACAATTCCTCGAGCTTGGTGGACAATAGGAATAAATAAATTAAATAGCCCTTTGGTCAGTAGGAGGATAATATTTGGTATAAATGTAGGTAATAGTGCCCCATCATTGATATGAATGGGAGAAATAGAGCCCCATCATTTGGTATTAGTGAAAGGTATAGTGACCCATTGTTGGTATCAGTAATGCCGCGTACACACGATCGGAATTCACGTCGGAAAAAGCTCTGACGGTTTTCCCGACGGAATTCCGCTAAAACTGTCTTGCCTACACACGGTCACACCAAATTCCGACCGTCAAGAGCGCGGTGACGTACAACACTACAACGAGCCAAGTTCAATGTTTCCGAGCATGCGTCAAATTGTTTCCGAGCATGCGTAGGAATTTTGCGTGTCAGAATTGCTACAGACGATCGGAATTTCCGATAGAAACCTTTTCCGTCGGAAAAATTGAGTACATGCTCTCAATTCTTTGCTGTCGGAAATTCGGCCAGCAAAATTCCGATGGAGCCTACACACGGTCGCATTTTCCGATGAAAAGCTCTCATCGGTCTTTTTCTGGACGGAATTCCGATCGTGTGTACGCAGCATAAGAATAGTGCCTAATCCATAGTGTCAGTGGGAAGAATAGTGCCCCATCACAGGTGTCATTGGGAAGAATAGTGCCCCATCACAGGTGTCATTGGGAAGAATAGTGCCCCATCATTTATGTTGGTGGCTAGATTTATGCCCCACTGTTGGTGTCAGTTGGGGAAATAGTGTCTTTTATCACTGGGAGGAATAGTGCCCCAAGGGCCAGATAAAGGCTACTAAAGGGCCGTAGCTTGGAGACCCCTCAAAAAGAGAGACAACTGAGCGGGAAAGAGGGACAGAGGGATTTTGTTTTACAAAAAAGGGACAGTTGGGAGCAGGGGCGGACTGACAACTCATGGGGCCCCGGGCAATAGGAGATTATGGGGCCCCCAGGCAATCAGAGATTATGGGGCCACACAGTATACACACACACACAGTATACACAGACATGTTTCTATTGGCTGAGAAGGTACTGGAGAGGTGGGGCAGCTATAATCTTGGGATTTTTAGACCAAAAGGATGTCGGTAAGGGACATTTCAGAAACAGATGTAAAAAAAACACAGATTTTTACATACTGTCCCTGGTTTTACTGAGGCTGGCAACCCTGATGGGGGCCCCCCTAATGGCCGGGGCCCTCGGGAAGTGCCCGAGTGGCCGAATGGTCAGTCCGCCCCTGGTTGGGAGCTTTGAACTCCACACCTCGAATAACTCATTCCCAACCAAGTCAACAAAAGACAGTCACCATCAGTAGTCTCTGCTCCATCAATGACCACTCTGGTGATCTCCCCAACAGGAACCCCACATTTTTAGCTGACCATGCTGATGTCATTTTTTTTTTTTCCAGCACAACATTGCAAAGTACCAAGAAAGACTAAATGTTTTATGAATTCTTCGCTCATAAGCGTACCCTTCCTTCCTGTACAAAACACATTACCAGTTTCTGCAGCACCATTTCCATTAGCACCGCCGATAATGTCCCCCCAGTGGGATCAGGAGGAGTAGGGGGGAGGCGATAGCAGAGGCTGTGATAGGCAGGCGGCATTATATGTCAGAACGGAGATGTTACATGTTAAATAATGTTGGAAAATCAATATGGAGGGTGAGAGGTCGGGATTATTGATGGTACATTCAAGAACAATTTCCAGGGACTCTTTAATGCTCTGCCGCTGTTTCCGATCTCATCCCACATATGACGGCCCTCTGAGGATCGCTGGATACCCCAATGATGACTTTGTTTACAGAAGAAGAATATTGATTATTTTGTGCCTCTCATGCTAAAAAGAAGAAGAAAAATTCTCAAAGGAGCATTTTAATTTGTGTCTTGCTGCACAATTTTTTAAAAAATGTACCGTATATACTCGACTATAGGCCGTCCCGAGTATAAGCCGAGGCCCCTAATTCACCACAAAAAATGGGAAAACTGCACTGACCTGTGTATAAGCCGAGGGTACAAAATGCAGCAGCTACTGTAAGTGGAAAAGAGGGCCAGCAATGCCCATCTGCAGCTGCCTGTCCGCTGTACAGACCCCCCCCCGTGTCCCCATTGCAGCCTACCTGTGCCGATCTGCGGGTCCTGTGCCATCCGTCCTGTGCCCTCTGCCATCGGTCTTCGGTCTTCGGTCCCCGCTCTCCGGTCCCCGCTCTCCGCTCTCCGCTCAGTCTCCGCTCGGTCCCCGCTCTCCGCTCTGTCAGCGTGCACGGCGCCATTGTAAAATTAAAAAGCCGCGCCTCCTCCTCGTCCTCGTCCGTGATAGGAGGAACGCTGTTTTCCCAGCAGTCAGTGTGCAGTGTTCCGCCTATCACGGACGCCCTCTCACCCTCGTCCATGAGATGAGAATGACAGGGCATCCGTGATAGGCGGAACACTGTACTGCTGGGAAAATTAGTGTCCGCCTATCACGGACGGGCGGGAGGAGGCGGCGCCGCTTTTTAAAACTGCTGTCTGTCTGCATGACAAGCTGTTCATGTAGGCAGACGGCGGTGACTCGAAAATAAGCCGAGGGGGGGACTTTCAGCCCTAAAAAATGGGCTGAAAATCTCGGCTTATATTCGAGTATATATGGTATATTATTATATTAGGCAATTTTTGAGAGTACAATACAAATAAATACCTACAGTGGGGAAAGTAATGATTTGATTTGATCCCCCTGCAGATTTTGTAAGTTTGCCCACTTACACAGAAATGAAGGGTCTATCATTTTTATCATAGGTGTATTTTGAATGATAGAGACAGAATATCAACCAAAAATACAGAAAAAATACAGAAAAAACACATAAAACAAATGCTTTGAGTCCCCTTTCATACTGCATTAGCTATAAAGTGCCGCTTAGCACTTTAGCGCTGTTTAAGTGGGACTTTTCGGCTGCTAGCGGGGCACTTTTGACCCCAAAGAAGGGGTACATAAGGGGTTGCTTCAGGAGGGAGAGCGGGGAATGGGGCCAGTAAATATGTAGTTTACTGGCCCCTTCCTTTCCTGAATGAACACTGTGAGAGCCCCTTCCATCTGCGGTTAGGGCCCCCCCCCGCGGTGCCCCTTTCCCCCGCAGTGCCTCCAGCTTCACTCCTCTCCCACTGGCTGCTCTTGCAGGCACACAAGGGGATATTTCAGGATGGAGAGCGGGGGAAGGGGCTGGTAAATATGTAATTTACTGGCCTCTTCCTTTCCTGAATGAACACAGTAAGCGCCCCTTCCATCTGCGGTCAGGGCCCCCCCTGTGTGCCCCTTTCCCCCGCAGTGCTTCAGGCTTCCCTCCTCTCCTCTCCCATTGGCTGCTGTTGCGAGCACACAAGGGGATGTTTCAGGATGGAAATCGGGGGGAAGTGGCTGGTAAATATATGATTTACTGGCCCCTTCCTTTCCTGAATGAACACAGTAAGCGCCCCTTCCATCTGCGGTCAGGGCCCCCCCTGTGTGCCCCTTTCCCCCTCAGTGCTTCCAGCTTCCCTCCTATCCTCTCCCACTGGCTGCTGTTGCGGGCACACAAGGGGATATTTCAGGATGGAGAGCGGGAGAGCGGGGGAAGGAGCTGGTAAATATGTCATTTACTGACCCCTTCCTTTCCTGAATGAACACAGTAAGTGCTCCTTCCATCTGATTTACTGACACCCCTTCCTTTCCTGAATGAACACAGTAAGTGCTCACTTCCATCTAGCAGGCCAGGGGTCAAAACACAGTGGTAAGTAACTCAGAGAATGTCAGTAAGGCAGGCCGAGGGTCAAGCACAGCAGGGGGGTAAGGTAAGGGCAGGGGGCAAACACAGGGTAGAATGTAGTAAGCAGGCCGAGGGTCAATTTACAGAGGTATGGCCTCAGAGATTGTTCCTTCAGGCCTGAGGCCATGACAGGTAACACAGTCAAGCGGGTTTCTGGGTCAGCGTAATCCCAAAACTAAGGGCAAGCAGGTACAGGATACCTTACAAGGTACAGTGATAAAACCATCTGGAGCGGTCAGAGGCGATTTGTGAAGAGACCGAGGAAGCCCCCTGTGTGCCCCTTTCCCCCGCAGTTGCTTCAGCTGCTTCCCTCCTCTCCTCTGTTCCCAGTGTCTACCCGCGCGTGGCTGCTGTTGCAGGCTTCCCTCCTCTCCTCTCCCACTGGCTGCTGTTGCGGGCCACATGTTTTCAGGATGGGAAATCGTGGGAACAACCTGGGGATGTTTCAGGCCCCCCCGATGGAAATCGGGGGGAAGATCTATCAGGATTGGCTGGTGAACAAATAAGCGCCCCTTTCCCTGATTTACTGCCATCCGGCCCCTTCCTTTCCTGAATGAACACAGCCCCTTAAGCGCGCAGTGCTTCCGGCTTCCCCCTTCCATCTGCGGTCAGGGCCAGGCCCCCCTGTGTGCCCCTTTCACCCCTCCCACTGGCTGCTGTTGATATTTCTGGAGAGCACTGGTAAAATATGTAATGTACTGGCCCCCTTCCTTACCCTCCTCCCTTCCTCTCCCACTGGCCCCTTTGCTGTTCCCACGGAGGCTGCTGTTGCAGGCACACAAGGGGATACAAGGGGATATTTCAGGATGGAGAGCACAAGGGGGATGGGATACTAAAGCGGGGGAAGGTTCATTTACTGGCTGGTAAATATGTCAGATTTTACTGCACACCCCTTCCTTTTCCTGAACACAGTGCAGCTTCCTCCTCTCCTCTCCCACTGGCTGCAGGCATAGGGAATATCTTCCAGGCCCCCCTGTGTGCCCCTTTCCCCTGCAGTGCCTCCAGCTTCCCTCCTCTCCTCTCCCACTGGCTGCTGTTGCAGGCACACAAGGGGATGTTTCAGGATGGAAATCGGGGGAAGGGGCTGGTAAATATGTGATTTACTGGCCCCTTCCTTTCCTAAATGCACACAGTAAGCGCCCCTTCCATCTGCGGTCAGGGCCCCCCCTGTGTGCCCTTTTCCCCCGCAGTGCTTCCGGCTTCCCTCCTATCCTCTCCCACTGGCTGCTGTTGCGGGCCCACAAGGGGATGTTTCAGGATCGAAAGCGGGTGAAGGGGCTGGTAAATATGTCATTTACTGGCCCCTTCCTTTCCTGAATGAACACAGTAAGCGCCCCTTTCCATCTGCGGTCAGGGCCCCCCTGTGTGCCCCTTTCCCCCGCAGTGCCTCCAGCTTCCCTCCTCTCCTCTCCCACTGGCTGCTGTTGCAGGCACACAAGGGGATATTTCAGGATGGAAAGCAGGGGAAGGGGCTGGTAAATATGTCATTTACTGGCCCCTTAATTTCCTGAATGATCACAGTGAGCGATCTGTACCAATCACCTCTGTGTCCATTTCTTTACTGAAACATAGTAAACTGTGTTCACTATGCTTTATTTTGTGAATGAGCAGGAAGCCTCAGAGCGTTTTCAATTCGTTCATCTGTGCAGCTGAGGCTGTAGAGAAAGGGACTGATAAATCTATGTCCCCAGTCCCTTTCGGCCGGGGGGGGGGGAGGGCCCTGTCGGGTAGGTTGTATGGGGCCCTCCTGATTTCTAACAGCAGCCCTGTATAGGTCACACCAGCTGAGAATTAGAACCCTGCAAAGCGTCGGGAATTGCGTCTTCTCCTGAAGCCAGAATCACGGATAACACACCATCACGGATTTCTTTACTCTTTATTGAGACCACCAATTAGGATGTCGGTGCACCAGGCTGCGCGTGTTACATGAATGTCGTCGGTGGTTGATGCATTCCTCTAAACGAAGTGGAGGAGTAATTTTGTTTTCTGCCTCAGAACGATCGCTCAGGTTTCACTCAGCAGGCGTACTACTACCCCGCCGGGGGTCATTACTCCGCTCGCAGTGCGCTCTCGTGTGTCACTCGCACACTTTTTACGCCTGCAGGTGTCACAGAACACAGGCGATGACGTTCTGCGGCCTCCGCAGCCGTCACAGCTTGTCTCATTAACCTCAATGTAATACACCAGGAAGCCTGAAGTGCCCCTAATATATCATGTGTGTATATATAATATATTGTAGAGGGCGGACAGCACCAACAGGTAGAGATAGCAATCTGTACACGGAACCACGCGTGTCCCAATATAACCACTTCAGCCCCAGGAGGTTTTAAACCCCACCCCCCCCCCCCCCCCTTCATGACCAAGGCATTTTTTTTTTTTTTTGCGACACAGCACTGCGTTACTTTAACCACTTGCCGACTAGTTGCCGTCATTATACTGCGGCAGGTCGGCACGATCCCGCGAGCTGTCGTAGCTATACGTTGGCTCCTTTAAGCAGGATAGCAGGTGCGCGCACGCCGCCGGAGGCGATAAAAATCGCACGCCGCCGCCATTACTAGTAAAAAAAATTTTAGTTAAAAAATAATAATAAATAAAAATGTCATGAATAAAAAAATGTCACTTTGACGCAGTTGGTCAGGGAGGGATCACTTTGACGCAGTTGGTCAGAGAGGGATCACTTTGATGCAGTTGGTCAGAGAGGGATCACATTGACACAGATTGCCAGAGAGGGATCACTTTAATGCAGTTGGTCAGAGAGGGATCACTTTGATGCAGTTGGTCAGAGAGGGAACACTTTGACGCAGTTGGTCAGAGAGGGATCACTTTAATGCAGTTGGTCAGAGAGGGATCACTTTGACGCAGTTGGTCAGAGAGGGATCACATTGACACAGATTGCCAGAGAGGGATCACTTTAATGCAGTTGGTCAGAGAGGGATCACTTTGACGCAGTTGGTCAGAGAGGGATCACTTTGATGCAGTTGGCCAGAGAGGGATCACTTTGACGCAGTTGGTCAGAGAGGGATCACTTTGACGCAGTTGGTTTAGAGAGGGATCACTTTGATGCAGTTGGTCAGAGAGGGATCACTTTGATGCAGTTGGTCAGAGAGGGATCAATTTGATGCAGTTGGCCAGAGAGGGATCACTTTGATGCAGTTGGTCAGAGAGGGATCACTTTGATGCAGTTGGTCAGAGAGGGATCACTTTGACGCAGTTGGTCAGAGAGGGATCACTTTGATGCAGTTGGCCAGAGAGGGATCACTTTGATGCAGTTGGTCAGAGAGGGATCACTTTGACACAGATTGCCAGAGAGGGATCACTTTGATGCAGTTGGCCAGAGAGGGATCACTTTGATGCAGTTGGTCAGAGATGGATCACTTTGACGCAGTTGATCAGAGAGGGATCACTTTGACACAGATTGCCAGAGAGGGATCACTTTAATGCAGTTGGTCAGAGAGGGATCCCTATAATGCAGTTGGTCAGAGAGGGATCACTTTGACGCAGTTGGTTTAGAGAGGGATCACTTTGACGCAGTTGGTCAGAGAGGGATCACTTTGATGCAGTTGGTCAGAGAGGGATCACTTTGATGCAGTTGGTCAGAGAGGGATCACTTTGATGCAGTTGGTCAGAGAGGGATCACTTTGATGCAGTTGGTCAGAGAGGGATCACTTTGATGCAGTTGGTCAGAGATGGATCACTTTGACGCAGTTGGTCAGAGAGGGATCACTTTGACACAGATTGCCAGAGAGGGATCACTTTAATGCAGTTGGTCAGAGAGGGATCACTTTGATACAGATTGCCAGAGAGGGATCACTTTAATGCAGTTGGTCAGAGAGGGATCACTTTGACGCAGTTGGTCAGAGAGGGATCACTTTGATGCAGTTGGTCAGAGAGGGATCACTTTGACACAGTTGGTCAGAGAGGGATCACTTTGACGCAGTTGGTCAGAGAGGGATCACTTTGGCGCAGTTGGTCAGAGAGGGATCACTTTGACGCAGTTGGTTTAGAGAGGGATCACTTTGATGCAGTTGGTCAGAGAGGGATCACTTTGATGCAGTTGGTCAGAGAGGGATCACTTTGACGCAGTTGGTCAGAGAGGGATCACTTTGACGCAGTTGGTCAGAGAGGGATCACTTTGATGCAGTTGCTCAGAGAGTGATCACTTTAAGGCAGTTGGTCAGAGAGGGATCACTTTGACGCAGTTGGTCAGAGAGGGATCACTTTGATGCAGTTGGTCAGAGAGGGATCACTTTGATGCAGTTGGTCAGAGATGGATCACTTTGACGCAGTTGGTCAGAGAGGGATCACTTTGACACAGATTGCCAGAGAGGGATCACTTTAATGCAGTTGGTCAGAGAGGGATCACTTTGATACAGATTGCCAGAGAGGAATCACTTTAATGCAGTTGGTCAGAGAGGGATCACTTTGACGCAGTTGGTCAGAGAGGGATCACTTTGATGCAGTTGGTCAGAGAGGGATCACTTTGAAGCAGTTGGTCAGAGAGGGATCACTTTGACGCAGTTGGTTTAGAGAGGGATCACTTTGATGCAGTTGGTCAGAGAGGGATCACTTTGACGCAGTTGGTCAGAGAGGGATCACTTTGATGCAGTTGGTCAGAGATGGATCACTTTGACGCAGTTGGTCAGAGAGGGATCACTTTGACACAGATTGCCAGAGAGGGATCACTTTAATGCAGTTGGTCAGAGAGGGATCACTTTGATACAGATTGCCAGAGAGGGATCACTTTAATGCAGTTGGTCAGAGAGGGATCACTTTGACGCAGTTGGTCAGAGAGGGATCACTTTGATGCAGTTGGTCAGAGAGGGATCACTTTGACACAGTTGGTCAGAGAGGGATCACTTTGACGCAGTTGGTCAGAGAGGGATCACTTTGGCGCAGTTGGTCAGAGAGGGATCACTTTGGCGCAGTTGGTCAGAGAGGGATCACTTTGATGCAGTTGCTCAGAGAGTGATCACTTTAAGGCAGTTGGTCAGAGAGGGATCACTTTGATGCAGTTGCTCAGAGAGTGATCACTTTAAGGCAGTTGGTCAGAGAGGGATCACTTTGATGCAGTTGCTCAGAGAGTGATCACTTTAAGGCAGTTGGTCAGAGAGGGATCACTTTGACGCAGTTGGTCAGAGAGGGATCACTTTGATGCAGTTGGTCAGAGAGGGATCACTTTGATGCAGTTGGTCAGAGATGGATCACTTTGACGCAGTTGGTCAGAGAGGGATCACTTTGACACAGATTGCCAGAGAGGGGTCACTTTAATGCAGTTGGTCAGAGAGGGATCACTTTGACGCAGATGGTCAGAGAGGGATCACTTTGATGCAGTTGGTCAGAGAGGGATCACTTTGACACAGTTGGTCAGAGAGGGATCACTTTGACGCAGTTGGTCAGAGAGGGATCACTTTGGCGCAGTTGGTCAGAGAGGGATCACTTTGACGCAGTTGGTTTAGAGAGGGATCACTTTGATGCAGTTGGTCAGAGAGGGATCACTTTGATGCAGTTGGTCAGAGAGGGATCACTTTGACGCAGTTGGTCAGAGAGGGATCACTTTGGCGCAGTTGGTCAGAGAGGGATCACTTTGACGCAGTTGGTTTAGAGAGGGATCACTTTGATGCAGTTGGTCAGAGAGGGATCACTTTGATGCAGTTGGTCAGAGAGGGATCACTTTGACGCAGTTGGTCAGAGAGGGATCACTTTGATGCAGTTGCTCAGAGAGGGATCACTTTAACGCAGTTGGTCAGAGAGGGATCACTTTGACGCAGTTGGTCAGAGGGATCACTTTGATGCAGTTGGTCAGAGGGATCACTTTGATGCAGTTGGTCAGAGAGGGATCACTTTGATGCAGTTGGTCAGAGAGGGATCACTTTGACGCAGTTGGTCAGAGAGGGATCACTTTGATGCAGTTGGTCAGAGAGGGATCACTTTGATGCAGTTGGTCAGAGAGGGATCACTTTGATGCAGTTGGTCAGAGAGGGATCACTTTGACGCAGTTGGTCAGAGAGGGATCACTTTGACGCAGTTGGTCAGAGAGGGATCACTTTGACGCAGTTGCTCAGAGAGGGATCACTTTGAGGCAGTTGGTCAGAGAGGGATCACTTTGACGCAGTTGGTCAGAGAGGGATCACTTTGACTCAGTTGGTCAGAGAGGGATCACTTTGACTCAGTTGGTCAGAGATGGATCACTTTGACGCAGTTGGTCAGAGAGGGATCACTTTGACACAGATTGCCAGAGAGGGATCACTTTAATGCAGTTGGTCAGAGAGGGATCACTTTGATACAGATTGCCAGAGAGGAATCACTTTAATGCAGTTGGTCAGAGAGGGATCACTTTGACGCAGTTGGTCAGAGAGGGATCACTTTGATGCAGTTGGTCAGAGAGGGATCACTTTGACACAGTTGGTCAGAGAGGGATCACTTTGACGCAGTTGGTTTAGAGAGGGATCACTTTGATGCAGTTGGTCAGAGAGGGATCACTTTGACGCAGTTGGTCAGAGAGGGATCACTTTGACGCAGTTGGTCAGAGAGGGATCACTTTGGCGCAGTTGGTCAGAGAGGGATCACTTTGACGCAGTTGGTTTAGAGAGGGATCACTTTGATGCAGTTGGTCAGAGAGGGATCACTTTGATGCAGTTGGTCAGAGAGGGATCACTTTGACGCAGTTGGTCAGAGAGGGATCACTTTGATGCAGTTGGTCAGAGATGGATCACTTTGACGCAGTTGGTCAGAGAGGGATCACTTTGACACAGATTGCCAGAGAGGGATCACTTTGATGCAGTTGGTCAGAGAGGGATCACTTTGATACAGATTGCCAGAGAGGGATCACTTTGATGCAGTTGGTCAGAGAGGGATCACTTTGACGCAGTTGGTCAGAGAGGGATCACTTTGATGCAGTTGGTCAGAGAGGGATCACTTTGACACAGTTGGTCAGAGAGGGATCACTTTGACGCAGTTGGTCAGAGAGGGATCACTTTGGCGCAGTTGGTCAGAGAGGGATCACTTTGGCGCAGTTGGTCAGAGAGGGATCACTTTGATGCAGTTGCTCAGAGAGTGATCACTTTAAGGCAGTTGGTCAGAGAGGGATCACTTTGATGCAGTTGGTCAGAGAGGGATCACTTTGATGCAGTTGGTCAGAGAGGGATCACTTTGATGCAGTTGCTCAGAGAGGGATCACTTTGATGCAGTTGCTCAGAGAGGGATCACTTTGATGCAGTTGGTCAGAGGGATCACTTTGATGCAGTTGGTCAGAGAGGGATCACTTTGATGCAGTTGGTCAGAGAGGGATCACTTTGATGCAGTTGCTCAGAGAGGGATCACTTTAAGGCAGTTGGTCAGAGAGGGATCACTTTGATGCAGTTGCTCAGAGAGTGATCACTTTAAGGCAGTTGGTCAGAGAGGGATCACTTTGACGCAGTTGGTCAGAGAGGGATCACTTTGATGCAGTTGGTCAGAGAGGGATCACTTTGATGCAGTTGGTCAGAGAGGGATCACTTTGATGCAGTTGGTCAGAGATGGATCACTTTGACGCAGTTGGTCAGAGAGGGATCACTTTGACACAGATTGCCAGAGAGGGGTCACTTTAATGCAGTTGGTCAGAGAGGGATCACTTTGATACAGATTGCCAGAGAGGAATCACTTTAATGCAGTTGGTCAGAGAGGGATCACTTTGACGCAGATGGTCAGAGAGGGATCACTTTGATGCAGTTGGTCAGAGAGGGATCACTTTGACACAGTTGGTCAGAGAGGGATCACTTTGACGCAGTTGGTCAGAGAGGGATCACTTTGGCGCAGTTGGTCAGAGAGGGATCACTTTGACGCAGTTGGCGAGAGAGGGATCACTTTGATGCAGTTGGTCAGAGAGGGATCACTTTGATGCAGTTGGTCAGAGAGGGATCACTTTGACGCAGTTGGTCAGAGAGGAATCACTTTGGCGCAGTTGGTCAGAGAGGGATCACTTTGACGCAGTTGGTTTAGAGAGGGATCACTTTGATGCAGTTGGTCAGAGAGGGATCACTTTGATGCAGTTGGTCAGAGAGGGATCACTTTGACGCAGTTGGTCAGAGAGGGATCACTTTGACGCAGTTGGTCAGAGAGGGATCACTTTGACGCAGTTGGTCAGAGAGGGATCACTTTGACGCAGTTGGTCAGAGGGATCACTTTGATGCAGTTGGTCAGAGGGATCACTTTGATGCAGTTGGTCAGAGAGGGATCACTTTGATGCAGTTGGTCAGAGAGGGATCACTTTGGCGCAGTTGGTCAGAGAGGGATCACTTTGATGCAGTTGGTCAGAGAGATATCACTTTAATGCAGTTGGTCAGAGAGGGATCACTTTGATGCAGTTGGTCAGAGAGGGATCACTTTGACGCAGTTGGCCAGAGAGGGATCACTTTGACTCAGTTGGCCAGAGAGGGATCACTTTGACTCAGTTGGCCAGAGAGGGATCACTTTGAAGCAGTTGGCCAGAGAGGGATCACTTTGACTCAGTTGGCCAGAGAGGGATCACTTTGACTCAGTTGGTCAGAGAAGGATCACTTTGACGCAGTTGGTCAGAGAGGGATCACTTTGACGCAGTTGGTCAGAGAGGGATCACTTTGGCGCAGTTGGTCAGAGAGGGATCACTTTGACACAGATTGCCAGAGAGGGATCACTTTGATGCAGTTGGCCAGAGAGGGATCACTTTGATGCAGTTGGTCAGAGAGGGATCACTTTGACACAGATTGCCAGAGAGGGATCACTTTGATGCAGTTGGCCAGAGAGGGATCACTTTGATGCAGTTGGTCAGAGATGGATCACTTTGACGCAGTTGGTCAGAGAGGGATCACTTTGACACAGATTGCCAGAGAGGGATCACTTTAATGCAGTTGGTCAGAGAGGGATCACTTTGACGCAGTTGGTCAGAGAGGGATCACTTTGACACAGATTGCCAGAGAGGGATCACTTTAATGCAGTTGGTCAGAGAGGGATCACTTTGGCGCAGTTGGTCAGAGAGGGATCACTTTGGCGCAGTTGGTCAGAGAGGGATCACTTTGACGCAGTTGTTCAGAGAGGGATCACTTTGACGCAGTTGGTCAGAGAGGGATCACTTTGATGCAGTTGGTCAGAGAGGGATCACTTTGACGCAGTTGGTCAGAGAGGGATCACTTTGATGCAGTTGGTCAGAGAGGGATCACTTTGACACAGTTGGTCAGAGAGGGATCACTTTGACGCAGTTGGTTTAGAGAGGGATCACTTTGATGCAGTTGGTCAGAGAGGGATCACTTTGATGCAGTTGGTCAGAGAGGGATCACTTTGACGCAGTTGGTCAGAGAGGGATCACTTTGACGCAGTTGGTCAGAGAGGGATCACTTTGGCGCAGTTGGTCAGAGAGGGATCACTTTGACGCAGTTGGTCAGAGAGGGATCACTTTGATGCAGTTGGTCAGAGAGGGATCACTTTGATGCAGTTGGTCAGAGAGGGATCACTTTGACGCAGTTGTTCAGAGAGGGATCACTTTGATGCAGTTGGTCAGAGATGGATCACTTTGACGCAGTTGGTCAGAGAGGGATCACTTTGACACAGATTGCCAGAGAGGGATCACTTTAATGCAGTTGGTCAGAGAGGGATCACTTTGATACAGATTGCCAGAGAGGGATCACTTTAATGCAGTTGGTCAGAGAGGGATCACTTTGACGCAGTTGGTCAGAGAGGGATCACTTTGATGCAGTTGGTCAGAGAGGGATCACTTTGACACAGTTGGTCAGAGAGGGATCACTTTGACGCAGTTGGTCAGAGAGGGATCACTTTGGCGCAGTTGGTCAGAGAGGGATCACTTTGATGCAGTTGCTCAGAGAGTGATCACTTTAAGGCAGTTGGTCAGAGAGGGATCACTTTGACGCAGTTGGTCAGAGAGGGATCACTTTGATGCAGTTGGTCAGAGAGGGATCACTTTGATGCAGTTGGTCAGAGATGGATCACTTTGACGCAGTTGGTCAGAGAGGGATCACTTTGATACAGATTGCCAGAGAGGAATCACTTTAATGCAGTTGGTCAGAGAGGGATCACTTTGACGCAGTTGGTCAGAGAGGGATCACTTTGATGCAGTTGGTCAGAGAGGGATCACTTTGACACAGTTGGTCAGAGAGGGATCACTTTGACGCAGTTGGTCAGAGAGGGATCACTTTGGCGCAGTTGGTCAGAGAGGGAT
This sequence comes from Lithobates sylvaticus, assembly GCA_028564925.1. Lineage (NCBI taxonomy): Eukaryota > Metazoa > Chordata > Amphibia > Anura > Ranidae > Lithobates > Lithobates sylvaticus. The sequence continues at coordinate 11,191,699 of CM053031.1, read as the reverse complement.
CACTTTGACGCAGTTGGTTTAGAGAGGGATCACTTTGATGCAGTTGGTCAGAGAGGGATCACTTTGATGCAGTTGGTCAGAGAGGGATCACTTTGACGCAGTTGGTCAGAGAGGGATCACTTTGGCGCAGTTGGTCAGAGAGGGATCACTTTGACGCAGTTGGTTTAGAGAGGGATCACTTTGATGCAGTTGGTCAGAGAGGGATCACTTTGATGCAGTTGGTCAGAGAGGGATCACTTTGACGCAGTTGGTCAGAGAGGGATCACTTTGATGCAGTTGCTCAGAGAGGGATCACTTTAACGCAGTTGGTCAGAGAGGGATCACTTTGACGCAGTTGGTCAGAGGGATCACTTTGATGCAGTTGGTCAGAGAGGGATCACTTTGATGCAGTTGGTCAGAGAGGGATCACTTTGGCGCAGTTGGTCAGAGAGGGATCACTTTGATGCAGTTGGTCAGAGAGGGATCACTTTGATGCAGTTGTCCAGAGAGGGATCACTTTGATGCAGTTGGTCAGAGAGATATCACTTTAATGCAGTTGGTCAGAGAGGGATCACTTTGATGCAGTTGGTCAGAGAGGGATCACTTTGACGCAGTTGGTCAGAGAGGGATCACTTTGATGCAGTTGCTCAGAGAGTGATCACTTTAACGCAGTTGGTCAGAGAGGGATCACTTTGACGCAGTTGGTCAGAAGGATCACTTTGATGCAGTTGGTCAGAGAGGGATCACTTCGATGCAGTTGGCCAGAGAGATATCACTTTGATGCAGTTGGTCAGAGAGGGATCACTTTGACGCAGTTGGTCAGAGAGGGATCACTTTGAAGCAGTTGGTCAGAGAGGGATCACTTTGATGCAGTTGGTCAGAGAGGGATCACTTTGACGCAGTTGGTCAGAGAAGGATCACTTTGACGCAGTTGGTCAGAGATGGATCACTTTGACGCAGTTGGTCAGAGAGGGATCACTTTGGCGCAGTTGGTCAGAGAGGGATCACTTTGACACAGATTGCCAGAGAGGGATCACTTTGATGCAGTTGGTCAGAGAGGGATCACTTTGACACAGATTGCCAGAGAGGGATCACTTTGATGCAGTTGGCCAGAGAGGGATCACTTTGATGCAGTTGGTCAGAGATGGATCACTTTGACGCAGTTGGTCAGAGAGGGATCACTTTGACACAGATTGCCAGAGAGGGATCACTTTAATGCAGTTGGTCAGAGAGGGATCACTTTGACGCAGTTGGTCAGAGAGGGATCACTTTGATGCAGTTGGTCAGAGAGGGATCACTTTGACGCAGTTGGTCAGAGAGGGATCACTTTGACGCAGTTGGTCAGAGAGGGATCACTTTGGCGCAGTTGGTCAGAGAGGGATCACTTTGACGCAGTTGGTTTAGAGAGGGATCACTTTGATGCAGTTGGTCAGAGAGGGATCACTTTGATGCGGTTGGTCAGAGAGGGATCACTTTGACGCAGTTGGTCAGAGAGGGATCACTTTGATGCAGTTGCTCAGAGAGGGATCACTTTAGCGCAGTTGGTCAGAGAGGGATCACTTTAACGCAGTTGGTCAGAGAGGGATCACTTTAATGCAGTTGGTCAGAGAGGGATCACTTTGACGCAGTTGGTTTAGAGAGGGATCACTTTGATGCAGTTGGTCAGAGAGGGATCACTTTGACGCAGTTGGTCAGAGGGATCACTTTGATGCAGTTGGTCAGAGAGGGATCACTTTGATGCAGTTGGCCAGAGAGATATCACTTTGATGCAGTTGGTCAGAGAGGGATCACTTTGATGCAGTTGGTCAGAGAGGGATCACTTTGACGCAGTTGGTCAGAGAAGGATCACTTTGATGCAGTTGGTCAGAGAAGGATCACTTTGACGCAGTTGGTCAGAGAGGGATCACTTTGATGCAGTTGGCCAGAGAGGGATCACTTTGAAGCAGTTGGTCAGAGAGGGATCACTTTGATGCAGTTGGTCAGAGAAGGATCACTTTGACGCAGTTGGTCAGAGAGGGATTACTTTGATGCAGTTGGCCAGAGAGGGATCACTTTGATGCAGTTGGTCAGAGAGGGATCACTTTGACACAGATTGCCAGAGAGGGATCACTTTGATGCAGTTGGCCAGAGAGGGATCACTTTGATGCAGTTGGCCAGAGAGGGATCACTTTGATGCAGTTGGCCAGAGAGGGATCACTTTGATGCAGTTGGCCAGAGAGGGATCACTTTGATGCAGTTGGTCAGAGATGGATCACTTTGACGCAGTTGGTCAGAGAGGGATCACTTTAACACAGATTGCCAGAGAGGGATCACTTTAATGCAGTTGGTCAGAGAGGGATCACTTTGACGCAGTTGGTCAGAGATGGATCACTTTGGTGCAGTTGGTCAGAGAGGGATCACTTTGACGCAGTTGGTCAGAGAGGGATCACTTTGACGCAGTTGGTCAGAGAGGGATCACTTTGGCGCAGTTGGTCAGAGAGGGATCACTTTGACGCAGTTGGTTTAGAGAGGGATCACTTTGATGCAGTTGGTCAGAGAGGGATCACTTTGATGCAGTTGGTCAGAGAGGGATCACTTTGACACAGATTGCCAGAGAGGGATCACTTTGATGCAGTTGGTCAGAGATGGATCACTTTGACGCAGTTGGTCAGAGAGGGATCACTTTGACACAGATTGCCAGAGAGGGATCACTTTAATGCAGTTGGTCAGAGAGGGATCACTTTGACGCAGTTGGTCAGAGAGGGATCACTTTGACGCAGTTGGTCAGAGAGGGATCACTTTGGCGCAGTTGGTCAGAGAGGGATCACTTTGACGCAGTTGGTTTAGAGAGGGATCACTTTGATGCAGTTGGGTAGAGAGATATCACTTTGATGCAGTTGGTCAGAGAGGGATCACTTTGATGCAGTTGGTCAGAGAGGGATCACTTTGATGCAGTTGGGCAGAGAGATATCACTTTGATGCAGTTGGTCAGAGAGGGATCACTTTGATGCAGTTGGTCAGAGAGGGATCACTTTGACGCAGTTGGTCAGAGAGGGATCACTTTGATGCAGTTGGTCAGAGAGGGATCACTTTGATGCAGTTGCTCAGAGAGGGATCACTTCGATGCAGTTGGTCAGAGAGGGATCACTTTGACACAGATTGCCAGAGAGGGATCACTTTGATGCAGTTGGCCAGAGAGGGATCACTTTGATGCAGTGTGTCAGAGATGGATCACTTTGACGCAGTTGGTCAGAGAGGGATCACTTTGACACAGATTGCCAGAGAGGGATCACTTTAATGCAGTTGGTCAGAGAGGGATCACTTTGACGCAGTTGGTCAGAGAGGGATCACTTTGATGCAGTTGGTCAGAGAGGGATCACTTTGACGCAGTTGGTCAGAGAGGGATCACTTTGGCGCAGTGGGTCAGAGAGGGATCACTTTGACGCATTTGGTTTAGAGAGGGATCACTTTGATGCAGTTGGTCAGAGAGGGATCACTTTGACGCAGTTGGTCAGAGAGGGATCACTTTGACGCAGTTGGTCAGAGAGAGATCACTTTGATGCAGTTGCTCAGAGAGGGATCACTTTAACGCAGTTGGTCAGAGAGGGATCACTTTAACGCAGTTGGTCAGAGAGGGATCACTTTGACGCAGTTGGTCAGAGGGATCACTTTGATGCAGTTGGTCAGAGAGGGATCACTTTGATGCAGTTGGCCAGAGAGTGATCCCTCTCTGACCAACTGCGTCAAAGTGATCCCTCTCTGACCAACTGCATCAAAGTGATCCCTCTCTGGCCAACTGCATCAAAGTGATCCCTCTCTGGCAATCTGTGTCACAGTGATCCCTCTCTGACCAACTGCATCAAAGTGATCCCTCTCTGACCAACTGCGTCAAAGTGATCCCTCTCTGGCCAACTGCATCAAAGTGATCCCTCTCTGGCAATCTGTGTCAAAGTGATCCCTCTCTGACCAACTGCATCAAAGTGATCCCTCTCTGACCAACTGCGTCAAAGTGATCCCTCTCTGGCCAACTGCATCAAAGTGATCCCTCTCTGGCAATCTGTGTCAAAGTGATCCCTCTCTGACCAACTGCGTCAAAGTGATCCCTCTCTGGCCAACTGCATCAAAGTGATCCCTCTCTGGCAATCTGTGTCAAAGTGATCCCTCTCTGACCAACTGCATCAAAGTGATCCCTCTCTGGCCAACTGCATCAAAGTGATCCCTCTCTGGCAATCTGTGTCAAAGTGATCCCTCTCTGACCAACTGCGTCAAAGTGATCCCTCTCTGACCAACTGCATCAAAGTGATCCCTCTCTGACCAACTGCATCAAAGCCGGAGGGCTTTCACACTGGAGCGGTGCGCTAGCAGGACCGCAAACAAAAGTCCTGCTAGCAGCATCTTTGGAGCGGTGAAGGAGCCGTGTATTTACCGCTCCTATACCGCTCCTTCCCATTGAAATCAATGGGAAACCGCGGGGATACCGCCCGCAAACCGCCGCTGCAGCGGCGCTTTGCGGAGGTTTTTTAACCCTTTTGCGGCCGCTAGCGGGGGTTAAAACCACCCCGCTAGCGGCCGCATACCGCGGGTAAAACGATGGTAAAGCAGCGCTAAATATAGCGCTGCTTTATCGTCGCCGCCCCGCACCGCCCCAGTGTGAAAGCAGCCTAATAGTTTTCATAGAATAAAAAAGGAGCTGCGCCAATAACAAATAAAAATACAATTACATAAAAATAACTATTATAAATGTTGAGGCTGAGTGTATCCCAACACATAGGATGACCCAATGGTGAGAACCTCAGCCACACTTAGTCACCCTCAACAGTGACAAGAGGTCCCAGTCTCTGTCCACACAGTAACAAGTCCCCACAATGAAAAATAGAGGACTCAAAAAGTCCAAATAGCAATCAAGGGATTCTTCAGGTTGAAGCAGTGATACAGGCAAGGTGATCCTGGCATCCGAATGTAAGTAGAAGGAAAAGACACCTCAGTGACTGCGTACCCTCTGTACGGTGGCGTACGCAGTGACGCCACCACATGACCTAGAGGAGGACGGGCTCCTGTATCTTGCCGGCCGGCAACGTTTTTATGCTTTATGTGCCTTACCATTGGGATCAATGTAAGTGCTTTTTATTTGTTTTAATAAACCGGTGTTACCAGATTTACGCTATGGGCTGCCTTTTTTCCTCCATTCCCCATATGGACCGCATGGGATCAAGTGGACCCCCAATACCTAACCACTCAGAGTATCAAAACGAGGATTGGCGACTCGTGGGATTAGGAAATCGCAGACGCGTGTTTTTCATGTTATAGCAGAGCTCATTTACCTCTGCTTTCTGGTAAGCAGTTAATGTATGAGGGTGTCGGGCACTGTGTTCATCACTATATACGATACAAGTCACTGAGGTGTCTTTTCCTTCTACTTACATTCGGATGCCAGGATCACCTTGCCTGTATCACTGCTTCAACCTGAAGAATCCCTTGATTGCTATTTGGACTTTTTGAGTCCTCTATTTTTCATTGTGGGGACTGGTTACTGTGTGGACAGAGACTGGGACCTCTTGTCACTGTTGAGGGTGACTAAGTGTGGCTGAGGTTCTCACCATTGGGTCATCCTATGTGTTGGGATACACTCAGCCTCAACATTTATAATAGTTATTTTTATGTAATTGTATTTTTATTTGTTATTGGCGCAGCTCCTTTTTTATTCTATGTATTCTTGTGCGTGTATCACACATTGAGCAGCAGCCTGCCCCCATATATGTACATTTGTTAGCGCGGTTTTTTCCTCTATATACTTAATAGTTTTCAAATTTGAAAACTTTTCAAAAAGTTTTCCAAAGAGAATAAAATAGAATAGAAAATAAAGGAATAATAAAAAAAAAAATAATATATATATATATATATATATATATATATATATATATATTATATATATTGTTTTCTATTGTTTTCCTTTATTTTCTATTTTATTTTCTTTGAAAATTTTAAAACTATTCAAAAAGTTTTCGAATTTGAAACGTTTTCGAATCTTAATAGTTTTCAAATTCGAAAACTTTTCAAAAAGTTTTCCAAAGAGAATAAAATAGAATAGAAAATAAAGGAATAATAAAAAAAAAATAATATATATATATATATATATATATATATATATTGTTTTCTATTGTTTTCCTTTATTTTCTATTCTATTTTATTTTCTTTGAAAATTGGAAAACTATTCAAAAAGTTTACGAATTTGAAAAGTTTTCGAATTTGAAAAGTTTTCGAATTTGAAAAGTTTTCGAATTTGAAAACTTTTCAAATAGTGTTCCAATTTCCAAAGAGAATAGAATAGAAAATGAAAGAATAGAATGAAAAAAAATATTGTTTTCTATTCTATTCCTTTTATTTTCTATTCTATTTTATTTTCTTTGAAAATTGGAAAACTATTCAAAAAGTATTGTATTTGAAAAGTTTTAGAATTTGAAAAGTTTTAGAATTTGAAAAGTTTTAGAATTTGAAAAGTTTTCAAATTCGAAAACTTTTCAAAAAGTTTTCCAATTTCCAAAGAGAATAAAATATGATAGAATATAAAGGAATAAAAAAAATATATATATATATATATATATATATATGTATATTTATTTTTTATTCTATTTTATTTTCTTTGAAAATTGGAAAACGATTTGAATTTGCAAAACTATTCAAATCGATTTGAAAACAAAACAAATTCCGAAAACGAATGAAACGAAACAAATTTATTCAAATAACGAATCAAAGCGGGGAGCCACCTGCGTCCTAGCAACCAATGATGCTTCACTTGTCTCGGTATTGGATAATGACAGAGAGATGAATGAAAGTGGCAAAAAAAAACGTCAGTGTTCCCCTCGTACAATTGTATTGTCTCCTCTCCTGGACTGAAACGGCTTCTTCTGAACTCACTGCACACTGTGAGCTTCTCACTATGTGCAGTAGCAGCTGCAGCAAGTCAGATAGAGCCCCGCCTCATTTCCTAGCTGGAGGACGTCCAGCATCATCTCGGTCTTTCTTCCCCAGCCTGACTGTCCCTGGCCCCGTCCCTTTTATCAGTTCTTCCAGTTACCTGGGGTGGTCTGCCTGCAAACATAGCCTGGATAGGAACACTCACTACTGAAGACTGACATTCAACTGTCAAGGCATGTTCATATTTGCATAACTCCCCCCAAGAGCCCGCCCACTGCTTGCCTCAGGACTGAGGGCTCTGGAGAGGAGGGCTGAGGACGGGAGCTGTGATGTTTATAGGAAGTTATGTACAGCCCCCTGCTGGCCCCTCCCACCAGCCATGATCTGCCTGCATTGCCTAGAGAGGCACAGAGACCCAGCAATGATTTTACTGAGTCTAAAATCAGGTATGTACTGAAAAAAAAAATTTTTATTTGCAAAAATGAATTAGCATGTTGATGAGGGTGGGGGGGGAGGAATAAATAAAGGTGTTGCAGGGGTTCGGAAGAAGCTACAGCTGCCTGTTCCCCCCCCCCCCCCCAGGAAATGGGATGGTAAATGGGATCACCATGCTGGGACAGTGAGCTCAGGGTTTGGCTGGCAGGTGCAGCATTGTCCCATTAACTTCAATGTTTGATAAGCGGTGCTGACTGTCATGTTTGATGAGCCTTGCTAATTTTATGTGTACACCCCCCCCCCCCCTTTGGTTGTATGTTATCTTTCAGGTGGGGGGGTCACAGGGGTGGTAAAAAAAAGGTGGGTGTGCTGCGCTTGCCCATGTAAAGGCCAAAGAGAACTCTCCTTTTTTTTTGAAAGAGAGAGAGAGAGATCTCCTCACTTCTTGAAAAATTGCTTCAATGGGACCCAAGCAAGAAAGAAAGTGGGGAAAAGAGAGAAGAAAAGTCTCCCCAACTGGGCACAAGAAGGAAGAAAGCAAAGAAAAGAGAGGAAGAAACTTTGTTGGTTAGTAAATATATATATATATATATATATATATAAGGAGTGATAGGTAAAGAAAAGAGAGAAAGAACAAAGATAGGGAATGAGCGAGAGAGAGAGAAAGGATAAGGGGATAGGGAGAGGGAAAGAAAGTTAAAGCGGTTCTGCACTCTGAAAAAAAATTTTTTTTTTAGGATGTAATATAAAGTGTGCTTACCTTTATTAGGGGACTCACCTGTTCCATCTTCCATCTCGATCGCCGCCGGTTTTCGTCCGATGAAGTTCCTCGTCTTCTTCTTTAGTGCTGGGGGCCATCTTGCCTGTGGGCATGTGAAACACCCACAGGGACTTTAGATGGCCCAGCATGCACTGCCGTTACTCGCGCGTGCGCAGTAACGGCTCATCTGCCGAGATCTCACGAGATTTCGGCAGATGCGGCCGAAATCTCGGGAGATTTCGGAAGATGTGGCCGAAATCTCGCGAGATTTCGGAAGATGCCCGCACTGACTGCTGGGATCAATGACACCAGATCCCAGGAGACAGTGCGGCGTGACGACGAACGACGCAAGACCCCGCCCGCCGCCGCAGAGGGAGAAGACCGGAAGTCTTCAATTACAAGGTAAGTAAAAAAAAAAAAAAAAAAAAACATTTCATTTAGTACTCTTTGCCTGATTTGGAAGGCAAAGAGATTTACTAAATGAAATGAGTGCAGAACCAGAGAGAGGAAGAGGGTGGGAAAGAAAGAAAGAGGGAAAGAAAGAAAGAGGGAAAGAAAGAAACAGGTAATGAAAGCAAAAAAGAACGAGGTAAAGAAAAAAAGAGGTAAAGAAAGAAAGGAAGAAAGGGAGAGAAAAAAGGGAAAGAGAGGAGGTAAAGAAAGAAAGAGGTAAAGAAAGATAGAAAGAGGTAATGAAAGAAAAAGTGAAAGGAAGAAAGAGAGAGAGAAAAGAGGGAAAGAGAGGAGGTAAAGAAAAAAAGAAAGAGGTAAAGAAAGAAAAAGTGAAAGAAAGAGGTAAAGAAAGAAAGAAAGAACAAGGTCAAGAAAGAAAGAACAAGGTCAAGAAAGAAAGAGGGAATGGAAGAAAGAGGGAAGGAAGAGAGAGAGAGAGAGAGGGGGGGCAAGAAAGAAAGAAAGAGGTAAAGAAAGAAAGAGGGAAGGAAGAGAGGGGGGGAGAAATGGAGAGAAAGTAAGAAAGAAAGAAGATAGAAAGAGGTAATGAAAGAAAAAGTGAAAGGAAGAAAGAGAGAGAAAAAGAGGGAAAGAGAGGAGGGAAAGAAAGAGGTAAAGCAAGAAAGAAAAAGGTAAAGAAAGAGGGAAATAAAGAAAGAAAGAGGGAAGGAAGAGAGAGAGGGGGGATAAGAAAGAAAGAGGTAAAGAAAGAAAGAGGGAAGGAAGAGAGGGGGGGGAGAAAGAGAGAGAAAGGAAGAAAGAAAGAAGATAGAAAGAGGTAATGAAAGAAAAAGTGAAAGGAAGAAAGAGAGAGAAAAAGAGGGAAAGAAAGAGGTAAAGAAAGAAAGAGGGAAATAATGAATGAAAGAGGGAAATACAGAAAGAAAGAGGGAAATAAAGAAAGAAAGAGGGAAGGAAGAGAGGGGGGAGAAAGAGAAAGAAAGAAAGAAATGGGGGGTTATTTACTAAAGGCAAATCCACTTTGCACTACAAGTGCAGTCGCTGTAGATCTGAGGGGAAGTTCTGAAATGAGGGGAAGCTCTGCTGATTTTATCATCCAATCATGTGCAAGCTAAAATGCTGTTTTTTTTATTGCCTGTCCCCCTCAGATCTACAGCGACTGCACTTCCAAGTGCACTTGTAGTGCAAAGTGGATTTGCCTTTAGTAAATAGCCCCCACTGTGTTGGATGGTATATACAAATATAATTCCTATAGGAAAAACTAGTCCCAGAAGGTCAGGGCCCATACACACCATACGAAAATCAGAATAAAAAATTTCGTCTGACGAACGATCTGCCTATTCTCGGATCGTTAGTACGGTACTTTTCGACTGCCGATTCCGTTTTTTCGTCTGACAAAAGCTGGATGTGAAGACTATAAAATTTTTGTCGGATGTGAACTCAACGTCCGATTTGTGTTTTTTGTACGAAAAAAAAAGCGTAAGAGCAGAGCAAGACTACGCATGCTCAGAAACTAAAGAACACATACAAAGCTAGTCAACACGTTACATCACTCCTGAAGTTGTATTGTGTCGTACGAGAATATTCGTATGGTGAGTAACCTCTTCACTTTTGAAAAGAGAATAACATGCAACAAAAAATAGACGAGCGCTCATCCGAAAATCTCATCGAGTGTACGAGGCTTTACACTCTAGGCAGTGTCATTAGACAGGCTGTCACAGTGTGTTATGTCACCTGTCCCCCATTGGTTACATTGTTTCCCATGATGTCAGAAAGAAAAAAAGAAAGAAGAAAGAAAGAAAGAAAGAAAGAAAGAAAGATAGAGAAAGAGAGAGAAAGAAAAGAAAGAGGCTAAAAAGCAAGAATGAAAGAAAGCATAAAGAGAGAGGAAGAGGGTGGGAAAGAAAGTGAAAAAGAAAGAGGGGGAGAAGATAAAGAAGAAAAGAAAGAGGGAGAGAGGATAAAGAAGAAAAGAAAGAGGGAGAGAGGATAAAGAAGAAAAGAAAGAGGGAGAGAGGATAAAGAAGAAAAGAAAGAGGGAGAGAGGACGAGGGTGGGAAAGAAATCAAGAATGAAAGGAAGATAAAGACAGAGGAGGAAAGAAAGAAAGAAAGAGAAAGAAGAGAGAGAGAGGAAGAGGGTGGGAAAGAAAGCAAGAATGAAAGAAAGATAAAGAGAGTCACAGTGTGACTCAGCTATTCACATGACACTTCTATGACGAAAATCATGGGAAACAATGTAACCAATGGGGACAGGTGACATAACACACAGTGACATCCTGTTTAATGATACTGCCTAGAGTGTAAGCTTCTGGGACAAGTTTTCTTATTAGAATTTTATTTGTATTTACCATCCAACACAGTTTATTTCTTTCGTTCCGTCTTCCTCTCTCTTTATTCTTTTTTCCTTTCCTTTTTTCTTTCTCTCTATCTTTCTTTCCTCCTCTCTCCTTATCTTTATTTCATTTTTGCTTTCTTCCCCACCCTCTTCCTATCTCCCTCTCTTTCTTCTTTCTTCTTTATTCCTTTCTTTCTCTCTTTATCTTTCTTTCTTTCCTCCTCTCTCTTTATCTTTCTTTTTATTCTTGATTTTTTTCCCCAGCCTCTCCCTCTCTCCCTCTCTCTTTCTTTTTACTCTTCCTCTCTCTCTTTCGTTTCCTCTTCATCTCTCTTTCTTTCCTTCTTTTTTTCTTTCTTTCTTTTCTTTCCTTTTTTATGCTTTCTTACTTTTTTCCTCTCTCTTTAGCTTTCTTTCATTCTTGCTTTCTTTCCCACCCTCTTCCTCTCTCCCTCTTTTCTTCTTCCTCTTTTCCTCTCCCTCTCTCTCTCCCTCTTTCTTTTCTTCTTTATCCTCGCTCCCTCTTTCTCTCTTTTCCTCTTTCCTCTCTCTCTCCTTTTCTTTTCTTCTCCTTCCCTCTCTCTCTTTTCCTCTTCCTCTCCTCTCTTCTCTTTCTTTTCTTCTTTATCCTCGCTCCCTCTTTCTCTCTTTTCCTCTTCCTCTCTCTCTCTCTTTCTTTCTCACTTTTTTTCCCACCCTCTTCCTGTCTCTTTATCCTTTCTTTCTTTCCTTTTTTCATTCTTGCTTTCTTCCCCAGCCTCTTCCTCTCTCTTTTACTCTTCCTCTCTCTCTCCCCCATTCTTTTCCTCTTCATCTCTCTTTCCTTCCTTCTTTTTTTCCTTTCTTTTTTTCTTTTTTACTCTTTCTTTATAGAGCGAGAGAAAGAAAAAAGGAAAGGAAGAAAGAATAAAGAAAGAGTAAAAAGGAAAGAAAAAAAAAGAAAGAAAGGAAAAAAGAACGAAAGAAAGAGTGATGAAGAGGAAAAGAATGGGGGAGAGAGAGAGGAAGAGTAAAAGAGAGAGGAAGAGAATGGGAAAGAAAGCAATAATGAGAAAACAAAAAAGGAAGGAGAGAGAGAGAGAGAGAGAGAGAGAGAGAGAGAAGCAAAGCAAGAAGGGATAAAGAGAGATGAAGAGAGTGGGAAAGAAAGCGAGAGAGGAAGAGGAAAAGAAAGAGGATAAAGAAGAAAAGAAAGAGGGAAAGAGAGAGAGGAAGATGAAAAGAGGAAGAGGGTGGGAAAGAAAGCAAGAATGAATGAAAGCTAAAGAGAGAGGGGAAAAAGTAAGAAAGAAGAAAAAAGTAAAGAAAAAAGAAAAAAAGAAGGAAAGAAAGAGAGATGAAGAGGAAAAGAGAGGGAGAGAGGAATAGTAAAAGAAAGAGAGAGGGAGCGAGGAAGAGGCTGGGAAAGAAAGCAAGAATGAAAAATGGAAAGAAAGATAGAGAGAGAGAGAAAGAAAAAAGTAAAGGAAGGAAGGATAAAGAGAGAGGAAGAGGGTGGGAAAGAACGTGTGAAAGAAAGAGAGAGGAAGAGGAAAAGAAAAGAAAGAAAGAGGGAGAGAGGATAAAAAAGAAAAGAAAGAGAGAGAGTGGAAGAGGAAAAGAGGAACAGGGTGAGAAAGCAAGAATGAAAGAAAGATAAAGAGAGAGGAGGAAAGAGAGAAAAAAAGGAAAGAAAAAGATAGAAAAAAAGAAAGAGAGAGGGAGAGAAGAGGGTGGGAAAGAAAGCAAGAATGAAAGAAAGCTAAAGAGAGAGGAAAAAAGTAAGAAAGAATAAAAAAGGAAAGAAAGAAGAAAAGAAGGAAAGAAAGAGAGACGAAGAGGAAAAGAGAGAGCGAGAGAGAGGAAGAGTAAAAGAAAGAGAGGGAGCGAGGAAGAGGCTGGGAAAGAAAGCAAGAATGAAAGAAAGATAAAGAGACAGAAAGAAAGAAAAAAAAAAGAAAAGAAAGAAATAGAGAGAGAGAGAAAAAAAAGGAAATGAAGGAAGAATAAAGAGAGAGGAAGAGGGAAAGAAAGAAGGAAATGAAGAAAGAGAGAGAGGAGGAACGAAAGAAGGAAAGAAAGAAGGAACGAAGGAAAGAAAAAAAGAGAAAGAAAGAAGGAAAGAAAGAGAGAGGAGAAAGAAGAAAGAGAAGAAAGAGAAGAAAGAAAGAAAGAGAAAAAATTAAAGAGAGTGAAAGAAAGAGGGAGAGAAAAAAGGAAAGAAAGAGAGAGAGAAAAAAAGAGAGAGGAAGAGAAAAAAAGAAAAGAAAGATGGAGAGAAAAAGAAAGAGAGAGGGAGAAAAAAAAGAAAAGAAAGATGGAGAGTAAAAGAATGAAAGAAAGATAAAGAGACAGAAAGAAAAAAGAAATGGAAAGAAAGAGAGAGACAAAAGGAAAGGAAGAAAGAATAAAGAGAGAGGAAGAGGGAAAGAAAGAAACTGTGTCGGATGGTATTATATACAAATAAATTTTGAATAAGAAAACTTGTCCCAGAAGCTTACACTCTAGGCAGTATCATCAGACAGGCTGTCACCATGTGTTATGTCACATTGGTTACATTGGTTACATTGGTTCCCATGATGTCATAGAAGTGTCATGTGAATAGCTGAGTCACACTGTGACCCATGAGGAATGGCAGAGGGAGGGGGGCACCCTGCTGGCAGCACCCAGTCCTCCTCCTGCTGGCAGCACCCAGTCCTCCTCCTGCTGGCAGCACCCAGTCCTCCTCCTCCTGCTGGCACCCAGCTGCAGGCAACTGACAGTTACCCATTCCTGGGCTAGGAGTGGTTGTTAAGGAGGTCCTCCCCAGCACCCCCTCTGCCCCCCCTCTGTGTGCAGAATCCCCCCTCCCCCCCCCTGTCTCCTCACCCCCCCATTATTCTCCTCTCCTCCCCCTTTCTCCGCCCATTTCTTTTCCCCTCTAAGAACTTCTCCTGGAGTCCCAACTTCAGACCACCTTAAGAAAGACGTACTAAGGGCACAGCTTGTGGAAGAGTCCATTCCCCTGCAGAGGGGGGGGGAGCTCCTCCATCAATGCTCTGTATTCTCCAGGTAGGTGGCTGTGTAGAGCAGAGATGACACAGGTGGGGGGACTTACCTGAGTCCTGTTTTCTGGGGGGGGGCAGACAGGCGGGGAAGGGACCCCAGGCTGCTGTATAAAGGGTTCTCGGGGAGTTCGGCTCCCCCCGGGCCCCATCTATTTTTAGCATCAGCTGTTGCAATATAAAGAATGGTTCGCATAGAAAGTGAGCATTGGATTGCAGAGAGGAAGGGAGGTGACAGTCCCTGAGATCTGGGACCAGCACAGCTCCAACAACATGGACTGAGAGCAGCTGAGGGGCTGAGGACTCTTCTGTCTGGTGAGTGGGCACTCCTCTGCTGCCTATTGCACTGCACAGCTCTGCAGGCTGATGGACACATGGCACCCAGGGGGGGCACAACACATGGCACCCAGGGGGGGGGGGGCACAACACATGGCACGGGGGGGCACAACACATGGCACCCAGGGGGGGCACAAGCATGTGTGCCAGGGGGGGGGCACAACACATGGCACCCAGGGGGGGCACAAGCATGTGTGCCAAGGGGGGGCACAAGCATGTGTGCCAAGGTGGGGGGGATCAGGAAATCCCCCCTAAGCTGCAACCAGCAATGATCTCATCCCTATCCTCAGTTAACCCTGTCATGGCCGGCTGCATGTGCCTTTTTTCTTTTTTTTTTCTATCTGGCACAGGGATTGGGGGGGTCTCTTTAAATGAAACCCGGGGGGGGGGGGGGGGTCCCCCCCTAAATGCAACCCCTGGCCCCACCATGCCCTCCGATCACTCAGATATCGATGAAGGATTTCCACAACCTGGCAAAGCTGCCAACCAGTCACTGGGGGGGGGGGGGTAAATAAGTGGCAGCCAAGTCTGGAATATTTTGGCACAGACCCCACTTGCCCACATTTGTGGGAAGGCTGGATGTCGGGGAGAGTATTCGGCTTCCATACGGAATGTCAATTTGTTATGATTTGTAAATTCTTCATAAATGGGGGGGGGGGATGGGAAACATCTGTAACTTTTTACATTCCTAAAATTTGATCCAAAAAAAAAGGCAGCAGGATTTTTGAATGCTGGCGACTGGGTGCTCGGGGGGGGGGGGGGGGATGGGTTAAATCATCCCGCCAGTGTGCGCACAGCTGAGCCTGGCATATTTTGGCACCGTTGCCAGGATTTGGGGGGAGTAGCCGGGAATTTGTGGAATCTCATTTATTACAATTTGTAAAATTCTTCTTCTTCGCTGTTATAAAAATGTGTAACTTTGTACATTCCTAACATTTTTCCAGTAGATCACTGGATTTACATAAATGATCCATAGCGCCACGCCAGCGTGCGCAGCCAAGTCTGCGATATTTTGGCACAGACCCCACTTGCCCACACAGCCAGGAGTAGCCGGCTTTCATGTGGAAAGTCAGTTGTTGGGATTGGTTACTAATTTTTTTTTATCATTTCTATGAAGAGTTTACAAATCCAAATGCCATGTACATAGCCAGGGACTGGTCACTCGGGGGTTAAACCAGCCATAGTGGCGTGCCAGCGTGTACCCAAGTCTGGAATATGTTGGCACAGAACCCACATAGTCAGAAACTGTGGGTTCTGTGCCAACATATTCCAGTCTTGGGGACACACTGGCGTGCCACTATGGCTGGTTTAACCCAAGTCTGGAATATGTTGGCACAGAACCCACTTACCAACACCCACAATTTCTGACTGTGGGTTCTGTGCCAACATATTCCAGACCTGGGGTACACACTGGCGTGTCATTATGGCTGGTTTAACCCACGAGTTACCAGCCCCTGGCTATGTACATAGCATTTGGATTTGTAAATTCTTCATAGGATTGGTTACCTTTTTTTTATTTATTTTTTATAATTTCTATGAAGAATTTACAAATCCAAATGCTATGTACATAGCCAGGGACTGGTCACTCGTGGGTTAAACCAGCCATAGTGGCACGCCAGTGTGTGTACCCAAGTCTGGAATATGTTGGCACAGACCCCACTTACCAACACCCACAATTTCTGACTATGTGGGCTCTGTGCCAACATATTCCAGACCTGGGGTACACACTGGCGTGTCATTATGGCTGGTTTAACCCCCGAGTCACCAGTCCCTGGCTATGTACATGGCATTTGGATTTGTCAATTCTTCATAGAAATGATTAAAAAAATTGTAACCAATCTCAACAATTGACTTTCCACGTGGAAGCCGGCTACTCTCACCAACACCCCCAGATTCTGACTATGTGGGTTCTGTGCCAAATCATTCCAGACTTGGGTACACGGCCTTGCCAGGCTGTGTAAATCCTGCCACCTGTGCCAGTGTGTACCCAAGTTTGGAATATTTTGGCACAGAACCCACTTGCCAACACCCCCAATTTTTCGGCTATGCGGGCAATTTTACAGTCTTGGGTACCCACTGGTGTGCCACTACAGCCTGTTTAACCCCCTTATGCCCAGTTACCAGCATTGCCAGGCTGTGTAAATCTTGCCAACTACCAGAAGAAATGTTAGGAATGTACAAAGTTGGAGATGTTACCATCTATGTACAAGTTGCATCTAACTTTATACATTTCTAGAATTTCTTCTAGGTGGCAGGATTGCCAGGCTGAGTAAATCCTGCCACCTAGAAGAAATTCTAGAAATGTATAAAGTTAGATGCAACTTGTACATAGATGGTAGAAAAATGGTAACATCTCCAACTTTGTACATTTCTTCTGGTAGTTGGCAAGATTTACACAGCCTGGCAATGCTGGTAACTGGGCATAAGGGGTTAAACAGGCCGTAGTGGCACGCCAGTGGGTACCCAAGACTGTAAAATTGCCCTCATAGCCGACAATTGGGGTTGTTGGCAAGTGGGTTCTGTGCCAAAATATTCCAAACTTGGGTACACACTGGCACAGGTGGCAGGATTTACACAGCCTGGCAAGGCTGTGTACCCAAGTCTGGAATGATTTGGCACAGAACCCACATAGTCAGAAATTCTCTGGGGGTGTTGGTGAGAGTAGCCGGCTTCCATGTGGCAAGTCAATTGTTAGGATTGGTTACAATTTTTTTTTTTTTATCATTTCTTTGAAGAATTTACAAATCCAAATGCCATGTACATAGCCAGGGACTGGTCACTCGTGGGTTAAAATGGCCATAGTGGCACGCCAGTGTGTACCCAAGTCTGGAATATGTTGGCACAGAACCCACTTACCAACACCCACAATTTCTGACTATGTGGGTTCTGTGCCAACATATTCCAGACTTGTCAATTGTTATAGATTATACAAAAAGGTAACCAATCCTAAGAAGAATTTACAAATCCTATGTACATAGCCGGTGACTGGTCATTCAGGGGTTAAAGTGGCATGGCAATGTGTACCCAAGTCTGGAATATTTTGGCACAGAACCCACAGTCAGAAATTGGGGGTGTTGGAAAGTGGGTTCTGTGCCAAAATATTCCAGACCTGGGGTACACACTGGCGTGCCACTATGGCCGGTTTAACCCCTGAATGACCAGTCACCAGCATTGCCAGGCTGTGTAAATCCTGCAACCTACTGTAAGACATTTTAGGAATGTACAAAGTTGCATCTCCAACTTCTACATAGATGGTAAAAAATTGTAACATCACCAACTTTGTACATTCCTAAAATTTCTTACACTAGGTTGCAGGATTTACACAGCCTGGCAATGCTGGTGACTGGTCATTCAGGGGTTAAACCGGCCATAGTGGCACGCCAGTGTGTACCCCAGGTCTGGAATATTTTGGCACAGAACCCACATGCCAAAACCCCCAATTTCTGACTGTGGCTTCTGTGCCAAAATATAGCAGACTTTGGTACACACCGGCATGCCACTATGGCTGGTTTAACCACTGAATGACCAGTCACTGGCACTGCCAGGCTGTGAAAATTCATACAGAATGTCAATTGTTAGAATTTACAAATTCTTCATAGCATTTGTTACCTTTTTTTTTTTTTTTTTTAATTTATTTTTTTACAATTTCTATGAAGAATTTACAAATTCTAAACAAACATTGAGATGCTGTATGTATTTACACAGCCTGGCAATGCTGGTGACTGGTCATTCGGGGGTTAAACCAGCCATAGTGGCACGCCAGTGTGTACCCAAGTCTGGAATATGTTGGCACAGAACTCATAGTCAGAATCTGGGGGTGTTGGTGAGAGTAGCCAGCTTTCATGCCATCAAGTCAATTGTTAGAATTTGTAAATTCTTTCTAGAAATTGTAAAAAGGGGGGGGGGGGGAAGGTAACAAATGCTATGAAGAATGAGTAAATTCTAACAATTGGCAGTGCTGCTGACTGGTCATTCAGGGGTTACACCAGCCATGGCGGCATGCCAGTGCGTAACCACGTCTGGAATATTTTGGCACAACCCCGATTATTGACTATGCGGGCAATATTTCAGTCTTGGGTACACAGTGGTGTGCCGCTAACCCACGAGTGACCAGTCCCTGGCTATGTACATAGCATTTGGATTTGTAAATTCTTCATAGGATTGGTTACCTTTTTTTTTTTTTTTATAATTTCTATGAATAATTTACAAATCCAAATGCCATGTACATAGCCAGGGACTGGTCACTCGTGGGTTAAACCGGCCATAGTGGCACGCCAGTGTGTACCCAAGTCTGGAATATGTTGGCACAGAACCCACTTACCAACACCCACAATTTCTGACTGTGGGTTCTGTGCCAACATATTCCAGACCTGGGGTACACACCGGCATGCCATTATGGCTGGTTTAACCCCGGAGTGACCAGTTCCTGGCTATGTACATGGCATTTGGATTTGTAAATTCTTCATAGATAGATAAAAAAAAAAATTAACCCCTAAAACCCAGGTACCAGCCTTGCCAGGCTGTGTAAATCCTGCCACCTACCGGTAGAAAATTTTAGGACTGTACAAAATAACAGATGTGGGCAATATTCCAGTCTTGGGTACACACTGGTGTGCCACTACAGCCTGTTTTACCCCCTAAAACCCAGGTACCAGCCTTGCCAGGCTGTGTAAATCCTGCCACCTCACCTACCGGTAGAAATTTTAGGACTGTACAAAATAACAGATGTTACCATTTTTTTTATGCACATTTACATCTGTGCACCCAAGTCTGCAATATTTTGCAGGATTTGCACAGCCTGGCAATGCTGGTGGGGTGTTGGTGGGAGTCAATTGGGATTCGTTACACCACTTTTCTTTCCTGACCATTGGCATGCCGTATGGAAGTCGGCTACTCTCGCCAACACCCCCCAATATTACGGCACGTGAGTTCTGTGCCAAAATATTCCAGACTTGGGCACACACTGGCGTGCCACTATGGCTGTTTTAACCCCTGAATGACCAGCCGGCAGCATTGCCAGGCTGTGTAAATCCTGCCACCTACCATAAGAAATTTTAGGAATGTACAAAATTACAGATGTAATTTCTTTATAGATTTTCTCCCCTTTTTATTTATTTTTTTTTATTTTTTATTTTTTTGCAGAATTTAAATCTAACTTTGTACGTTCCTAACATTTATTACAGTAGAATGGACATCCAGCGGTTAAACAAACTGTAGTGGCACTCCAGTGTGTCCACTGAGTCTGGAATCCTTTTGGCAGAGATGCCACTTGCCCACATAGCCAGGCATTGGGTGTTGGTGAGAGTAGCCGGGTTCCATATGGAATTTCATGTTTTATGATAAATTCTTCATTGAAGTTATAAAAAAATTGGTTACATCTCTTTTATGGTAGGTTCCAGGATTTGCCCAGCCTGGCAATGCTGGTGGTGACTGGTCATTCAGGAGTTGAACCGCCCATAGTGGCACGCCAGTGGGTACCCCAAGACTGGAGTAATTTGGCACAGAGCCCTCTTGCCAACACCCCCAGTTGCTGACTATGCGCGCACGTGGAGTTCTGTGTCAAAATATTCCAGACTTGAGTACACACTGGCGTGCCACTAGGGCCGGTTTAACTCTTGAATGACCAGTCACCAGCATTGCCAGGCTGTGTAAATCCTGGAACCTACCGTAAGAGATGTAACCAATTTTTTACAACTTCTATGAAGAATTTATCATAAAAACATGAAACGCATATACAGTTTTTACTCCGCTTTTGCTACAGAGCTGTGTGAACGGGTCCTTGGGGCTTATGCACACTTTTACAGTATATACCCCCCCCCCTCCCTGTAAACTCCCCTCTCTTGGACCCCTTTTCACACTGAGGCGCTTTGCAGGCGCTATAGCCTTTAAAAATAGCGCCTGCAAAGAGCCCTGAAAAAGCGTCTCCATTCACTCCAGTGTGAAAGCCCCGAGGGCTTTTACACTGGAGCGGTGCGCTGGCAGGGCGTCAGAAAAAGTCCTGCCAGCAGCTACTTTAGAAAGGTGAACTCGCCGCTCCTCCCCATTGAAATCAATGGGGCAGCGCTGCTGTACCGCCGGCAAAGCGCTGCTGCATTTTGCGGGCAGATTTAACCCCTTTTCGGCCGCTAGCAGGGGTTAAAACCGCCAGCTAGCGTCCGAATACCAGCGCTAAAAATTGCGCCGCTTTACCGCTGAAGCCCGGGGCGGCACAGTGTGAAAGGGGTCTTGGCCTAGATGTGTGTTGAAAATTTAGAAAAAAAAAAAATCATGTTTAATAGTTTGTTATAAAATTTTGCAAACAGGTAATTTTTCTGATTCATTATTATGCAC
Organism: Lithobates sylvaticus; assembly: GCA_028564925.1. NCBI lineage: Eukaryota > Metazoa > Chordata > Amphibia > Anura > Ranidae > Lithobates > Lithobates sylvaticus. The sequence goes on along the minus strand of CM053031.1, from coordinate 11,171,191 downwards.
TGATAGGCTGCACTGATGGGCACAGTTAAGGTACCACTGGCGGGTGACACTGGGCACTGGCAGGGGGCACTGATGGGTACTGATGTGCGGCACTGTTCTTGAGGCACTGATGTGCTGCACTGTTCTTGAGGCACTGATGTGCGGCACTGTTCTTGAGGCACTGATGTGCGGCACTGTTCTTGAGGCACTGATGTGCGGCACTGTTCTTGAGGCACTGATGTGCGGCACTGTTCTTGAGGCACTGATGTGCGGCACTGTTCTTGAGGCACTGATGTGCGGCACTGTTCTTGAGGCACTGATGTGCGGCACTGTTCTTGAGGCACTGATGTGCGGCACTGTTCTTGAGGCACTGGTAGGTGGCACTGTTCTTGAGGCACTGGTAGGTGGCACTGTTTTTGAGGCACTGGTAGGTGGCACTGTTTTTGAGGCACTGGTAGGTGGCACTGTTTTTGAGGCACTGGTAGGTGGCACGGTTCTTGAGGCACTGGTAGGTGGCACGGTTCTTGAGGCACTGGTAGGTGGCACGGTTCTTGAGGCACTGGTAGGTGGCACGGTTCTTGAGGCACTGGTAGGTGGCACGGTTCTTGAGGCACTGGTAGGTGGCACTGTTTTTGAGGCACTGGTAGGTGGCACTGTTTTTGAGGCACTGGTAGGTGGCACTGTTGCCTACTTCTAGGTGGCACTTGTAGTGGGCACCGAGGAGCTGGCGACAGCTCGCAGTGACCGGGACTGATGTCCCTCTCACTGCTGCCTGTGATTGCCTTTTTTTTTTTTTTTTTCCTCCCGCTGTCGTCAGATCTCAAGTGGTTAAGCACCTGATTAGAGGCCCTAATAGGCTTCAAAATCGGGTGGGCTCGGGTCCAGGGGTTGCGCTCCGATGTGTCCCACCCAGGTGTGTCACAACAGTGAATATTTGCTGTTGAAACACTGATCCTCAATCTGACCAATCAGAAGCGGGTGTGAGACCCGTTTTTTTCCGATTGGCCGAAAAGAGAAGACTCCTGATTGACTGATTGACTGACTGACTGACTGACTGACTGACTGACTGCCGAGGAGGAGAGAGAAAACTAAAGCCGCCACCGCCATGATGACCCTAGAAGAGCTGGAGAACGGAGGGCGTGGCCGAGCGGGGAAAGCCGCCGGTGATGGGGGTAATGCCATTGATCGACCGGGGGAGGGAGTGGAGATGGGTTGGCAAAAATAAAAAAAAATAAAAAAAGAGCAAAGACATTCCGAGGAGTTGGCCAAACACGCGTCACGGGTACACACGATCGGAAATTTGGCCAGCAAAAGACTAATGAGAGCTTTTGGTGGGAAAATACGACCGTTGTGCATGCTCCATCGGACTTTTGCTGGCCGAATTCCAGCCAGCAAAAGAATTGAGAACCTGCTCTCAATATTTTCGGTCGGAAAAAGTTTCGATCGGAAATTCCGATCGTCTGTAGCAGTTCCGACGCGCAAAATTCCTACGCATGTTCGGAAACAGTTCGACGCATTCTCGGAAGCATTGAACTTCATTTTCTCGGCTCGTCGTAGTGTTGTATGTCACCGATACGAGGACCTTTGTGTGACCGTGTGTATGCAAGCCAAGCTTGAGCGGAATTTCATCGGAAAAAACATCCAAGATTTTTCTGATGGAAAATCCGCTGGTGTGTACGCGCCATTAGACTCATGAGGACCTCATAGGTGGATCTGAACCCACATCTGGGTCATGTGACCAGTTTAGATGCACACATTGATTTGTGGTGGTCTTCCTATGTGATTTAGCATCATGCTGGGATCTGTAGTCCCCCCCCCCCCCCCCCCCCCCCAGGCCTGGCTCTGACAGCGATCGCTCGCCTGGCGTCATTCTCCTGCCAGCACTTTGGCGTTCGTTAAGCGCTCATCCAGTAAACAGATGAGGAATGACTTGACAAAAGGCCTGATTGCCCAATTCTTGTATTTCATCACTTTTCAGAAACCGCCATTTCTGCTTCCTATCTGGTGAAACCGGCCGAGCAGCTTCTGGTGAATCCGGAAAGAAGCGACTTTCTCTGTACAGCACTAAAAGGAGCCATTAGAAGTGGTTGTAAACCTCCAGACATGAAATCTGAACAAAGCATATCCCTCTATAGTGTATACTTGTCTCAATCCAGAGCACTGAGTGTCATTTCTGTCTGCTGCTTCCTTCCTCAGCTATCAGCATGGGTCACTTCTGACACCAAGAGAAAAAATGTGATGGGGAGGGAGCTCCAGCACACAGCCTGTGATCGACAGCCTCAGCTCTTTTCCTGTGTGCCGTGTGAATGGGGGGGGGGGGAGGGTTTCCCAGCACAGGGATGGTGGGAACCCCTCATAATGGGCACAGCAGGTGACAGACCTGGGAACTCAGCACAGGGATGGTGGGAACCCCTCATAATGGGCACAGCGGGTGTACAGACCTGGGAACTCAGCACAGGGATGGTGGGAACCCCTCATAATGGGTACAGCGGGTGTACAGACCCGGGAACTCGGCACAGGGATGGTGGGAACCCTCATAATGGGCACCGCAGGTGTACAGAGCCAGGAACTCAGCACAGGGATGGTGGGAACCCCTCATAATGGGCACTAGGGATGGTGGGAACCCCTCATAATGGGCACAGCAGGTGACAGACCCGGGAACTCAGCACAGTGATGGTGGGAACTCCTCATAATGGGCACAGTGGGTGTACAGACCCGGGAACTCAGCACAGGGATGGTGGGAACCCCTCATAATGGGCACTAGGGATGGTGGGAACCCTCATAATGGGCACAGCAGGTGTACAGACCCGGGAACTCGGCACAGGGATGGTGGGAACCCCTCATAATGGGCACAGTGGGTGTACAGACCCGGGGACTCAGTACAGGGATGGTGAGAACCCCTCATAATGGGCACAGCGGGTGTACAGACCCGGGAACTCAGCACAGGGATGGTGGGAAACTCTTATAATGGGCACAGCGGGTGTACATACCCAGGAACTCAGCACAGGGATGGTGGGAAACTCTTATAATGGGCACAGCGGGTGTACAGACCCGGGAACTCAGCACAGGGATGGTGGGAACCCCTCATAATGGGCACAGCGGGTGTACAGACCCGGGAACTTGGCACAGGGATGGTGGGAACCCCTCATAATGGGCACAGCGGGTGTACAGACCCGGGAACTCAGCACAGGGATGGTGGGAACCCCTCATAATGGACACAGCGGGTGTACAGACCCAGGAACTCGGCACAGGGATGGTGGGAACCCCTCATAATGGGCACAGCGGGTGTACAGACCCAGGAACTCAGCACAGGGATGGTGGGAACCCTCATAATGGGCACAGCGGGTGTACAGACCCGGGAACTCAGCACAGGGATGGTGGGAACCCTCATAATGGGCACAGCGGGTGCACAGACCCAGGAACTCAGCACAGGGATGGTGGGAACCCCTCATAATGGGCACAGCAGGGTGTACAGACCTGGGAACTCAGCACAGGGATGGTGGGAACCCCTCATAATGGGCACAGCGGGTGTACAAACCCAGGAACTCAGCACAGGGATGGTGGGGAAACTCTTATAAGGGGTAAGGCTGGCAAGAGATCTGTTTTGGTGGACTGATCTTCAAAGTTGCAGAGAGCTTCTCTCGGTGTCCTTGTGAATGGTACTCCAATATTACAATAGCGGTCGATGCCCTCGCACTGCAGCGAGTACTGTACGCGCCTTTCTGGTGTTTAGTGTATGAGGTGCAGCCAATCCTATTCGGAATGGTGTCTCGACACAAAATGACGTAGGTTGATTGTGAAATGTAAAGTTCAGGCCTGAGGCTCGGCTCGCGAGCTTCACCAGAAGGTTCAGGTCCTCCTTCGAGCCATGGGACCGTCATTTTTACATTTTATTACCTAAAAATAACAACTAGATGCACAACTAGGGGATACAAATGTGCTGTCATGTGACGGGCATGGCTGTCATGTGACCTCTGGCTCTGTGGCATCATACAGTTGATAGAAGTGGGGGGTGGCGTTCGTTTTTTTTTTTTTTGTTTTTTTTTCTCAATTTTTTTGTGGTTTCTGCAGAAATGTTATGTCATGTGCAGTTTTATTATTTTTTTTTTTTGAAGCTGCAAATTTCCTTTAAATAGAAACTGGTATCTTCGTCAGGAAGTCTCTGGTCACAAAGTAGCTTGTACTGACGTTTTCTCCATTGTGCGGTTTTAAGCGCAGGAGCTGCGAACGCCCCAAAACTGGGCAGCCCCATCACTGCGCCCGCAGCATAGGGGATTCCTTATAAAGAGGAACTAAAGTCTGTGAATTGAAACGCAGAGGGGCTGATTTACTAAAGGCAGATAGAATGTGCGCTCTGTGAGTTCAGAGGCTCCGAAGCTTAGTCAATGAGGTGAAGGTTCACTTTGCAGAGAATACCCAATCACATGCAAGGAAAATTAAAAAAACTAATTTTTTGCTTGCAGATGATTGGCTGATGGTAAGTCTGCAGAGCTCCCCCCTTCATTTACTAAGCTCTGGAGCAACTGCACTTGTAAAGTGCACAGTCAGGGGCGGACTGACAAGTCATGCCCCCCCCCCCCGGGCAATAGAAGATCATGGGGGTCCCCTGTGTACCCGCGCACACTGAAGCCCCACCTACATATTGCACGCACACTACATGGGGAGCAGCAGGGCACCTTATGGGGCACACCAGTGCACATTACAAGGGGCTCATCACTGGGCACATAGTAGGGCAAATCATGGGGCTCACAGTAAGGCACATCACATGGCACACAGCAGGGCACGGGGCACACAGGGCACATTATAGGGCACATCACAGGACACCGGGGATCACCATGGTATGGGGGGATGGAGGATACAGGGGCACTGTGGGGGGGGGGGGGGTGGAGTATACGGGGTCACTGTGGCGTGGGGGGGATAGAGGATACTGTGGCATGGGGGGGTGGAGGATACGGGGTCACTGTGGCGTGGGGGGGTGGAGGAAACAGAGGCACTGTGGGGGGGTGGAGGATACGGGGTCACTGTGGCGTGGGGGGGATGGAGGATACTGGGTCACTGTGGCGTGGGGATGAAGGACACTGGGTCACTGTGGTGGTGGGGGGGGTGAAGGTCACTGTGGTGGTGGGGGGGGGTGAAGGTCACTGTGGTGGGGGGGTGAAGGTCACTGGTGGGGGGATGGAGGATACTGGGTCACTGTGGCGTGGGGATGAAGGACACTGGGTCACTGTGGTGGTGGGGGGGGTGAAGGTCACTGTGGTGGTGGGGGGGGTGAAGGTCACTGTGGTGGGGGGGGGGTCACTGTGGTGGGGGGGTGAAGGTCACTGGTGGGGGGATGAAGGACACTGGGTCACTGTGGGGGGGGGGGGTGAAGGACACTGGGTCACTGTGGTGGGGGGGGGGGTGAAGGTCGCTGTGGTGGGGGGGTGAAGGACACTGGGCCGCTGTGGTGGGGGGGGTGAAGGACACTGGGTCACTGTGGGGGGGGGTGAAGGACACTGGGTCACTGTGGGGGGGGGGGGTGAAGGACACTGGGTCACTGTGGGGGGGGGGGGGGTGAAGGACACTGGGTCACTGGGGGGGGGGGGTGAAGGACACTGTGGTGGGGGGGGGGTCACTGTGGGGGGGGGGTGAAGGACACTGGGTCACTGTGGGGGGGGGGGGGGTGAAGGACACTGGGTCACTGTGGTGGGGGGGGGGGGGGTGAAGGACACGGGGGTCACCGTGGGGGGGGACATCGGGAATATATCATGGCATGGGCCCTCCTGCGGTTCTGTTTGGGCCCAGGCCCCCTACATCTGTACTGGCTTCTGTGCCGCCAGCTCCCGCCCCCGCGATGGCTGCCATGGTACCTCCAGACTGCAGTAAAAAAAAATAGTGCACAGCGAGCGCCTCACCCGATGCCTGTAATAACACTACTCAGAGCGCTGCTCCTCGCCGGCCCCCCTCTTCTCGTCCGTCCTAGGGGATGCCATGTACTGTACAAGCACCTGGGGTGGACAGAAGGGGCCAGCGGGGAGCGGTGTTATTACAGAGCCTCTCATGGGGGCCCCCTAACAGCCCGGGCCCTCGGGCAGGGCCCGATGGGTCAGTCCGCCCCTGTGCACAGTCTATTTGCCTTTAGTAAATCAAACCCAAAGTCACACTACGCCTCACAATTATTTGTATTTTATTTTTTTTCAGTAACTTTTTGATCCGTCCTGTTATGTGCGGTGTACACTCCCAACACGTCTCTGGAATTGGTAGGATAAGCGTGTTGGAGCCTCAGCACAAAAGTTACAACATCAAAGGCCAGAGAGGGAAACGTGGAGACTGTGAATGTGGACCGAGAAATCTGCCATAATCTACACTCACCGGGCACTTTATTGGGCACACCTGTTCAGTGGCTTGGTACCCCAAATTGCTAATCGGCCAATCGCATGGTAGCAACTCGGCATCTAGACGTGGCCATTCAAATGAATGGCACATGAAATGTGCGATGTCTGTCTGTGGATGGTGAGAACGGGAAAGAAGCTCCCTGTGGTCACCTCCTGTTGTGAATTAGCCGCACCGTCTTGGTCTATTCAGGGGCAGAAAGAAATGATAAATCACATTTAATGTGCAGTTTGCGAGCTGTGGGGGGGGGGGGGTTACATCATGCGACTCTCCCCTCCCCCCCCCCCCTTTCCTACACTGGTGGTCTCCGTTGCCATTTCATAAAGAAAGTCTTCAGCGAGAATCAGATGCTGAAACGGCGTCCGGGGGTCTCCATGGCGATGTGGTCATTGTCACGCAAGTAGCGATTCTCGGAATCCGCTCGCCTCTTTCCCTCGCAGTAAAAAAAGATGGTGAAGTCCCAGCTTGGTGGGGAATTCCAATGAGGACGATGGCTGAGCACAGATGGCGTACGTTTTTGTATTTAAAAAAAAAAATAAAAAAATATATATATATATATATATTAGACATGTGCACAACAAAAAAAAGTGTTTATTTTCGTTTCGTTTCTTTAGTTTCCGTTGACTCGTGAGTCGTCGGTGTTCGTATTCGTAACGATTCGTATTTTCGTAAGAGTTATTTTTTCGTTGATTCGTTTTTCCTGTTAGTTTAATTTTCGTTTATTCGAAATTCGGACGCATTCGTATTTTCGTAGATTTAGTTACATTCGTACTTTCGTTAGATTGATTTATTCGTACTTTCGTAACATTGTTTTCGTAGATTCGTAATCGGAGCATAATTCATAATTTTATGTAATGTGTATTCTATTATTACATTGTAAGAGACACGGAAAATTACGAATCGAAAAAAAAAGTTACGAATGTACGAATTTTTTCGTTCAATCCATTTGAGGCACGTTAAGCAGCGCCATTGTAAAAGACACGGAAAATTACGAATCGAAAAAAAAAAAAAAGTTACGAATTTTTTCGTTCAATCCAATCGAAGCACGTTAAGCAGCGCCATTGTAAAAGACACTGAAAATTACGAATCGAAAAAAAAAAAGTTACAAATTTTTTCGTTCAATCCATTCGAAGCACGTTAAGCAGCGCCATTGTAAGAGACACGGAAAATTACCAATTCAACAAAAAAAAAAGTTACGAATGTACGAATTTTTTCGTTCATTTTGTTTTTTGTTCCTGTTCGTTTTTCGGATTTTCTTCTTTCGTTGTTTCTTATTTGGTTATTTCGGATTTTCGTTGTATTCGTTCTATTCGTTAAAATTTTTAGCGAATCGTTCGTTCATTCGTGCGATAACGAATGAACGAATATAACGAAAAAAAACTAAACGAATTGCACATGTCTGATAGATACATACATATATTCTGGTTGATATGGGCACTTTATTACTAGGAGGCTTTTTTTTTTTTCTGTACATATTCATCTATAATTCATCGTTCTGGAGCCAAACATAATAAAAGCCATTTATTTCACGTCTCTCCCTTTAACCCCTTGCCATCTCTGCCAATTATGACACTTCGCTCCTACATGTAAAAGTCGACTTTTTTTTTTCGTTTGCTAGAAAATTACTTAGAGACCCCCCCCCCCCCCCCCAAATATATAATATAATTATGGAATAAAATGGTGGGCGTTGCAAATTTTTTGCAGACTGGTCTGATCGGCTGCTTCCCTGGCGGGCCAGGTAAACAAAGAGCCGGAAGTGACGCCATAACTGGCAGATTCCAGGGTTACAGAGGGATTCATTCATTCATTCATTCATGATGTGCAAGTTTGGCGGATCCTGCACCCAGCAGTCGCTGGCTTGTCAAAATCGCTGTGCAGTTTTAACATTGAGCACACGATTGTGTTGATGGCTCTCCTGGATTTTTCTGCACTCGGTGGTGCAGGCTGTGCTCTCTCTCTCCCACTCCTATTGCAGCTCCTGTGTGTCTGAACACCGCCCCCTGCTTGTTTAATGCAGGAGCACCGCACTGGCAGGAAGGACGAGGGGGAGCGAGAACACAGTCCGCACCACCTCCCTCCTCCTCCCTGCTGCTCTCAGCACTGGGCTGATAGGAGTAGTGATGCCATTATCACTACTCCTGTCAGCCTTGTAACAGAAGGAAGGCGCCCCCCCCCCCATCCCTACAATAAACCATTACTCCCAGGGAAGCCGCCTCCTCCTGCCTACCCCTTGTCCGTTTCATGCTTGCAGCATCGTATGGAGCCACCCTTGCATGCCGGGAGTAGTTATGTCTTCCTGCACTGTGTGCATCAATAGTAACATGTAGCCTGGCAAAGCACTCCTAAGACTGAGCTCTGTGGGGATTCCGGTGTTATTTTGGGACGGTGAACAGAAGACGCTTGTTCTTTGTTTAGTTCTATTCTATATTTTTTATTATTATTATGACGCTTGTGTATAATTGGTCCTTTTCATATGGGCAGGAGAAGGTTTTGGGTGTGTCTGGGTGGCACTCCCGGTGAGGTTTAGTCGGTCTCCTTGCCAGCTCCACACCCTGTATAAATCCGCAGAACTTCTTACACCGGAGGCCGTTCTCCTGTAAGAAGTACCAATAGTTTTTTATCCGATCGGTTCATATGTGAGGCGCAGACGTGGTCCTGGACACGGCTCGGCTGGGCTGTAGGAGCTTTCTGCATGCAGAGGGCAGCTTTGTGCTGTATCCAGAGGTGGCAGAAATAAACACTTGTAAGGGAGGATAGAAAGACATGGCTGAAAGGTACAGAGGTAAGCCAAAATGCAAAACTTTGACCCATGTACATGTGTTTTTAGTACCTTTTTTAAAAAAAAAAAACTGAGCACATGATGGCTCTCCTGGACACTTCTGCACTCGGTGGTGCAGGCTGTGCTCTCTCTCCCGCTCCACTTCGCACTCAGTGGTGCAGGCTGTGCTCTCTCTCTCTCTCTCCCACTCCACTTCACCCTCGTCTAATCTGAGGTTGCTAATCAGCGATGGCCCTGTGATGTAAAGAGGAGATGGCGGCGTAATGCGTAGTGCCTGTGAGGAGGGCGGAGCTAGAGGATATAGTGATATAATATATAGTTCGTAGTTGGTATGTAGTTATTAAAAAGTATTGTTCCTGCACCAATTCTCCCAGAGAGATTTTATTGACTTCCAAAACAGAACCGTCTTGTAAGAGATAAAAATCCAACAGGGTATAATCATGACAGTGTTCTAGAGCCCCATGAATCCATGTGACTTTTGGTGCCTTCATAAAAAACACACACTTCTAAACAGATTGAATGCCCTGTTATATCCCCACACACACTGAATGGCTGAGCAATTTGATTGGCCGTTTGCATTAAATGCTTTGATCTGCTCCTGTCTTTCAGAGTGACAGCAGATCACCCCAAGCTGTGAACAGCTGTAGTCCTGAACTGCCCTAATCTGCATTCTTGCATACTAACATCAACATAGCCCAGAATCATTATCTGTTCCCCTTTGATATGTGGAGTAATTCTTGTTTGGCCACTTCCCCTTTGATCAACAAGCCCCCCTTTTGATATGTGTAATTAGGTTAACAGATAACATTATCAACTGAAATCTGGCCTGGTCAATCTTATACTGTGTGTGTAATACATATACAATACATATATATAATACATAAAAAAACACTACATATATCATATATATATATATATATATATATATAATATATATATATAATTTATTACTACAGAGGACAGCGCTGGATCCCTTTGGCTGGTGACTGTAGAAAACTGAGCACCACAGGTGAGAAATGGGGGGGGGGGGGGGGGTGGTGGGGATGGTTTGGAAGGGCGACATTCCTCTTTTAAGCCCTTTTATTCTCACCTGAGCGCCTTGTCACGCATTTCCCTGCGTGTCCCAATTCCACATGCCAAGAATTCCATTGTTCTGAGCGCTCAGTGGCTTGATTGACACGTGTCACAGGCAAGGAAATTAACTTGTTTTTTCAAATATAAATCCTGTAGCTGCTGTGTTTTTTTTTTTTTTATTATTATTATATATATATATATGTATATATTTGCAGCCTTGCCCAGCGCCGTTTGCAGCCTTGCCCAGCGCCATTTGCAGCCTTGCCCAGCGCCATTTGCAGCCTTGCCCAGCGCCATTTGCAGCTTGCCCACGTTTAAATTTGCCGCCACCGAGACAGACCACGCATGCGCCGCCGGAAAAGACTGAGCCGACTGTTCGGCTCCGCTCGCGGTCCCGCCTCCCTGCTGTTTCGGGAGCGAGCACAGGGAGGCGGGACTACGAGCGGAGCTGAACAGTTGGCTCGGTCTTTTTCGGAGCCGCAACCAATTTTTGTAATTTTTTTGGGGGGGGTATCGGCGTATAACACGCACCCACGACTTTCCCCCGATTTTAAGTGGGGGGGGGGGAAGTGCGTGTTATACGCCGATATATAATATATAATAAAAACACTTGCCTGTCCAGGGATCCAGCAGTGTCCTCACCCAAACAGATTTTCTATCGGGTGCCGCCAGCTTCACTATGGGAAATCGTCAGTGAAGCCTTGCGGCTTAATAGCCGGTTCCCTGCTGCGCGTGCGCAAAGCGCTCTGATTGGATCAGCAGCGGGGGAAGGATGGGGGGGGGGGTTAAACATCCAGTGGCAAACTCGTCTAGAAGCGGGTAGCTGTCAAAACCCAGGTACCCGCTCCCCCACCCTCAAAGGGTGCCAAATGTGGGAGGAGGCAGACAAGGGGAGCGTCCCCTTTTTGGGTGGAGCTCCATTTTAAGGTTTGATATGTTGGATATCTGTCTACTCCATGACATTTTACCAAAAAAATTGGTTATTTTTAGTGTGTGTGTGTGTTTGTGGTTTTTGTTTTTAGTTTTTGTTCTGCAATTTTATATTCCAGAAACTGCTGTGCTAACATTGTGTAACATAAAATTGAAACCAAAACTGTTGTTGTTGTTGTTGTTAGTTTTTATTTTTTTTCTGTGTGGTGTCTACTTTCAAAAAACATACTTTGGGGGTTTTATGTAATCTTCAGGCCTAAAATGATTTTGTTGTAAAAAGTACATTTTTATTTTTTTTATTTTTATATATTTTTTTTTTTTTTTTATTCTTCTTTTTTTTTTTTTTTTATGGGCAAAAATGTCTCTGCCAGTGAAAGGGTTAATGGGAGCACAGGAAACCCCACACAGACGCACTTTTCAGGCACTCTCATAAGTCTACGGGGCCAAAATGCATGACCTTTGCCCCAAAGAAGCTCCTTTACAACATATCACTCCTAAAAAAAAAAAAAAAAGAAAATGCAAAGAAATGCTGATGGGTTTTACTTCCTCTTCATTCCCCTGCAAAGTAAAAGCATAATGGGCTAGTATGCATGGCATACTAGCCCATTATGTTGCACTTGCCTGCAAATGAAGCCCGCGATGTCCCTGTTGGTGGCCGTGTTTAATCTTCATCCCTCTTCCTTCCGCGGCCATGGACTCCGGTGTCCTGTCGGATAGTCCCTCCCCCCCCCCCCCCCCCCCCGTTGGATACTGTCCGCTGTGTACTGTGCATGCGCAGTACGGATGACGAGCAGATTCCGAAAATATCTGAAGATAAACGGCGCCTGCGCCGCGAGTCCAGGTTCAAGCCCCACCATCCTAGAGTTAAAATAAAAAAGAGCCGAGCGAAGTGCGCCCGCGAGGGGCCCTCTAACTTTGTGCAGCTCTATGGTGGGGCTTGCACCCGGACTCGCGGCGCAGGCGCCGTTCATCTTCGGAGATTTTCCCAATCTCCTTGTCCTCTGTTTCTATCGTTTAGAACAGTGGTCTCCAAACTGTGGCCCTGGGGCCAGATGTAGCCCTTTGCTTGTGTTTATCTGGCCCTTGGGGCACTATGCCGCCAACTGACACCAATGATGGGGCACTATGCCGCCAACTGACACCAATGATGGGGCACTATGCCACCAACTGACACCAATGATGGGGCATCATTTCCCCTACTGACACCATCAATGAGATACTAATCTTCTCATAGATATCAACAATGGGGCATTAATCCTCCCATTAAAACCAATGATGGGGCCAGTGCCGGGACAAGGTCACCCAGTGCCCAGGGCAAAGATGCCAAAATGCGCCCCCCTTTCCCTAAGGGTTAGGGTCAGGGTGCCCCCCCCAACCCTGCAATAAACTATTGCGCCAGGGGCAGCCGCCCCTCCTGCCCACCCCTTGTCCCGGCCCTGGATGGGGCACTGATGCCAGGGCATTTTCTACTCCCACTGCCCACAGTCCGGCCCCCCTAAAGCCTGAAGGATAGTAAACTGGCCCTTTGATTAGAAAGTTTGGAGACCCCTGGTTTAGACTGCAATGTTTTTTTTTTTTTTCTCCCTTTAAATCAGGGCCGTGCCCACTGCCAGCCTGCCGCTTCCATGCGGCGATCGGACTGCCAGCCTGTTATTAAGGTTCTGACACCGATGCCTATTCCAGTCCTACAGAAAAGGAGATTAGTATTTAGACCGCGCTTCTCTCCAGCTGTGCCGCCCTCTTAATCAGGACTGCAGATGTGCCGTGGTTGTGGGCAGATTGCATGCAGAGTGAGCTGGCAGCAGATGGCATCGATGCGGTGCCCTGAAGCGCGCCGTTTCCTTTCCTGCTGTAAACACTAAAAATATACCCAGATTATACCAAGACACAAGATTATAACTAAACTTCTGCCCACCCCCCGACATCTCCTACCAGGCTGGGCACACAATATAGGACTTCCTCTCATCAGGCTGACAATTGGATTGGATGCGCTCAGATGATTTTAGCCTTTTTTTTTATTTTTAAATTTTTTTTTCACTTTTTTTTTTTTTTTTTTTCAAATTGTGTTCTGAGGACATTTGAGGACGGGGGATGGGCCGGGAGTGAGGAGGTCGCATTCTACACAACCTGACCCAAAAACTGGGAATTCGAGCACCGCGAGCGCTGGAGACTGCGACCGGAAACAACCCGTACAGAGTTCAACGTGTATTTGGAGATGAGCTCCAACCTACGTCTTTATATATTGTATTGGGAGAGGAGCTCCAGTATACGGCACGTATTTATACATTGTATTGGGAGAGGAGCTCCAGTATACGGCACGTATTTATACATTGTATTGGGAGAGGAGCTCCAGTATACGGCATGTATTTATACATTGTATTGGGAGAGGGGCTCCAGTATACGGCACGTATTTATACATTGTATTCGGAGATGAGCTCCAGTATACAGCATGTATTTATACATTGTATTGGGAGAGGAGCTCCAGTATACGGCATGTCTTTATATATTGTATTGGGAGAGGAGCTCCAGTATACGGCATGTATTTATACATTGTATTGGGAGAGGAGCTCCAGTATACAGCACGTATTTATACATTGTATTGGGAGAGGAGCTCCAGTATACAGCACGTATTTATACATTGTATTGGGAGAGGAGCTCCAGTATACGGCACGTATTTATACATTGTATTGGGAGAGGAGCTCCAGTATACGGCACGTATTTATACATTGTATTGGGAGAGGAGCTCCGGTATACGGCACGTATTTATACATTGTATTGGGAGAGGAGCTCCAGTATACGGCACGTATTTATACATTGTATTGGGAGAGGAGCTCCAGTATACGGCACGTATTTATACATTGTATTGGGAGAGGAGCTCCAGTATACGGCACGTATTTATACATTGTATTGGGAGAGGAGCTCCAGTATACGGCATGTATTTATACATTGTATTGGGAGAGGAGCTCCAGTATACGGCACGTATTTATACATTGTATTCGGAGATGAGCTCCAGTATACGGCATGTATTTATACATTGTATTGGGAGAGGAGCTCCAGTATACGGCATGTCTTTATATATTGTATTGGGAGAGGAGCTCCAGTATACGGCATGTATTTATACATTGTATTGGGAGAGGAGCTCCAGTATACGGCACGTATTTATACATTGTATTGGGAGAGGAGCTCCAGTATACGGCACGTATTTATACATTGTATTGGGAGAGGAGCTCCAGTATACGGCACGTATTTATACATTGTATTGGGAGAGGAGCTCCAGTATACGGCACGTATTTATACATTGTATTGGGAGAGGAGCTCCAGTATACGGCACGTATTTATACATTGTATTGGGAGAGGAGCTCCAGTATACGGCACGTATTTATACATTGTATTGGGTGAGGAGCTCCAGTATACGGCACGTATTTATACATTGTATTGGGTGATGAGCTCCAGTATACGGCACGTATTTATACATTGTATTGGGAGAGGAGCTCCAGTATACGGCACGTATTTATACATTGTATTGGGAGAGGAGCTCCAGTATACGGCACGTATTTATACATTGTATTGGGAGAGGAGCTCCAGTATACGGCACGTATTTATACATTGTATTGGGAGAGGAGCTCCAGTATACGGCACGTATTTATACATTGTATTGGGAGAGGAGCTCCAGTATACGGCACGTATTTATACATTGTATTTGGAGAGGAGCTCCAGTATACGCACGTATTTATACATTGTATTGGGAGAGGAGCTCCAGTATACGACACGTATTTATGCATTGTATTGGGAGAGGAGCTCCAGTATACAGCATGTCTTTATACATTGTATTGGGAGAGGAGCTCCAGTATACGGCACGTATTTATACATTGTATTGGGAGAGGAGCTCCAGTATACGGCACGTATTTATACATTGTATTGGGAGAGGAGCTCCAGTATACGGCACGTATTTATACATTGTATTGGGAGAGGAGCTCCAGTATACGGCATGTCTTTATACATTGTATTGGGAGAGGAGCTCCAGTATACGGCACGTATTTATACATTGTATTGGGAGAGGAGCTCCAGTATACGGCACGTATTTATACATTGTATTGGGAGAGGAGCTCCAGTATACGGCACGTATTTATACATTGTATTGGGAGAGGCGCTCCAGTATACGGCACGTATTTATACATTGTATTGGGAGAGGAGCTCCAGTATACGGCACGTATTTATACATTGTATTGGGAGATGAGCTCCAGTATACGGCACGTATTTATACATTGTATTGGGAGAGGAGCTCCAGTATACGGCACGTATTTATACATTGTATTTGAAATGAGCTCCAGTATACGGCACGTATTTATACATTGTATTGGGAGAGGAGCTCCAGTATACGGCATGTATTTATACATTGTATTGGGAGATGAGCTCCAGTATACGGCACGTATTTATACATTGTATTGGGAGAGGAGCTCCAGTATACGCACGTATTTATACATTGTATTGGGAGAGGAGCTCCAGTATACGGCACGTATTTATACATTGTATTCGGAGATGAGCTCCAGTATACGGCACGTATTTATACATTGTATTGGGAGAGGAGCTCCAGTATACGGCACGTATTTATACATTGTATTGGGAGAGGAGCTCCAGTATACGGCACGTATTTATACATTGTATTGGGAGAGGAGCTCCAGTATACGGCACGTATTTATACATTGTATTGGGAGAGGAGCTCCAGTATACGGCACGTATTTATACATTGTATTGGGAGAGGCGCTCCAGTATACGGCACGTATTTATACATTGTATTGGGAGAGGAGCTCCAGTATACGGCACGTATTTATACATTGTA
>CM053031.1:11102717-11150217 GCA_028564925.1 Lithobates sylvaticus | reverse complement strand
GTGCGCAGTTTTAAAGCGTGACGTGTTTGGTATCTATTTACTCGGCGTAACATCATCTTTCACATTATACAAAAACATTGGGCTAACTTTACTGTTTTTTTTTTGTTTTTTTTTTTTTTTTTAAATGATTGCGCAAATACCGTGTGAGATAAAAAATTGCAATGGCCGCCATTTTATTCCCTAGGGTGTCTGCTAAAAAAAACATATACACAATATAGCTATAGAAGAGCGCATAAGGTGTGGTGAAATAAAGTCCAAAGGGAACCACATTAGTCCTGGTTATGTGTCTTCCTTGGTACTAAGCCAGGTTATAAATGGTAGGCAGACTGCTGATTATGTGGTATATGGAACACCGCTGTGACAGGCATGCAAGATTTTTGTGCCATCCCATCCACCATTTGAATTGAGCGCTTACCAGATAACTAGTAATAAAAGGCACTGCCTATGAAGCCTGCAACATCTCAGGTGGGGGGTAACTGATGAGACCGATCGGATCAAGGACAACCACTCCAGAGAACAAGAAGGACCTCCACAGCCTCTGCTCCGCTCAAGGACATCCAGCTAGTTACTCAGGCACATAAAAACAAGGGACCGCCCATAGCGTGATACTGCTAGACACTTTTTTATTTTAAAAAGTTAAAAACACTTACAAGCATATGATGAATAACGAGCACAATACACACACTGCCGGCCGGTCAGTGCAAACCCGTCCCCCGTTCACGATCTCCGTGACAACGTCATCTGTGACGAAACGACGTATGGGAAGGCACGCAGTGACGCTACCACGGAGATCGAGAACGGGGGACGGGTTTGCACAGACCGGCCGGCAGTGTGTGTATTGTGCTCGTTATTCATCATATGCTTGTAAGTGTTTTTAACTTTTTAAAATAAAAAAGTGTCTAGCAGTATCACGCTATGGGCGGTCCCTTGTTTTTATGTGCCTGAGTAACTAGCTGGATGTCCTTGAGCGGAGCAGAGGCTGTGGAGGTCCTTCTTGTTCTCTGGAGTGGTTGTCCTTGATCCGATCGGTCTCATCAGTTACCCCCCACCTGAGATGTTGCAGGCTTCATAGGCAGTGCCTTTTATTACTAGTTATCTGGTAAGCGCTCAATTCAAATGGTGGATGGGATGGCACAAAAATCTTGCATGCCTGTCACAGCGGTGTTCCATATACCACATAATCAGCAGTCTGCCTACCATTTATAACCTGGCTTAGTACCAAGGAAGACACATAACCAGGACTAATGTGGTTCCCTTTGGACTTTATTTCACCACACCTTATGCGCTCTTCTATAGCTATATTGTGTATGTAATTCAATTTTTTGGCACATTATCATTTGGCTATTTGGTTTTTTTCATGTATGTAAAAGAAATTCTTTTTTGGCGCAGCTTTATCCATTCTGTATATCCTGTGTGCGTGTATCCCACTTTTAGCTGCAGCCTTTTAGGTTAAGATTTTATTAATTTTTTTTCCCCTATCATCTTTTTAGCGCGGTTTATTTTTATTTTAAAAAAAACATATACCGTATTTATCGGCGTATAACACGCACCCCAAGTTTAGGAGGGCATTTTAAGGAAAAAAAGTTTTAGGAGGGAAGTTTAGGGAAAAAAAAACAACTTACATTTAAGCGTCATTGCATTCTTGCCCAGCGTCTTTGCAGCCTTGCCCAGCGTCATTGCAGCCTTGCCCAGCGTCATTGCAGCCTTGCCCAGCGTCATTGCAGCCTTGCCCAGTGCCGTTGTAGCTTGCCAGCGACATTTTCAGTCTTTTCCGGGTTTACATTTTCCGCCGCCGAGACGCTCTGTCGCGTGCGCCGCTGAAAAAAACCCGAAGCACGGCCGAAAAAGACCGAAGCGCCCCTGGAAAAAGCCGAGCCGATTCGGGCGGCTAAGCTCGCGGTCCCGCCTCCCTGCGGTTTCCGGAGCGAGCGCAGGGAGGCGCTTCGTTCGTTCTTTTTCGGCCGCGCTTCGGGTTTTTTCGGCAGCGCTCGCTATTTTTCAGCGGCGCTTGCCTTATTTGTCATTTTTTTTTTTTTGGGGGGTATCGGCTTATAACACGCACCCACGACTTTCCCCCGATTTTAAGGGGGAAAAAGTGCGTGTTATACGCCGATAAATACGGTATATATATATATATATATATATATATATATATAAATATATATATATATATATATAATGTTTGGGGGTTCTGAGTAATTTTCTAGCAAAAAAAAATGATGATTTTTACATGGAGAGAAGTGCCAGAATAGGCGCGGTATTGAAGTGGTTAATAGACGTTCTGGCCCCCCCCCCCGGTCGGTTTGCCACATTTTTTGTGCAGAACGGGTGACTTCAGATGGAGGGAGTGGGCGATGGTGTGGGGGGGGGCGGGGGCGGGGGCTCTGCCGAGGGGGGGGGGGGACTTGTAATGGGATTGGGTAATTTAGACATCACAGGTTGCCACAGATACGAGAGATTCATCCGGAGAATCGTGCCGCAACTTAACTCCCGGTGTGCCGGGAAGGTCCTGAAGCCTTTCCTTTGGAATGTTCTGCCACTTCCTAAAAAATCGATCGCCTTGTGAATGCCGATTTAATGATGAGCAGGACGGGTTTCTTTTGGATCTGTTCAATGAGTTAATTCTATACATTACCAGCAATTACTACTCTGCACCCCCCCCCATCCCCCCACTAAGGGGAGTCTTGAGGGTTAAGAAGTTCTACTTTTGTGTAATACACCCACTATGACTATATATGACTATACGCTCTTATAAAGACGATCGAAACGAGCGCAATTTAGAGCGTGCGGGGGACTCGGCCGTGAGATTGTTTAGATAAAATCGGGGCTTCAAAAATGAATAAATTTTGCAGAATAACGACACTAATTTTTTTTTTTTCATTCATTGGAATGAATTGGTAGCCCATCAATTATATCTCTTTATTAAAGTGGTGCCACCAAAAAAAAAAAAATTGGCTTAAAAATCTTAAAAAAAATAATTGTAAAAAAAAAAAAAAAAATTTTTACTCACCTCTAAATGCCTGTTGCTAGGGGGTCCCTCATAGTCTGCCACCTTCAGTGCCCGGGCACTGACATCACTTCCCCCTAGGCGCCGCACAGTCATCTGGGACCTGTCACGCGCATGCGCAGTGAGTGCCCCCGGCTGTGAAGCCACAGCCGGTGCCCACATTAAGAATGCCGGCGCCGCGAGCGGGGGAACGAGGGGGGGGGGCCCCGTTCCCCCGCATCGCTGGACCCCGGGACAGGTAAGTGTCCGATTATTAAAAGTCAGCAGCTGCAGTATTTGTAGTTGCTGACTTTTAAAAAAAATTTTTTTTTTTTTTTTTTTTTGTGGACACCCCACTTTAACACAAAGTACCACAAAGAAGTAAATGTGCCTCGAACGTTTAATTGTGTGTTACGTTGCTATAAGAGAACTTCTGTAGTCGGGTCCAGGTTATCCATTTGTGTCGTATATTTACAGGCAGATTTCAGAGCCGTATCTCAGAACCACTTGGTGCTAGGAACTCGCACTACAACATATCCAAAGATGGGGTGCCTAGCACCAAGTGGCCCTGAGATACGGGGCCCCAAATTCCGTCAACTGTGTCCATCTGCAGCAATGTCATTTCGGGACCCTTTGGGTCCAGAGACCCCAAATTTTGGCTGCAGCTAGGGGGCATCTAGAACCCTTAACTACCGAGTTTGAAGTTCGGGGGACCTATGGCTGCAAATGGGCACAGTGAGGCTGCAAATGGCACAGTGAGGCTGCAAATGGGCATTGTTGACCTCTTTTCCACTTACAGTAGCTGCGCATTTCTCACCCTAGGCTTATACTGGAGTCAATACGTTTTCCCATCAAAGTCATCCCTTCCACGCTGCGCTTCAAGCCTCGCTTTCAGATCGCTCTACTGCAGGGTAGTCTTCCTGGTCACAATTGCAGACTGACAGCGGTGAGAGGCGGCAGTGCGGGGGATGGTCTATGTGGACAGCTTTACCCCGGTTGCCTGCATACTTAGATGTGCCTCTTTTATTCATCAACCATGTGAGTTGCTGAATGTTGGACCTTCATTAATGTAACCATATTGCTACACTTAGAGGCGCCTCTCTTCTCTTCTCTTCTATACTCTGGAGCTCCTCCTGGGTTTTGCTTCTTATCCCCTTGTGGAGGCTTCCATTTGTAGATGGACATTTTACGGTTACACATCCTGGTCACATTGTATAATCTTTTTATATGGACTATAAACTGAAGGACTTATGAATAAATGGCTGTGGAACAAATCATTTGAGTTTCCATTATTTCCTATGGGGAAATTCGCTTTGATATAAGAGTGCTTTGGATTACAAGCATGTTTCCGGAACTAATTATGCTCACAATCCGAGGTTTTACTGTAAAGGGCTCCTGTGCGTCTAAATACAGCACATTCGTACGCTGGTGAAGGCACATTAAAAAAAAAAAAAACACTAGAGGCAATTTCTTTTTCTGCTGTATATTTATACGATTCATAATCGTTATGGTTTATGTCCTTTTTTTTTTTTATAGTCTTGTGTGTTGAACACATTCAATGGTTGTCTCTCATTCAGTGGGTCCTGTGTCTCTTTCTGTCTTTCTGTGTCTTTCAGTGGTCCTGTGTCTTGCTGTGTCTCTTTCAGTGGTTCTGTGTGTCTTTCAGTGGTTCTGTGTGTCTTTCAATGGTTCTGTGTCTCTTTCAATGGTTCTGTGTCTCTTTCTGTGTCTCATTCAGTGGTCCTGTGTCTCATTCAGTGGTCCTGTGTCTCATTCAGTGGTCCTGTGTCTCATTCAGTGGTCCTGTGTCTCCTGTCTGTGTCTCATTCAGTGGTCCTGTGTCTCCTGTCTGTGTCTCATTCAGTGGTCCTGTGTCTCCTGTCTGTGTCTCATTCAGTGGTCCTGTGTCTCATTCAATGGTCCTGTGTCTCTTTCTGTGTCTCATTCAGTGGTCCTGTGTCTCTTTCTGTGTCTCTTTCAGTGTCTTTCTGTGTCTCTTTCTGTGTCTCGTTCAGTGGTCCTGTGTCTCCTGTCTGTGTGTCTCATTCAGTGGTCCTGTGTCTCTGTCTGTGTCTCATTCAGTAGTCCTGTGTCTCTGTCTCATTCAGTGGTCCTGTGTCTCTTTCTGTGTCTCATTCAGTGGTCCTGTGTCTCTTTCTGTGTCTCATTCAGTGGTCCTGTGTCTCCTGTCTGTGTCTCATTCAGTGGTCCTGTGTCTCCTGTCTGTGTCTCATTCAGTGGTCCTGTGTCTCCTGTCTGTGTCTCATTCAGTGGTCCTGTGTCTCTTTCTGTGTCTCATTCAGTGGTCCTGTGTCTCTTTCTGTGTCTCATTCAGTGGTCCTGTGTCTCTTTCTGTGTCTCATGCAGTGGTCCTGTGTCTCCTGTCTGTGTGTGTCTCATTCAGTGGTCCTGTGTCTCTTTGTGTGTCTCATTCAGTGGTCCTGTGTCTCCTGTCTGTGTGTGTCTCATTCAGTGGTCCTGTGTCTCCTGTCTGTGTGTGTCTCATTCAGTGGTCCTGTGTCTCCTGTCTGTGTCTCATTCAGTGGTCCTGTGTCTCCTGTCTGTGTCTCATTCAGTGGTCCTGTGTCTCCTGTCTGTGTCTCATTCAGTGGTCCTGTGTCTCCTGTCTGTGTCTCATTCAGTGGTCCTGTGTCTCATTCAATGGTCCTGTGTCTCTTTCTGTGTCTCATTCAGTGGTCCTGTGTCTCTTTCTGTGTCTCATTCAGTGATCCTGTGTCTCTTTCTGTGTCTCGTTCAGTGGTCCTGTGTCTCCTGTCTGTGTGTCTCATTCAGTGGTCCTGTGTCTCTGTCTGTGTCTCATTCAGTAGTCCTGTGTCTCTGTCTGTCTCATTCAGTGGTCCTGTGTCTCTTTCTGTGTCTCTTTCAGTGGTCCTGTGTCTCTGTCTGTGTCTCATTCAGTGGTCCTGTGTCTCCTGTCTGTGTCTCATTCAGTGGTCCTGTGTCTCCTGTCTGTGTCTCATTCAGTGGTCCTGTGTCTCCTGTCTGTGTCTCATTCAGTGGTCCTGTGTCTCTTTCTGTGTCTCATTCAGTGGTCCTGTGTCTCTTTCTGTGTCTCATTCAGTGGTCCTGTGTCTCTTTCTGTGTCTCATTCAGTGGTCCTGTGTCTCCTGTCTGTGTGTGTCTCATTCAGTGGTCCTGTGTCTCTTTCTGTGTCACATTCAGTGGTCCTGTGTCTCTTTTGTGTGTCTCATTCAGTGGTCCTGTGTCTCCTGTCTGTGTGTCTCATTCAGTGGTCCTGTGTCTCTTTGTGTGTCTCATTCAGTGGTCCTGTGTCTCTGTCTGTGTCTCATTCAGTGGTCCTGTGTCTCTTTCTGTGTCTCATTCAGTGGTTCTGTGGTCCTGTGTCTCTTTCTGTGGTCCTGTGTCTCTTTCAGTGTCTTGCTGTGTCTCTTTCAGTGGTCCTGTCTCTTTCTGTGTCTCTTTCAGTGGTCCTGTGTCTCTTTCTGTGTCTCTTTCAGTGTCTCTTTCAGTGGTTCTCTGACACCTTCTCCTCCCTTCCTCCCCATCAGGATCGGGGAACGGCATCATGGCGACCAGCGCGGTCCTGAGTGACAATTTGCCGACCTACAAACTGGTGGTGGTGGGAGACGGCGGTGTGGGGAAGAGCGCGCTGACCATACAGTTCTTCCAGAAGATCTTCGTGCCGGATTACGATCCCACCATAGAGGACTCCTACCTGAAGCACACGGAGATCGATGGGCAGTGGGCTATCCTCGATGGTAAGGAAAGCTGAATTGTTGCATATTTGGAGAGAGACTGCGGTGTATTTCCACAGAGTTTCCTCTGTAATGGTGCGACTTTAACCTGTTTGCTGTACCATATTTCCATTTCATTTACACTTGACTGCAGTTAGTTGGCCTTCTTAGGTCCTATGTTAAGGTGACAAGCAGAGCGGGATTGTTTCGCGTAAGTCAGACCTGAGTGTTGTAAAGCACAATTACTATTCTCTCTGCAGAGGTCCGACATTAACCACTTGCTGACCACAATAATACGTGTGTGTGTGTGTGTGTATGTGTGTATGTGTGTATATATATATATATATATATATATATGTATGCTGCGGATTGCAAGTGGTGTACTGGCGTTATGGTTGAAGCTATCAGCCATATCCCCGTGCTCCTTCACCACCTTTTTTTTTTTTTTAATTTATGTTTTTGTTTGTTTTTCAGCCAGTGATTGTTTCTCATAAAAGCGATCCAAGTGGCTGATTAGCCGTTGGATCGCTTTTAGAAAGCAGCAGGAGGGGGTCGTCCACACACCACCCAGGCTTACCGCTTATACCAGCAAGCCCGGGAAACAATCCGACGGCTGGCCATAGAGGTGAACAGAGACCAGATAGTCTCTGATCACCTCTATGATCTAGGAGGAACAGAGCAATGTCATTACATCACTTCTGGTCTAGGTTGGAAGTAAACAAATTATTTCTGAAAAAAATTTACATACATTTTACACTTTTTTTATTTATTTTTTCCATCTTTTGCTTTCACAGGTAGAGATTTGGGGTCCCTAGATCTCTCCATAAAGAGGACCGTATTTCTAACTTTTTTTTTTTATTGGTTGAACTAGACTCCTGTGTTTTTTATTTTTTTTTTACACTGTTCCTTTAAAAAAAAAAAAAAACAATAATATAAAAAAAAAAAAAAAAAGCGCCCCATGCTCGCGCACAGAAGCCAACACAACCGTAAGTCACGCACGCATATGTGACCGGTGTTTGTACCACACATGTGAGGTATCGCCATGAACCTCAGAGCGAGAGCAATACTTCTAGCACTAGACCTCCTCTGTAACTTGGGAACATTTTTTTTTTTTTAAAGCGTCACCTACGGAGATCTTTAAAGGGGCGTTCCTGCCTTTTTTTTTTTTTTTGTTTTATTTATTTATTTTAAAGTCAGCAGCTACAAACACTGTAGCTGCTGACTTTTTTTAATAAGGACACTTACCTGTCCAGGGAGACACTTACCTGTCCAGGTTGTGTGTGTGTGTGTGTGTTATTGTTTTAATTATTTTTATTAATGAATTTTTCACAAATACAAAGAACATTTCACATTATTACAAAATCACATATACATATATATACATATATACATACGCACATACATACATACATATACATATCTATAAACAAACACTTATACAATACTTGTACATAAATAATTACATGTCAAATAAATAGGCACGAAAAATAAAAAAAAATTAAATGAAAAAAAAATTAAATAAAAACACACAATCAACAAAACACATGGATCAATCAATGTTTTTCAAAGAAACCAATAAGTTCCCCATCTTCCTGATATAATTCATTACTCCCTCTGGCTTAATTCGAGCGATATTTTATTTAATATTCCCCTTTCTCTTCCTCCACCCCCCCCCTCCTCTCCTCAACCCACCCCCCCCCCCTCCCCTAAATAGCTAACCACTCCCTATTGTGTTTATATATTTATATTACATCTTATATAAAAAAATAACGTCCTCTTCCAGAGAAAAAAAAAATAAAAATAGGGGAAGAGGGACAGAAGAAGGAAGAGGAAATGAAAAAGAAAAAGAGAAAGAGAAAAAAAAAGACTCTTTCACCCTTCCTTTCCCTTCTTTTAAAAAAAATAAAAAATAAAAAAAAAGAATGCATGTGTTGGTGTGTGATTCAAAAACCTCCTTCATCAACTTAAGTCCCTAAGTGACTCCTCCTTATACTAGTTGTGACGGATCCTGTACTCAAGGTGTCCGCCGTAAATGCTTCCTAAGTCCTGGAACATGAGTCCAATGGATCTGGTTATAGGAACCCCCAAGAATTAGACGGCACTAGTTCTTGGGGTAAATCAGGAATGCTTTATTTGACATTTCACACACATATATAGCCAGATATCTTAATCATTGCCCAGACTAGTTGACTGCCTGAAAAGGCTTTTCAGGGTCAGACTTTAAGGCTCCTAGTTAATTGGAATGACTATTCAACATACATTAACATAAACAGTAACACAGGGCTAATTAGCACAACAACATTGTGTGGAATACACCTTACAAGCCAGACCAGCCTCATTTACACAATAGACAGGTGGCTTGAGTTCATGACATTGAATGGGATACAAGCTGTCAGATGCTAGTCTATTTCTAATGCCAAATGCATATACAGAGAGTGTATTTTGGGGGGCCTGTAATCAGCTGGCAGGAGGCTAGCATGTAGTCCTCTCAAAAAGCCCGTATCCCGGCTAGGTCTGTCACACTAGTCATAGCCGAAAACGTGAAGTAAAAAAAAAAAAAAAAAAAAAAATTAAAAAAAAGGGAATCCTTATTAGGCAAGTGAAGAAAAGAAGAGGGGGGAAAAGAAAGAAAAGAGAAAAAAGGTTCTCTCCCCTCTCCTGGTGGTGACTAAGTGAGTAAAATAACCCCTTTATTTTATTTTTGTTATCTCCCTAGGTGCTCATTTTTGATGTAAGTGAGAGAGAAGAGGAGAGGTAACAGAAAGGGGGGGGAAGAGAAGAGGTAAGGATCGGGAAATGGATGACAATAAGGCATCTAATTACTCTCCACATACCGTATATACTCGAGTATAGGCCGTCCCGAGTATAAGCCGAGGCCCCTAAATCACCACAAAAAAATGGGGAAACGTATTGACCCGTGTATAGGCCGAGGGGGCAAAAATGCAGCAGCTACTGTAAGTGGAAAACGGGTCAGCAATGCTTGTCCCCTGTACAGACCCCCCTGTCCCCATTGCAGCCCGTGTCCCCATTTCAGCCTACCTGTGGTTCCGCTGTGGTCCCGCTGTGGTCCCGCTGTGGTCCCGCTGTGTCCCGCTGTGTCCCGCTGTGTTCCCGCTGTGTTCCCGCTGTGTTCCCGCTGTGGTTCCGCTGTGGTTCCGCTGTGGTTCCGCTGTGGTTCCGCTGTGGTCCCGCTGTGGTCCCGCTGTGGTCCCGCTGTGTCCCGATGTGTCCCCCTCCACAGCGTGTACGGCGTACAGCGCCATTACAATTTAAAAGCCGCGCCTCTTCCTCCTCCTCGTCCGTGATAGGAGGAACACTTTTTTCCCAGCAGTCAGTGCGCAGTGTTCCGCCTATCACGGACCGTCTCTCATCCTCGTCCATGAGATGAGAATGACAGGCCATCCGTGATAGGCGGAACACTGCGCTGCTGGGAAAATTAGTGTCCGCCTATCACAGACGGGCGGGAGGAGGCGGCGCGGCTTTTAAACACCGCCGTCTGTCTGCATGACAAGCTGTTCATGTAGGCAGACGGCGGTGACTCGAATATAAGCCGAGGGGTAGACTTTCAGACCTAAAAAGGGTCTGAAAATCTCGGCTTATATTCGAGTATATACGGTAACTCATATAAGCCTGAGATAGTCTAAATTCCAGCCAACACTTCCAAGTGTCAAGATATTTTGTTTCTGCGTTGTTTTGCAGGTGTATTACTTCTTCCATACATCTAATTTTATCTATCTCCCTAAACCAATCCTTTATTGTCGGAGTGTTTTTCATCTTCCATTGTTTCGGAATTAATTTCTTTGCTGCATTCAGCAGTAATGGTGTAATAGCTTTTCTATATTTCTTCCTTGGTATCCCTGTTACGTGGAACAGGCATTGCCAAGGGTCAAGTTCCATTGTGTGTGTGTGTGTGTGTGTTATATATATTTATATATATATATATATATATATATATATATATATATAATTGTAGTTGGGGGTTCTAAGTAAACGGGGCTGTGCTGCGTGGCAGAGCTGTGTAAATCTCTGGACTGGATGGACAAATCCTTTAAAACTGCTCTTCTACATATTTATCTATTTTTATTTTTCTGCAGTTCAGCTTCAATCGACTGACCCCCCCCCCCCCCCCCCCGCCCCTGGACAGCCCCCCCTCCCCCTCCTCATTGCCTCGATAAGCCAGTAATCCTTCCCCGTTGTACTATTCTGTGAAAAGTGGATTTTGTTTTTCAAGGTATTTTTCTTAGAATTCTGCGTATTGTGCCGCCCGTAGCATTCCAGGAATGGCACAACGCCCCCCGAGGGGGGGGGGGAGGTCACATCCTGTGCCAGGAATGTGCAGGAACCCGGTCTGGCGGTTGGCAGGAGTGATTGACAAGCCGTGACGTGGCACAGGAATTGCAGCTTCTGCACCGCACGGCATGCCAATGTGCCAATCTGCTTCTGGTCACCGCTGTAAGGCCATCTGACAGGGCTGCTGGCTTCTCCCCGCTTGGCATCCCATCTGCCACCGACCGCC
The DNA here is from genome assembly GCA_028564925.1 of Lithobates sylvaticus. Classification (NCBI taxonomy): domain Eukaryota; kingdom Metazoa; phylum Chordata; class Amphibia; order Anura; family Ranidae; genus Lithobates; species Lithobates sylvaticus. The sequence goes on along the minus strand of CM053031.1, from coordinate 11,138,999 downwards.
AATCGCTACCTGAGGGGCGGGCAGGATGGTAAATATGCTGCATGCCAGTTTGCGAAGGAACTACAAATCCCAGCAGGATATTGCGATTAGAGGCCGATTGTCACCGGTGCATTGTGGGGGCGCGCATTCTTCATAATGAATGGGTGGCCTTCATGCAACCCACATCAAAGCCCCTTTCACACCGATGCATTTTTCCTGCGTTTTTTACTCTGCAAGAAAAATGTTTCCCTTTTTTAAATCCCATGGCGCTGCTCACGCCACTGCTCTGCGGGGGCGGGGCGTGTTTGAAACTTGCTACATCTTTGGTGCAGTGTTTGAAAATTTGTTTGAAAATTGCACCAAAAACGCAGCTTCCCATTAAAATGAATGACAATCGCAGTAAAAAACACACTGCGAGTCGCGTTCTTTTGAGTCGCATGTCCATTTTTTACAGGTGCAGGACTGGACTGGAACAGAAATTTGGTCCTGGACTTCATGCAGACTGGCCCACTTTAATTTTGAGTGTCCCCCCCCCCTCTTTGCATCAGAGTGTCCCCCCCCCCCCCTCTTTGCATCAGAGTGTCCCCCCCCCCCCCCTCTTTGCATCAGAGTGTCCCCCCCCCCCCCTTTGCATCAGAGTGTCCCCCCCCTCTTTGCATCAGAGTGTCCCCCCCCCTCTTTGCATCAGAGTGTCCCCCCCCCCCCTCTTTGCATCAGAGTGTCCCCCCCCCCCCTCTTTGCATCAGCGTGTCCCCCCCCCCCTCTTTGCATCAGCGTGTCCCCCCCCCCTCTTTGCATCAGCGTGTCCCCCCCCCCTCTTTGCATCAGAGTGCCCCCCCCCCCTCTTTGCATCAGAGTGTCCCCCCCCCCCTCTTTGCATCATCCCCCCCCCAGAGTGTCCCCCCCCCCCTCTTTGCATCAGAGTGTCCCCCCCCCCCCCTCTTTGCATCAGAGTGTCCCCCCCCCCCCCCTCTTTGCATCAGAGTGTCCCCCCCCCCCCCCCCTCTTTGCATCAGAGTGTCCCCCCCCCCCTCTTTGCATCAGAGTGTCCCCCCCCCTCTTTGCATCAGAGTGTCCCCCCCCCCCTCTTTGCATCAGAGTGTCCCCCCCCCCTCTTTGCATCAGAGTGTCCCCCCCCCCTCTTTGCATCAGAGTGTCCCCCCCCCCTCTTTGCATCAGAGTGTCCCCCCCCCCCTCTTTGCATCAGAGTGTCCCCCCCCCCTCTTTGCATCAGAGTGTCCCCCCCCCCCCCTCTTTGCATCAGAGTGTCCCCCCCCCTCTTTGCATCAGAGTGTCCCCCCCCCCCTCTTTGCATCAGAGTGTCCCCCCCCCCCCCCTCTTTGCATCAGAGTGTCCCCCCCCCCCTCTTTGTTTCCCCCCCCTCCCCCTTTGCATCAGAGTGTCCCCGTACACACGGTCGGAAATTTCCGATGGGAACTTTTCAATGGATTTTCTGACCGTGTGTACGCCCATCGGTCTTTTTCTGTCGGAATTTCCGACAGACTTTGGATTGAGAACCCGTTCTTAATTTTTCCGACGGAAAACCTTTCTATCGGATTTTCCGATCGTGTGTATGCAATTCCGACACGCAAAATTCCGACGCATGCTCGGAAACACTAAACTTCCCTTTTTATAGTGCCGTCGAACGCGTTTTATGCCGCTGTGTTACTGACCGTCGGAATTTGGTGTGACCGTGTGTAGGCAAGACAGTTTGAGCGAAATACCGACGGGAAAACCATCAGAGCTTTTTCCGACGAGAATTCCGACCGTGTGTACGCGGCATTAGAATGTGTTTTTTTTTTTTTTTTTTTTTTTTGCTTTTGGGTTTAATATGGCTTTAAGAGACATTCTTCATACTGGGAAGTGTGTCAGCCGGATGTGAGCCTGGAGTTCACTGATAACCCTCCATGTATAGATAAGGTGAGCCGAGGATTTCCATCACTGATAGAACCAAGTTTTTCTGCCAGCTTCCCCCTCCCAGCCGTGATCGGGGTGGTGTGCCGCTGGTGACGATGGACCGCTGCCAGTCGTCTATTCAACTTCTCCTTTTATCTGAACCGCTCCCATAAACGTCATTCCTGAACCCGACCGCGCCCGGCTGACCTGCGCAGACAAGAGAACTCGACCTGATCCGAGACATTGTGTGCGAGGAAAGGCTCCCGGGTGTGACTGTGACATCACCGCGACAAGTGGCGTTATCGCTACTCGCCTGTTTTGTTTTAAAAAAAAAAACGTATATGTAACCCTTGACTGACTGACATTTAGTTTGCCGAGTCATTCTGTATCGTATACAATTATTTAAACCTAACAGTGAGAGACAGGAAAACGCCAAAAAGATCCAGAAAAACGCATTTCAAAAACATTTTATAAATTGCTTTGCATTTTAATGAGTGAAATAATTATTTGACCCCTTCGCAAAACATGATTTGGTGGCAAAACCCTTGTTGGCAATCGCAGAGGTCAGACGTTTCTTGGAGTTGGCCTCCAGGTTTGCGCACATCTCAGGAGGGATTTTGTCCCCTTTGCAGATCCTCTCCAAGTCATTAAAGCGGTTCTGCACTCTGAAAATTTTTTTTTTTTTTTTGGCTATATGCCTAGGGCATATAGCTCAATTGGGGGACTTACCTGTTCCATGTTCCATCTCGATCGCCGCCGGTTTTCGTCTTCATCTTCTTCTTGTCTTCTTCTTGTCTGCTGGGGTCCATCTTGCCTGTGGGCATGTGAAACCCCACAGGCAGTGTTGATGGCCCAGCATGCACCGCCGTTACTCGCGCGTGCGCAGTAACGGCACATCTGCCGACATCTCACGAGATTTCGGCAGATGCGGCCGAAATCTCGGGAGATGTGGCCGAAATCTCGCGAGATTTCGGAAGATGCCCGCACTGACTCCTGGATCAATGACACCAGATCCCAGGAGACAGTGCGGCGTGACGACGATCGACGCAGAGACCCCGCCCGCCGCCGCAGAGGGAGAAGACCGGAAGTCTTCATTACAAGGTAAGTAAAAAAAAAAAAAAAAAAAAAAAAAACATTTCATTTAGTACTCTTTGCCTGATTTTGGAAGGCAAAGAGATTTACTAAATGAAATGAGTGCCAAACCGCTTTAAGGTTTCCAGGCTGACGTTTGGTAACTCGAACCTTCAGCTCCCTTCCCATATTTTCTATGGGATTAGGGTCTGGAGACTGGCTAGGCCGCTCCAGGACCTCAATGTGCCTCTTTTTGAGCCACTCCTTTGTTGCCTTGGCTGTGTGTTTTTGTCCTGCTGGAATACCCATCCATGACCCATTTTCAATGCCCTGGCTGAGGGAAGGAGGTTCTCACCCAAGAGTTGACGGTATTTGGCCCCGTCCATCGTCCCTTTGATGTGGTGAAGTTGACCTGCCCCCTTAGCAGGAAAATGCCCTCAAAGCATAATGTTTCCACCTCCATGTATGACTGGGGGGGATGGTGTTTTTTTGGTCATAGGACCTCCATGTATGACGGTGGGGGATTGTGTTCTTGGGGTCATAGAACCTCCATGTATGACGGGGGGGGGATGGTGTTCTTGGGGTCATAGGTCCTCCATGTATGACGGTGGGGGACGGTGTTCTTGGGGTCATAGGACCTCCATGTATGACGGTGGGGGACGGTGTTCTTGGGGTAATAGGACCTCCATGTATGACTGTGGGGGACGGTGTTCTTTGTGTCATAGGACCTCCATGTATGACGGTGGGGGACGGTGTTCTTTGGGTCATACGACCTCCATGTATGACGGTGGGGGAAGGTGTTCTTGGGGTCATAGGACCTCCATGTATGATGGTGGGGGAAGGTGTTCTTTGGGTCATAGGACCTCCATGTATGACGGTGGTCGACGGTGTTCTTGGGGTCATAGAACCTCCATGTATGACGGTGGGGGATGGTGTTCTTGGGGTCATAGGACCTTCATGTATGATGGTGGGGGATGGTGTTCTTGGGGTCATAGGACCTCCATGTATGACGGTGGGGGACGGTGTTCTTGGGGTCATAGGACCTCCATGTATGATGGTGGGGGACGGTGTTCTTTGGGTCATAGGACCTCCATGTATGACGGTGGGGGACGGTGTTCTTGGGGTCATAGGACCTCCATGTATGACGGTGGGGGACGGTGTTCTTTGGGTCATAGGACCTCCATGTATGATGGTGGGGGATGGTGTTCTTGGGGTCATAGGACCTCCATGTATGATGGCGGGGGATGGTGTTCTTGGGGTCATAGGACCTCCATGTATGATGGTGGGGGATGGTGTTCTTGGGGTCATAGGACCTCCATGTATGATGGTGGGGGGATGGTGTTCTTGGGGTCATAGGACCACCATGTATGACGGTGGGGGATGGTGTTCTTTGGGTCATAGGACCACCATGTATGACGGTAGGGGATGGTGTTCTTGGGGTCATAGGACCTCCATGTATGATGGTGGGGATGGTGTTCTTGGGGTCATAGGACCTCCATGTATGATGGTGGGGGATGGTGTTCTTGGGGTCATAGGACCTCCATGTATGACGGTGGGGGATGGTGTTCTTGGGGTCATAGGACCTCCATGTATGACGGTGGGGGATGGTGTTCTTGGGGTCATAGGCAGCATTCCTCCTCCTCCAAACACGGAGAGTTGAGTTGATGCCAAAGATCTTGATTTTGGTCTCATCTGACCACCACTTTCCCCCAGTTCTCCTCTGAATCATTCAGATGTTCATTAGCAAATTTCAGACAGGCCTGTACATGTGATTTCCTGAGCAGGGGGGACCTTGCGGGGGCTGCAGGATTTCAGTCCTTCACGGTGTAGTGTGTTACCGATTTTGTTTTCTTGGTGACTATGGTCCCAGCTGAGATCATTGACAAGATCCTCCCGTGTAGTTCTGGGCTGATTCCTCACCGTTCTCATGATCATTGATACTCCACATGGTGAGATCTTCCATGGAGCCCCAGACTGAGGAAGTTTGACAGTTATATTGTGTTTTTTCCATTTGCAAATGATTGCACCAACTGTCATCATCAAGCTGCTGGGCGATGGTCTTGTAGCCCATTCCAGCCTTGTGTAGGTCTACAATCTTGTCCCCAACATCCTTGGACAGATCTTTGGTCTTGGCCATGGTGGAGAGATTGGAATCTGATTTGCTTCTATGGACAGGTGTCTTTTATACAGGTACCAAGCTGAGATCAGGAGCACTCCCTTTAAAAGAGTGCTCCTAATCTCCTCAGATTGTACCTGTATAGAAGACACCTGGGAGTCAGAAATCTTGCTGATTTGATGGGGGATCAAATACTACTTTCACTCATTAAAACGCAAATCAATCCCTTTATTTTTTTATGCTTTTTGGCTATTTTTTTTTTGTTCTCTCTCACTGTTGAAATATAGACTGATCTTTTCTTTGACAGTAAGCAAACGTACAAAATCAGCAGGGGATCAAAAACCGGTTTCCCCCTCACTGTATATATTTTATTTTTTTTATTAATAATCAATATGAATGTTATTTAAAAATCTAAAATTACTATTACGTTAAGAGTACAAATTATTATTCATTATCAGGTGGACCGCATATACTTTATTTACCATTCTTCCAATATAAGTGATGTTTGACACATTCTGTATGTGCGTGTAAAATTGAGATATATATATATACATATACATTATTTTATGTGTGTGTATATGTATGTAGATAGATATATATATATGTATATTTTTAATTGTTGTTGATCTATCAATATTAAGAATCACAATAAAATATTGTATATATATATATATATATATATATATAATATATATATATATAATTTATATTATACAATTTCTTTATTTTTTTTTGTGCAAATTATCCAGAAAACAAATATTTGGGGGGCAAAAAGATGTATAAAATAATGAATATTTTAAATGTGGCGTTTGTTATTAATAACAGATTAAATATATATTGAATATTTTATTGTGATTCTTAATATTGATAGATCAACAACAATTAAAAATATTCTATATTTAATCTTTTATATTTGTATTGTTGAATATTTTTAATTTATTGTTACTATTAACAACAACTCTACTTTGTTGCTACTAACAATGGCAATAATAAAGTATTGTACATTATTAAATTTAATATTTGTTGTTAATTATATATTAAATATAAATACAATATATTTTGTGTGACGAGTGGACTATATCTGTACAATGCTTATTAAAATGGCTACTTGTAGTCTCAGAAGCCCGATGACAACGCAGGAGATCAGTGATGCTCCTCCTATGTTGCCCTGGCACATGCCACCCCTGGTAGAGACCACAGGCCGCCATGCAGATACATTGCATAGGCATGGTCCTCCATTGTCCCTAGCGTTAAGCTGGTGCAGAGCGGTGGTGTGCTGCTGATGCTGGAGGTAGCGCATGTAGACAGGAAGTAGCTGAAAAGGCCGGGGGAGATCGGCAACACCTAGATGGGGGGGAAAATGGGATTTGGGGGGAGCAGGGCCGGTGCTACCACTAGGCAAACTAGGCAGCCACCTAGGGCGCTCGGCCACTGGTTTCCCTCCGCGTCTGCATGCTCTACAGGCTGCAGAATGCAACTAAGTCTGACCGGTAGTGTAATTAGAGGCGCAGCACTGGAGCCAGCGCTAGAGGAAGCGGAGCCAATGCTTTCTGTATAGCGCCGCCTTCTGTCACATGGACAGTGTAAAGGGGGTGGAGCCAATGGTGGCGGAAAAATTAGGTTTTGCCTAGAGTGTCAAAAACCCTTGCACCACCCCTGGGGGGGAGCCATAGTGATTGATAGAGTGCTTTGGAGTAACTGAATGTCATCCCATTGGGGTTCAGATCTGCTTTTTATGTCTTCGGCTAAATATCAGTTTTTTTTTTGGGCTGATGGATAATGAGCCTCGAGGTCTTCAGCTTCACTGGCCATTAGGGAGGGCAGGTTTTCGGAGACGTTGGGTGAGGTTTGGGGTGGGATTGGAGGGCAATGACTGTATGACCAGTTAGATCATTCTGACCGATAATTCGTCTTTCCACCTATAAATTATAAGTGTGGTCGGTGATTGACTCGGTTTTGTCTCCCCCCCCCCCCCCCCCCCCCCCCACAGTGCTGGACACGGCCGGTCAAGAAGAGTTCAGCGCTATGCGGGAGCAGTACATGAGGACTGGCGATGGGTTCCTGATTGTCTACTCCGTCACCGACAAAGCCAGCTTTGAACACGTCGATCGCTTTCACCAACTCATCCTCAGGGTCAAAGACCGGTAAGAATGGGGAACACTGTGCCCCTCCCCCCCAATCCCACCCCAATCCCACCCCGAATGGGTCAGAGATTCTATAGGAAATGCATCTGTGTGAAGTTTTACCTGATCTGAAGTTCTGTTCAGTCGCTCTTGTGATCCTCCCTACATAGCTAGGAGGGCGACACCTGTGTGGGGGCGAAGCTCCTGGGGGCTTTGGCTCTGAGAAGAAGTATTTTTATCTTCTGAAAATGCAGAGTAGCGGGAAGAAAGGTGGCTGAATGCAGGGTGATCGATCCATTGGTAGTCCAGACTTCGGTGCCTGTTAGAGAAAACGGGATTAAGGGCCATTGGGGTGTCACATCCACATAATCTGTGGCAGAATTGGCTATGGGGGATGGGTGCAGACTGTAATGTGCCGCACTATGCATAGCTTAGTCCTGTCCCTTTTTTGGATGCTTGCTCCCAGCACAGTGGTGGAACTACTAGGGTCGCAATTGCGCCCGCGCCCTGGCGTTCCGCCACCATGGAGGGGCCCCAAGACGCAGTGCAGCCAATAGTTGGAACTTTTTACCTGTCCTTTTAAACAGGCACTTTCCTCCTGTCTATGAAGAAAAAAAAACTCCTTGTTAGTTCCTGGCTGGCCTTCTGCCTGCCATGACTCGCAACTCTTGAGCAGCTGGCATTGAAACACTTTGGAAAGGGGAGAAAAAAGTCCTTGGCTGCGACTCTGATCTGCACATGAACAGCTCTGAAGCCACCTGATCAGGGAACTGCCAGTCTCAACCTTCGGATCAGGCAGCGGGGTGTGACTTGTATTCACATGCCCCCTGACCACACTGGTAGAGTCCAAGCTCTGCAGTTCTCTAATTGAGTAGCACCCAGGCCAGAAGGTATGTGAAAGGGGGCACTCTGGAGGAGCAGTAAGATGTAAGGGGCGCAGGAGGGCATGAGGGGGCGCTCTGGAGGAGCAGGAGGGCATGAGGGGGCGCTCTGGAGGAGCAGGAGGGCATGAGGGGGGGCGCTCTGGAGGAGCAGGAGGGCATGAGGGGGGGCGCTCTGGAGGAGCAGGAGGCCATGAGGGGGGGCACTCTGGAGGAGCAGGAGGCCATGAGGGGGGGCCCTCTGGAGGAGCAGGAGGCCATGAGGGGGGGCGCTCTGGAGGAGCAGGAGGCCATGAGGGGGGGGCGCTCTGGAGGAGCAGGAGGGCATGAGGGGGGGGCGCTCTGGAGGAGCAGGAGGCCATGAGGGGGGGCGCTCTGGAGGAGCAGGAGGGCATGAGGGGGGGGCGCTCTGGAGGAGCAGGAGGCCATGAGGGGGGGGGCGCTCTGGAGGAGCAGGAGGCCATGAGGGGGGCGCTCTGGAGGAGCAGGAGGCCATGAGGGGGGGGCGCTCTGGAGGAGCAGGAGGCCATGAGGGGGTACTCTGGAGGTACTAACTTGGTACTTACAGAGGTCCCCCCCTTAATACAGTATTCTCTGGAGGAGGCTGTACGGGGGGTACACTGAAGGTAATAACTTAGTACCTCCCCAGAGTGCCCCTTTACATCCTCTAAATTGCCCCTTAGTGATGTGGGTACAAGGACTGTAGTATATGGGTGCAGTGTATAATGCAGGCCCAGATTCTGTTCAACCCCCTTTAAGACCCTCCCACTGGCCATGCCCACTCACCATGGCTGTTTTGACTGAAGAGGGGCCCTTCATGGTTTCTTGCACTGGGGCCCTGAAGGGTTCTAGTTATCCCAGCATTAGTGGAGTCGGGGCTCTCCTCGTTTTTTGTTTTCAACCAGGCCTTGAGGAAGGGGACCAAATGCCCTACAGGAATGGCCATTCTACAAATCCAGCAATTGCTCCTGCCTACTGGGGGCCCTATGATTGTATTTCTCAAAGGTGAACTAACCACTTGGATATAATTGAAAAAAGCTAAATTTGAAGCATGGGGGGTGGGGGTTTTAGATTTTAAATCTAAAAAGGATTTGTTGTGCCTTCAAAAAACGTCAGACTTACCTGCGTTGTACTGCCCAAAAACAAAAAAAGCTTCCCCAATCCAGATAATCTCCTTTTTAGTGGCTCCAGCAAAAGACGTTGATGGTGGCTCTACGGCCCATGAATCCCTTTTTTTTTTTTTCGTATATCTTTTCTTCTTCTGAAGGTTTCTCTTCCTCTTGCAGAGATTCGTTCCCGATGATTCTGGTCGCCAACAAAGTTGACCTGATGCACTTAAGGAAAATTTCCAGCGAACAAGGGAAGGAAATGGCGGTAAAACACAACGTAAGTGGAAGGGGGAATGGATGTCGGGGGTGGTGGCACAGAAGGAAACCATAAATAAAATTGTGAAGTGGTTGACGTGAAGCAGATCTTCCCAGACTGGAGAGGTTTTGGTAGGAAAAAGAGGAGCCGCCCCTCAACCTCATGTAACCCTATAGGGGGCCGAGACCTGGTGGTCTTCCTCAGGTGCCTCTACACTTCACAAACAATCCAGCGATAGAATAGAGCAGGCTACTTGGTGTCCTCCATAAAAGTGACTCTTTATTGGCTAATAGAGCCGGCTACTCTGTGTCCTCTATAAAAGTGCATCTTTATTGGCTACATAACGGAGTACAGCAAACATCCCAACACGTTTCGGCCTAGGAGGCTTCTTAGCTGAAATGCGTCGGTGTGTGATTTGCTGTATTCTGTTATGTGGCCAATAAAGATTCACTTTTATGAATGACACCAAGTATATTGATCATTAATGGTTTGTGGGGGGAAAAAAAGACATTAATTGATATATTGATCCTAAAAGGAATACTGTGTTGGTATTTTGGCCCTTATAGAATGGATGCCGCCCCTTTCCCTTCCTGGGTTATCATCCTATCCAAACTTGGCATTTGGTTTGGATTTGACCCGCCCTGTGTAAAGCGGTGTAAAAAAAATTAAAAACATTTTTTTAAAGCAGAACTTAACTGTATCTGCATCACAAACTGAAAAATCTACTTTTCTAATTTTTTTTTTTTTTTTTATTCAAAGCAAACGCCCCCCTCTAACATGCGTGTTTTTTTTTTTTTTGTTTTTTTTTATCTGAGTAATAATTTTGAACCCCCCCCCCCCCTCCCCAGAATTTCTAGTGGTGGCCATCTTGAGTAAGGGCGGGTGATATAGCATTTACTTCCTGGAACCTGTCTGCCCTTAGTTCAGGCATGCAGCCAGGAGTGTGTTTAGCTATGAAAACCCCCTCCCGAGGACTCCTAGGATATGACATAATTCTGGACGAGTTTATGAGCCAATACGCAACTGTATAATTTTTGCTAGCAGCGTAAAATTTAAAAATGGGACACTTGTGATGAGAGCTGTGGCTGTACTACTGTCACCCCTTTATAACTTCTAACTTTTTTTTTTTATAGATTCCATACATCGAGACAAGTGCCAAGGACCCGCCGCAGAATGTGGACAAAGCGTTTCATGACCTCGTACGAGTAATCAGGTAAATTACTTCCGGCAGCACCGTAAGGAACCCTCCCTGCTTACATCCATTCCTACCCTTCCCCCCCCCCCGCGTGCCCCACCCCATAGCACTGCCAACTTCTCTCCTCTCCTGCCAGCTGCAGCCACACAGGGTGATCTTTTCAGGATGGAAAGTGGGGGGGCTGGTAAATGTCATATTTACCGGCCCCTTCCTTTCCTTAATGAACAATTCACCAGCAGTTTGTGAATAAACAGGAGCCCCACTTCCCATTAATTCACTCTACAGTGTAAAAAAAAAAAAAAAAAAAAAAAAAATTTAAAGATAAATCCTAAAAAAAATGTCTTGTTCACATGGTTTCTTAGCCCATACAGTGTGAACGAGCAGTTTCTCTGCCTCTAAACACCCCTGCGAGTCCATGTACATATAGGCATTTAGAGGCAAAAAAATAAAAGAAGCCCCTGACAGCCATGTTAAAAAAAAACATGCTCTCCCCCCGGGCATGTCCACCCTTGGCGACGCTTTTCCCCCTACCACCCTTGGCGACACTCTTCCCGGGCATGTCTCCGCTTGGCGACGCATCCCCCCCCGGCATGTCTCCGCTTGGCGACGCATCCCCCCCCCCAGCATGTCTCCGCTTGGCGACGCTCCCCCCCCCCCGGCATGTCCACCCTTGGTGACTCTCCCCCCCCCCCGGCATGTCCACCCTTGGTGACTCTCTCCCCCCCCGGGCATGTCCACCCTTGGTGACTCTCCCCCCCCCGGCATGTCCACCCTTGGTGACTCTCCCCCCCCCCCCCGGGCATGTCCACCCTTGGTGACTCTCTCCCCCCCCCCCGGCATGTCCTCCCTTGGTGACTCTCTCCCCCCCGGGCATGTCCACCCTTGGTGACTCTCCCCCCCCCCCGGGCATGTCCACCCCTTGGCGACTCTCTCCCCCCCCCGGGCATGTCCCCCTTGGTGACTCTCTCCCCCCCCCCGGGCATGTCCTCCGCTTGGCGACGCATCCCCCCCCCCGGCATGTCCACCCTTGGTGACTCATCCCCCCCCCCCGGGCATGTCCACCCCTTGGTGACTCTCTCCCCCCCCGGGCATGTCCACCCTTGGTGACTCTCTCCCCCCCGGGCATGTCCACCCTTGGTGACTCTCCCCCCCCGGCATGTCTCCGCTTGGCGACGCATCCCCCCCCGGCATGTCTCCGCTTGGCGACGCATCCCCCCCCCCGGCATGTCTCCGCTTGGCGACGCATCCCCCCCCGGCATGTCTCCGCTTGGCGACGCATCCCCCCCCCGGCATGTCTCCGCTTGGCGACGCATCCCCCCCCGGCATGTCCACCCTTGGTGACTCTCTCCCCCCCCCGGCATGTCTCCGCTTGGCGACGCATCCCCCCCCGGCATGTCTCCCCCCTTGGCGATGCTCCCAACCCCCCCCCCCCCGGCATGTCTCCCCCCTTGGCGACGCTCCCAACCCCCCCCCCCGGCATTTCTCCCCCTTGGCGACGCTCCCAACCCCCCCCCCCCCGGCATGTCTCCCCCCTTGGCGACGCTCCCCCCCCCCCCCCCCCGGCATGTCCACCCTTGGTGACGTTCTCCCCCCCCCCCCGCCATGTCCACCCTTGGTGACGCTCTTCCTCCCCCCCCCCCCCCCCCCCCCTGCATGTCTCCCCTTGGCGACGCTCTCCTCCCCCCCCCCCTGGCATGTCCACCCTTGGTGACGTTCTCCCCCCCCCCCCCCCCCCCCAAGGCATGTCTCCCCTTGGCGACGCTCCACCCCCCCCCCCAAGGCATGTCTCCCCTTGGTGACGCTCCCTCCTCCATCCCCCTCCGGACATGTCCACCCTTGGCGGCGCCTTGAGATGGAGGAGCAGAAAAGCAGTCACCGTTGAGCACTATTTCTGCAGAAAGCAGATATTTTTTTTTTTTGGAACCTTGACTCACAATAAAGATATATGTAGAAAATGTTAGACTCCTGAGAAAAGCATCTCCAATCTTTGTCTTGTTTCTCCCTAATAACAGGCAGCAGATCCCAGACAAGAGCCAGAAACGGAAGAGAAACACCAAGTGGCGAGGAGATCGCTCCACGGGAACGCACCGGCTGCAGTGCGTGGTCTTGTGACACGTGGCCGTGCAGAGAACAAATGAACAATGCCATACACTGCCAAGATCTGCACCCACCACTATCCCTGGCCTTGGAGGCTGCCGCCTCATTAATACTTGAAGATGGGCCATTTTCCCCTCCCTTTGCGCCCCCCCCCCCATAGTGGGTCTGGGGGGTGGGTCTCTGCGGTAGCTCTGCCCACAGCGTCAGCGAGTGATCATCTGCTCCCTACCCAACAAGCTTGTATGAAAGGCAGACACTGAACCTGGGGTGCTCTTTGCCCACTCGGCACATGGAGGCACCTCCTTTGTATGGATGTTGGGTTTTATTCTCGTCTGTGTGGTTTATTATTATTTTTTTTATTCTTCCTGTGGCGGGAACGATATTGTTTGGTCTTCACTATGGAAGAGGCAGCAAAGGGTTGGAAACGCGAGGCAGCGCGCCATTTGGCTGCGGCGATGGAGAGAGGCTGCACTTTCACTGCTAACTGTTTCATTGCCGGATGAGCTGTATGCGGCCAAACACCCATCAGGGCCAGTAAAGGGGCCACTGTACAGGAGGCTGCGTGGCGCCCTAATCCTCCACTTTTTGAATGTTTCGGGGAGTTTTTTTTTTCCTCCCATCTTAAGTTCACTTTTTTTTTTTTTTAACAAGTCTCCCAGGGACGAACTTCTCCTACGGTACGTAGCACACTCCGGTCATCTGCAAGAAAACCTTTTATCATGGACTGGATGGATTTGCAAATCTCTTACCTCCCACGTTTTTTTTTTTTTAACAAACTGGTTTTCAAAAAGAGATGCAACAGACTTGTCATTTGTTTACGGAGACCACTGTACTGAACTTGCGCTGTCGTGGCATGCCACTCCTCTGATTGCCCCTCCCCCCCCCCCCCCCTTGTGTTATGTGACTGGTGCTATAGATCACTATTGCTTTTTTATGTAACTGGACTGTTTTTGTTGGTAACTACAAAAAAGTGAATGGCGGCAATTTTTGTTGCCTGGAATAAACCGTTGGCTTCCTTCCATTCTACAGTTTTAAGGGTTTTGAAAATAAAACCGGGAAGTCAATTGATAGGTATTTGCAACAAAGTTTACCTTTTTGCATGCGAGACCCTGTTGCCAGATCATTATTGCAACAAAAATCTTCCCCCAATGATTTGTACATTTCATGTATTTTATTGGCTACATGTGGGAGGTTTCTGTAAAAGCCTCCCTTGTATAGCCATCTAAAAAAAATTGCTGTTGGGTGCCACCATCTTGGATGTGATGGCAGTGGACTGGGAACAGTCACTCGAGTAATGCTCCGTACAGACGGTCGGAAATTCCGACGGAAAATGTCCAATCGACCATGCTGTCAGAAAATCCGCCCCTGTGTGGGCTCCATCTGACTTTTTCCAACGGAATCTCAGACGGAAAAAAATTGAGATCCTGCTCTCAAATTTTCCGACAACAAAATCCGTTCGGACTTTTTCCAATCGTGTGTAGAGAATTCCGACGGACAAAGTGCCACGCATGCTCAGATCAAATTACGAGACCAAAGCTATTGGCTAATAGCCTCTACGTAGTTCCGTTGTACGCAACGAACGTCACCACTTTCAGAATGATCAGATTTTCTGACAACTTTGTCCGACCGCGTGTATGCAACACCAGTGTCGGAATTTCCGACCGTGTGTACGGGGCATAACACTTGGATTGATTTATTAGACTTTTGTGTTTAGTGGTAATTTTTCCCACTGACCACCAATGGAAGAAGCAGTCTTCTGACCATGACTGTGAGGAGCATTTGTCCCACTTTCCACCAATGGAAGAAGCAGTCTTCTGACCACGAATGTGAGGAGCATTTGTCCCACTGACCACCAATGGAAGAAGTAGTCTTCTGACCATGAATGTGAGGAGCATTTGTCCCACTTTCCACCAATGGAAAAAGTAGTCTTCTGACCACGACTGTGAGGCGCATTTGTCCCACTTTCCACCAATGGAAGAAGTAGTCTTCTGACCACGAATGTGAGGAGCATTTGTCCCACTTTCCACCAATGGAAGAAGTAGTCTTCTGACCACGAATGTGAGGAGCATTTGTCCCACTTACCACCAATGGAAGAAGTAGTCTTCTGACCACGACTGTGAGGAGCATTTGCCCCACTTCCCACCAATGGAAGAAGTAGTCTTCTGACCATGAATGTGAGGAGCATTTGTCCCACTGACCACCAATGGAAGAAGTAGTCTTCTGACCACGACTGTGAGGAGCATTTGCCCCACTTACCACCAATGGAAGAAGTAGTCTTCTGACCATGAATGTGAGGAGCATTTGTCCCACTGACCACCAATGGAAGAAGTAGTCTTCTGACCACGACTGTGAGGAGCATTTGTCCCACTTCCCACCAATGGAAGAAGTAGTCTTCTGACCATGACTGTGAGGAGCATTTGTCCCACTGACCACCAATGGAAGGGGTCAATATCCCCACTGGCCAACATTGTAAGGGACAGTCTCCATCCAACCACCAATGGAAGGGGTCAATCTCCCGACTGGTCACCAGTGGATGAGATCAATCCCCCCACCCCCCACCCCCCATTCGCCAATGGAAGGGGGGTCAATCTTGGTTTCGGTAAAAGCCTCCCTTGTGTAGCCATCCAAACTGCTGCTGGTTGCCGCCATCTTGGATGTGATGGCAGTGAACTAACAATCACTCTTGGACACTTGGATTGATTTACTAAAACTTGAGAGGGCAAAATCTGGTGAAGCTGTGCCTGGTTGCCAGTCAGCTTCTAATTTCAGCTTGTTCAATTTAAGCTTTGACCAAAAAAAAAAAATGGCAGCTGATTGGTTTTAATGCAGAGCTGCACCAGATGTTGCACTCTCCAGTTTTGTAAATGAACCCCTTTGTGGGAGCCATTCTCAAGCAGCCTTCTGAGGAAGCCCTGGGTTCTTCTATCTACCAATGGCCACAAGGCAGAACCAGTACTATTACACCAATTTATCTTTTAAGTCAGAACTCTGGGGGATGGGATTTAGTTTGGCACAAACAAATTTGCCAGCTAACAGCTCCTGGGTGGCTGATGGTAAAGTTTGTAATTGTTGTACCCTATGCTACATCCTTGTAAATGGTGTCCTAATTTTGGTGGGTGCTCAAGCATCTTCTTTTGTGCACTAAACAAAAAAAAGGGCAATGCTCGCACCCGTAACTCCGCCACTCAGGAGAAGACTGGTATTTTTTTTTTTTATTAAATGTAATATGTATTCGGCTGAGGTGGAGGGACAGGTGACATCACATGAATGAGTGCCACGCTCCATTTAGTGCACAGAGGGAGATTTGCTTGAGCACCCACCAGAAAAGGATATCAGCTTGGGCTAGAACGGTTATGCACAGCTTCACCATTGGTCATATGGAGGTGGCATCTAGATAATTAGTTTAAACCAAGATTGTGTAAGTGCTTAATCTCATTCCTGGAGTTCTTTAACTTTGTTTAGTGGTAATTTTTCCCACTGACCACCAATGGAAGGGGTCAATATCCCCACTGGCTTACATTTATAAAGGGGCATTCTCATTCCGACCACTAGTGGAAGAGGGGGGGGGGGTCAATCTTCCCACGGGTCACCAGTGGAAGAGTGGGGGGGTCAATCTTCCCACGGGTCACCAGTGGAAGAGGGGGGGCTCAATCTTCCCACGGGTCACCAGTGGAAGAGGGGGGGCTCAATCTTCCCGCGGATCTCCAAGGGAGGGGGGGGGTCAATCTTCCCACGGGTCACCAGTGGAAGAGGGGGGGCTCAATATTCCCATGGGTCTCCAAGGGAAGGGGGGGGGTCAATCTTCCCACGGGTCACCAGTGGAAGAGGGGGGTTGTCAATCTCCCCTCTGGCTTACATTGTAAGGGGCATTCTTTTTCCGACCACCAATGGAAGAGGTCAATCTTCCCACGGGCTTACCGGTGGAATAGGGGGGTCAATCTTTCCACGGGTCACTGCTGGAAGGGGGGGTCAATCTTCCCAAGGGTTGCCAGTGGAAGAGGGGGATCAATCTTCCCATGGGTCTCCAAGGGAAGGGGGGGGGGGGTCAATCTTCCCACGGGTCACCAGTGGAAGAGGGGGGGGGCTCAATCTTCCCATGGGTCTCCAAGGGAAGGGGGGGGTCAATCTTTCCACGGGTCACCAGTGGAAGAGGGGGGTTGTCAATCTCCCCACTGGCTTACATTGTAAGGGGCATTCTTCTTCCGACCACCAATGGAAGAGGTCAATCTTCCCACGGGTCACCGGTGGAATAGGGGGGGTCAATCTTTCCACGGGTCACCGCTGGAAGGGGGGGGGGACAATCTTCCCACGAGTCGCCAGTGGAAGAGTGTGGGTGTCAATCTTCCCATGGGTCGCCAGTGGGGGGGGGGGGGTCAATCTTCCCACGGGTCGCCAGGGGAAGGGTGGGTGTCAGTCTTCCCACGGGTCGCCAGTGGAAGTGTGGGTGTCAATCTTCCCATGGGTCGCCAGTGGGGGGGGGGGGGGTCAATCTTCCCACGGGTCGCCAGGGGAAGGGTGTGGGTGTCAATCTTCCCACGGGTCGCCAGTGGGGGGGTGGGTGTCAATCTTCCCATGGGTCGCCAGGGGAAGGGTGGGTGTCAATCTTCCCACGGGTCACCAGTGGGGGGGGTCAATCTTCCCAGGGGAAGGGTGGGTGTCAGTCTTCCCACGGGTCGCCAGTAGAGGGGGGTCAGTTCTCACGGGTCACCAGTGGAAAGGGGGGGTCAATCTTCCCATGGGTTGCCAATGGAAGGGGCATTCCCCCCCAGCCACCAACCAATGGAAGGGGTCAAAAATTCAAAGGCGCATTGCAAGTGGATAAAAAATGTATGGCATAGGAAAAAAAATTACATATAAGCATTTAAAATACTTAATTTCCCTGCAGTATTTTGGCTGGTGGCGGGGTCTCCATTTCAAAGGTAACAATGTTTGCGGTTTGTAACATCCAATGTTTTTACACTGTTCTAAATCCAGGAAGCCAACAATGTTTCCTTTAGCACATTTTGATACATCTTTCTCTCGGATGCCATTCTTCCTTGGGCTAGTCAGTCATTTTCCATAAAGCACTATTATATATATATATAAATTCTTTTTTTTTTATGCATCTCAAGAACAAAAATAAATAAATACGTGGAAAATTTGGCTTTTTAAAAAAAAAAAAAAAAAATGATGTATTCGCTGTGCCCCGGCGTCCTGTGGATTTTCCGAGGTTGCTCGTCCATATCTGAACAAGCCATAGGGGGCAGTGCGCCCCCCCCCCCCAGCAGGGACGGGGTTAATCGGCCCATCTGAAATGAATAAGGATTTGGATGGAAGTACATTCCAGCTGGCTTGGCACCGCAGACAGTGTGTCAAGTCCTGGAGGGGCGCCAAGCTGGGGCCCGCAGGAATAGAAGAATCCTTTTTCTGCGCTGAGTGTTCGAATGTGTGTGAGGACTTGTCAAACAGTGTGTCAGTGATAAGTGGAATTCTGGGGGGACTTTTTGAGGGGGGGGGGATGGGGGGGGCACATTGTCCAGAAATGTAATTCCATTGACTTTTTTTTGAATGTATTAACTTATTTCTGGGGTAATAAAAGTTTTTATTTCAGGTCTCGAAGGGGAAAGTGTCTGTTGTGTTTGTTTTATTTGTAGAAGGTCGGGGGAGGGGGGAATAAGAGATTTTTTTTTTTTTTTGGAGTGGACTGTTGGGTTCAGTCCATATCTGTCCCGCGTTTTTGGAGGATCTCAAGGAAACGCATGTCACTAGGGGGGCCGATGGGAATCTCGGCAAAGATCAACTTCCAGACGACGAGCCCCACCGCCGGCCAACTCCTGGAGATGTGGATTCATCGGGCGCGCTTTATCGCTGGGAGATTTAACCCTTATGCTGCTAGCTAACACTTTTTTTTGCAAAAATTATTTTAGGCCTGAAGATTATAAAAAAAAAAAAAAACGTATATAATATCTGAGAGCAAAGACCCTAGAGAATAAAATGGTGGTAGTTCCATTTTTTTTTTTTTTTGTTTATGATAAATGCAAAATTTCAGGTTTGGTAAAATATTTGCTTCCAGACCAGCAACTTGCTGGTACATTGCTAGACTGTTGGTGGCAGCGGCGGCTGGTGCTAATCTTTTGGGGGTGGGGGCAAACAAACCCCCCCCCCCCGGTCCGCACTCAGCCCCTCCACGGTCCCCCGCACTCAGCCCTCCACGGTCCCCCGCACTCAGCCCCTCCACGGTCCCCCGCACTCAGCCCCTCCGCGGTCCCCCGCACTCAGCCCTCCGCGGTCCCCCGCACTCAGCCCCTCCACGGTCCCCCGCACTCAGCCCTCCACGGTCCCCCGCACTCAGCCCCTCCGCGGTCCCCCGCACTCAGCCCCTCCGCGGTCCCCCGCACTCAGCCCCTCCGCGGTCCCCCGCACTCAGCCCCTCCGCGGTCCCCCGCACTCAGCCCCTCCGCGGTCCCCCGCACTCAGCCCCTCCGCGGTCCCCCGCACTCAGCCCCTCCCCGGTCCCCCGCACTCAGCCCCTCCACCGTCCCCCGCACTCAGCCCCTCCACCGTCCCCCGCACTCAGCCCCTCCGTGGCTTTCTCCTGTCTTGATTGGCCGGGAGGAGAAGCCGGAAGACTATATTGAATATCGATTTGGTATGGGTGGATTCAGGGCACCCCAAGCCCAACCTTTTTCAAGCCAATTAGAGCTTCCAGCTTGAAAAAACAAAACTTCTTAAAAACCTGTGAGTCCACCCCCCCCCCCGCATGTAAACTAGGGGGGCGGCGCCCCAGCCCCCCCAACATGTAAACTGCTTTTACAAGCAGCGGGGGCGGCCGCCCCTTATGCACCCCAAGCCCAACCTTTTTCAGGCCAATTAGAGCTGGTCCTGGTAAACTACGGGGGCGGCGCCCCTTATGGACGGGCTGGTCCTGGTCAGTGATTATACCAGGATGATGCCTGCATCACCCCAGGACCATTTTTTTTATTTTTTTGAGTGATTGGCTCTCTTGTAAAAGCAATCCTAGTGGCTAACTAGCCCCTGGACTGCTTTTACAAGCAGCAGAAGGGACATCCCCTCCGCATCTCCCCCTCCTGCCGCACCTTAAAAACCCATAGTATTGCTTTGTGTGCCGCTCAGGCTCGCCGATGTGGGGTGTCCATGGTAGATTCCTCTGCAACCGCCGCTGGGAGTGCTGGCAAGGGACGGCGCTCGACCTGGCTCCAAGCTATAGCTTAAGGCAGAAGAAAGAGGTAATCCCGGATGCTGCACATCCGTGTGGTCCTATGATGGTGACAGTGACAACCTGACCCTGGACTCCTAGGCCACGCACCCCAACACGTTTTGCTCCGCCCCCCAAGAGCTTAATCATGGGGATGGAAATCCCATGCATGTGGGGGAGTATATGAACAGCATTCGTGATCACTCAATTATGTAAAGGACTGGCAGGTGTGTGCAAACGCCGGTTCTTGATGTTAGATTGAGAGTGGATAGAATAGAGCAGTGATGGCGAACCTCGGCACCCCAGATGTTTTGGAACTACATTTCCCATGATGCTCAACTACACTGCAGAGTGCATGAGCATCATGGGAAATGAAGTTCCAAAACATCTGGGGTGCCAAGGTTCGCCATCACTGGAATAGGGAGAATGAAAAGAAGCGGTGTTAAGGGAAAAACACGGAGTGAAAAAAATATATATAATAAAATAAAAAAAGATAAAAGAGAGGGACAGGGAAGGGGAAAAAGGGAGAAAAATAGTCAAAAAAATAAAATAAAAAACGAGAGTGAAAATAGAAAATAAAAATGAACAATGAAGATATAAACTAGTGAAAATG
This sequence comes from Lithobates sylvaticus, assembly GCA_028564925.1. NCBI lineage: Eukaryota > Metazoa > Chordata > Amphibia > Anura > Ranidae > Lithobates > Lithobates sylvaticus. The sequence continues at coordinate 11,118,468 of CM053031.1, read as the reverse complement.
GAGACCCGAGTGACCAGCCGACGTGTCTGCCAGCTGGCCGGACCGCCAAACAAAGCCAGGATCTGCTCTCTGCTATGGGAACCCGGAAGTAATGACCCGACATCACTTCCAGGTTCACCCAGATATCAGGGACGCCATTTTAAAAAAAAAATTCAAAAAGCACCAATCTTGGCGTTTTGAATGTTTTTAAAGGGCAGAGGAGGGATTTGGGGGTCTTATAGATCCCAGATCTTCCCCCATAAAGAGGACCTGTCACATGCCTATAGCTGTCACCAGGTTTACATTCCTTGTGACCGCAATAAAAGTGATTAGATTGTAAGCTCTAAGGAGCAGGGCCCTCTGTTTCCTACTGTATTAAAGTGTATTGTATTTGTACTGTCATCCCTCAAGTTGTAAAGCACCACGTAAACTGTCGGCACTATATAAATCCTGTATAATAATAGTAATTAAAACAATAAATTTAATGTAAAGCAACAGTGTAAAAAAGAAATTTAAAATAATTCAATAATTAAAAATAAAAAAAAAATGTAAGTGCCCCCCCTCCCCCCTCCCATGCTTGCGCTCAAACATCAGTCCCGCACGCACGCAACTGGTTGTCCCACATGTGAGGTATCACCGCGAACGCCAGATCATGGACAGTAATTCTAGCACCAGACCTTCTCTATACATCTAAAGTGGTTACCCTTTAAGACCCCTTTCACACTGAGGGTGTTTTGCAGGCGCTATAGCGTTAAAAATATCGCCTGCAAAACGCCCTAAAACAGCTGCTTTCACACTGGAGCGGTGCGCTGGCAGGGCGTCAGAAAAAGTCCTGCCAGCAGCTTCTTTGGAGCGGCAAACTCACCGCTCCTCCCCATTGAAATTAATGGGGCAGCGCTGCGATACCACCGGCAAAACGCTGCTCCGGCGCCATTTTGCGTGCGGATTTAACCCCTTTCCGGCCGCTAGCGCGGGGGGAGGGGTTTACTTAGTGCCACCCCTTCTATCCATGCAACCCCCTATATCGTTAATCCACGGGTGCCATGGCCACCCCCCTATTCATGCGTCTGGCCCCTTTCAGGAAGCCAGGCGCATGAATTACAGTGGCGGGGGGAGGGGGGTCTTTTGAAGCACCTGATTGGAGCCAGAGGCTCTAATAGGCTTCAAAATAGGGTGGACTCGGAGCGCAGAGCATTTCGCCATGAGCCCACCCAGGTGTGTTAGAAAAGCAAATTAATATTCGCTTTTCTAACACTGAATCGCCTCTCCGCCAATCAGGAAGCACGGGTCTGTTACCCGTTTCCCGATTTGTTAAAAGGTCAGGCGATCCTAGTAGACGCCTAGGAGAAGGGGAGGAGATGCTGCCAGATGCCCACCGCAGCCTGTCCCCCTTGCCCGATGTGCCCGCTGATCCCTGCCGCTGATGGGGTAAGTGCCGGTGGACCGGCAGACAGCGGGGGGAGGGGGGTTTGAGGCGCCACCCCCACCCAAACGAAAAACCACCACTGGTGGCTAGGTAATCTTCTGGGACCTGAGACGTGTCCCAGAAGATAGCAGGGGGAGAGGAGTCGTCGCCTAGGCGGAGAGCAAGAGGTGGGAGATGGGTACCTGCCCTGCACCCGCCCCCCCAAAAAAAAAAATCTTGAGAGAAGTACTGAGGTCGGTGCTAGGTGTTACCTAGAGCCATATGCATGCAAATACAACCTGCTTAGGACTGCCCATTCCTCCAGACTGACACCCGCCCATCAAGGTATTTAGGCCTTTGCATAACTCCTCCCACTTCTTGCATAAGGACTGAGGGATCTTGAGAGGAGCACTGAGGCCGGGTGCTGTAATAAAGACCAATCACTGCTGCTCTCGCTCCTTGTACAGAGGGGACTGGTCTAGTCTCCACCCCCTCCTGTAATTCTCTAGTGGATGGAGCCTGCTGGGTCCCCCCTACAGCTCTGCTCTCTGCACAGGCTATGCACAGCACAGTGATGATGTCACTGCTACTATTACAAGGTAATATCTGGGTTTGCAGAGTCGTTTGGTGCTCATAAAAGTTGATTTGTGGCCATTGAAGATTATGTTTAACCACTTGCTGCCCGCCTTATAGCAAAATGGTTGCGATATCCTGACCGGACGTCATATGACGTGGTCAGGATAACAAGCCGCGGGGGCGCACATCGTGGCCATCGTTGTTGCGGCGTGTCAGTGTCAGCAACTCCAATCTAGGTGAAAGGTCTCTGACGGAGACTCCTTACCACGTGATCAGCCGTGTCCAATCACGATGTAAACAGGAAGACCCGTTTATTGGCTTTTCCTCGCTTGTGCCTGACAGAAGCGAGTAGAGGGGAGATGATCGGCTGCTCCTCTGACAGGGGGGGGGGGGGGGGGTCTGCGCTGATTGTTTATCAGCGCAGCCCCCACCCCCCCCCCCGATGATGCCAGCCCAGGACCACCATGGATGCCACCAGGACCAACAGAGATGGCCACCACTGATGACCACGAGGTATGGCATCCCTGCTGGCAATGTGTGCCCACACATGATGCCAATCAGTTCCCACCAGCAATAACTGCCAGTGCCTCCTAATCAGTGATGCCAATCAGTGCCATCTATCAGTGGCACTCAGTGTCCATCAGTGCTGCCTATCAGTGCCACCCATAAGTACCCATCAGTGCCGCCTTTTAGTGCCCATCTGTGCCGCCTATGAGTGCCCATCAGTGCTGCCTATCAGTGCCACCCATAAGTACCCATCAGTGCCACCTTTTAGTGCCCATCTGTGCCACCTATCAGTGTCCATCAGTGCTGCCTATCAGTGCCACCCATAAGTACCCATCAGTGCCGCCTTTTAGTGCCCATCTGTGCCGCCTATGAGTGCCCATCAGTGCTGCCTATCAGTGCCACCCATAAGTACCCATCAGTGCCGCCTTTTAGTGCACATCTGTGCCACCTATCAGTGCCCATCTATGCCGCCTATGAGTGCCCATCAGTGCTGCATATCAGTGCCACCTAGCAGTGCCCATCTGTGCCGCCTATCAGTGCCCATCAGTGTCTAATATCAGTGCCCATCATCAGTGCCACCTCATCAGTGCCGGCCAGTGCAGCCTCATCAGTAAAGGAGAAACCGTACTTATTTGTTTACAAAATGTTATAACAGAAAACGAAGAAAAACATAATTTTTTTCTAAATTTTCGGTCTTTTTTTATTTGTTTAGCAAAAAATAAAAACCGCAGAGGTGATCAAATACCAGCAAAAGAAAGCTCTATTTGTGGGAAGAAAGTTATCAAAATTTAGTTTGGGCACAGCGTCGCACAACCGCGCAACTGTCATTTAAAAACAGCGACAGCGCTGCAAGCTGAAAATCGGCCTGGGCAGGAAGGGGGGTAAAGTGCCCGGTATTGAAGTGGTTAAATGAGTTTGAGTGTCTGGAGTTCAGCCTTAAAACTCATCAACAACGGCGCAGAGTGAAGGCCGGCTGAAGCAATTTCTTCTATTTCTCTGTCCAATCAGGTTGAGTCGTCCAATGACATCATTGTTGGTAAGTTGTCAGATGTAATCATTCTGTGGTCGGGTTTGTTGGCTGGGAGATGTTTGATAAGCACTTCTACAGAATGTTATTTTTCATCTCTCGCTGAGTCATCGGCACCTCGCTGGGCACTCCTCTACTTACTACCCACAATCCTCCCTTCTACAAGACCCGGCGCAGCCGCCGCTGCTTTAAAGCTGAACTCCAGGAGCAAAAAAAAATATTTTTTTATTTAAATATAAATGTAATTACAGTGGAACCTCGGATTACGAGCATAATCCGTTCCAGGAGAATACTCGTAATCCAAAGTACTCGCATATCAAAGCGAGTTTCCCCATTGAAGTCAATGGAAATGAAAATAATTGGTTCTGCATTGACTTCAATGGCATGCAATACCGCATGCTGCCAGAGGTAGGGGGGGGCGCCGGAGAGCCTCGGAAACGTCCGGAAAGGCCCGAGGACACCTCGGCTGACCTCGGGCCTTTCTGTGCATTTCCGAACGGCGCCGATCGGCTGTGATTGGCACCGCTCGGCTCTGGCGCCCCCCTGACCTCAGGCCAAATGCGGTACTGCACACGCTTTGGCCTGAATCGTGCTCGTATTGCGAGACAACACTCGCAAACCGAGTTACGATTTTTTTAAATACAGTGCGAAACGCTCGTTAACCGCGTTACTCGCAATCCGAGGTTCCACTGTATTTTTCAATAGCCACGGAGGATGCAATTCCACTTTGTGTGCATCAAATGCCTCTGCAAACACAGATGTTACCTTGTAAAAGAAGCCAGCGGCGGTGCGTCCATAAGGGTCTCCAGCCACACCCCTCTAGCAATGCATTTATCTATGGGCGCCGCTGCCACCCCCGATTCAGGCGCCCAGACCCTTTTCGGGGCGCCTGAATTACAGCGGCTGCGGTTTATTTTTTTTAAGCACCCGATTAGAGCCATAGGCTCCAATAGGTGTCAAAAAAGGTGACCTGCGAGCGCCATGCTGGGCGCTCGCAGGTCACTCAGCTGTGTTAGAAAAGCAAATGAATATTCGCTTTCCTAACACTAAACCGCCTCTCCGCCAATCAGGTGCTCGGATCTGTTACCTGTCACTGGTTTCCATCTCCCCGCTCTCATACAGCTCCCGGGGGTAGGGGGGGGGGGGTGGACGCTTGGTGGCATGGTTGGCATTTTATGCATTTATCCATCTACTTTTATGGACGTCTTGTTTTGAAGTTTCTTTTATGAACTTAGGGTGGTATACCCACATAATACACATCATACACATCAATTTTTCGACTACTTTACAAAGAGTCATCTGTACTACGCCAGCAGGCCAGGAGCTTCTCATCAACTGCATCTATCTGTGCTTCTCCCGAAGAAGCGAGACTCCTCTGGCGAAACGCGTCGAGACCTAGCACAGCTACTCCAGACTACTGACAGTCATCCTTATGACATATCCAGGTCTCATGGAAAGGTTTATTACATGAATGTAAAATTTACCAATATGTTGATGCCAACTATATTTTCTCTTATTTATTTTTTTTCTGTATTACATGTTGTTTTTAAATCATTTATAAATTGTACCTGGTATGTTCTGAGGTGTGCTCTTTAACCACTTGAGATCCGCGCTATAGCCGAATGACGGCTACAGCGCGGATCTGCATTGCCGGGGCGACGTCTATTGACGTAGTCCCGTGCACGAGCGGCCTGCGCGCCCCCTGAAGGGCGCGCGTGACACGCTCTGTGATCAGCGAGTCTGTGTGACTCGCTGGTTCACAGATCGGAGTAGGGGGTCGATCCCGACCCCTTACCACGTGATCAGCTGCCAGCCAATGACAGCTGATCATGTGATGTCAACACGGCCAGGAATCTGTAATTTTTTCTCCTCACGCTGACAGCGCGAGTAGAAAAAAAAAAAAAAAGCCGATCAACGGGGCCAGTGAGAGGGACATCAGTCCCACCTGTGCCCCCTACAAGTGCCACCTAGCAGTAGGCAACAGTGCTGCCTACCAGTGCCCACCCAGCAGTGCCCACAGTGCCATCTGTCAGTGCCCACAAATGAGTGCCTATAGAACAGGGCTGCACATCAGTGCCACCTATCAGTGTCCATCAGTGCCACCCATCCGTACCATCTTATCAGTGGCCATCAGTGCCGTCTTATCTGTGCCCATCAGTGCCGCCGTAACTGTGCCCATCAGTGCCGCCTTAACCGTGCCCATCAGTGCCACCCATCCGTACCGCCTTATCTGTGGCCATCAGTGTCGCCTTAACTGTGCCCATCAGTGCCGCCTTGACTGTGCCTATCAGTGCAGCCTATCTGTGCCCACCAGTGCCGCCTCATCAGCGCATATCAATGAAGCAGAAAAATTACCTGTTTGCAAAATTTTATAACAAACTATTAAACATGATTTATTTATTTTTTAAATTTTCCACTTTTTTTGTTTGTTTAGAAAAAAATAAAAACCCCAGCTGTGAATAAATATCACCAAAAGAAATATCTATTTGTGGGGGAAAAAAATTATAAAAATGTAATTTGGGTACAGCGTTGTATGACCGCGCAATTGTCATTCAAAGTGCGTCAGCGCTGAAAGCTGAAAATTGGGCTGAGCAGGAGGGGGGTTTAGGTGCCCAGTAAGCAAGTGGTTAAAAGTCCCATGGGCAATTTTGTTTTTTGTTGTGTGCATACTGTTGGGGACTGAGTATCACCTCCACCCACCTCATACCAGCCCTATTCTTTTTGTAGTGTGTGTAGATAGATAGATATATAGATAGATAAAAATTATATAAATATATTTTTTTGCATTGACTTTAACCACTTAAGGACTGAGCCTTTTTTGGAGATTTGTTTACAAGTTAAAGAGGAGGGCCCACAAAAAAAAAAAAAATTAAAAGTCAGCAGCTACAAATACTGCAGCTGCTGACTTTTAATAATCGGACACTTACCTGTTCCAGGGTCCAGCGATGCGGGGAACAAGACCCCCCCCCCTCGTTCCCCGCTCCGCTCGCGGCGCCGGCATTCTTAATGTGGGAACCCGGCAGTGGCTTCACAGCTGGGCACCCACTGCGCTTGCGCGAGCGGCGCCGTACGCCGTGATTCGACGCTCACTCATCTGGGACACATGACAGGTCCCAGATGACTGTGCGGCCCCTAGGGGAAGTGATGTTTAGTCCGGCCAATGAAGGAGGCAGACTACGAGGGACCCCCTAGCAACAGGCATTTAGGGGTGAGTAAAACATTTTTTTTTTCCAATTATTATTATTTTTTTTTTTGTAAGCCACATTTTTTTTTTTTGCTCGCAACCCCACTTTAAAAACATATTTTTTTTGGTAGAAAATTACTTAGAACCCCCAAACATAATTTTTTTTCCTAACACCCTAGAGAATAAAACGGCGGTCGTTGCAATACTTTCTGTCACACCGTATTTGCGCGGCGGTCTTACAAGCGCACTTTTTTTGGAAAAAATACACTTTTTTGAATTAAAAAATAAGACAACAGTAAAGTTAGCCCAATTTATTTTTATATTGTAAAAGATAAATGTTACGCTGAGTAAATTGATACCGAACATATCACACTTCAAAATTGCACCCCGCCCGTGGAATGGCGACAAACTTTTACCCTTAAAAATCTCCATAGGCGACGTTTAAAAAAAATTCTACAGGTTGCATGTTTTGAGTTACAGAGGAGGTCTAGTGCTAGAATTATTGCTCTCGCCGATTGCGGCGATACCTCACATGTGTGGTTTGAACACCGTTTTCATATGCGGGCGCTACTCATGTATGCGTTCGCTTCTGGACGGGGCGCGTTTAAAAAAAAAAAAAAAAGTTTTTCTTATTTATTTTACCTTTTATTTTTACACTGTTTTTTTTTTTTTTTTTTTTTTTTTTTTTTAAATGGTGTCACTTTTATTCCTATTACAAGCAATGTAAACATCCCTTGTAATAGAAAAAAAAGCATGACAGGTCCTCTTAAATATGAGATCTGGGGGTCAAAAAGACCTCACATCTCATATTTACACTAAAATGCAAAAAAAAAAAAAAAAAGTAATTTAAAAAAAAAATTATAAAAAAATAAAAAAAATGACCCTTTGAGTCTCAAACTGGCGGCCCTCCAGCTGTTGCAAAACTACAAGTCCCATGAGGCATCGCAAGGCTGACAGTTACAAGCCTGACTCCCACAGGCAGAGGCATGATGGGACTTGTAGTTTCGCAACAGCTGGAGGGCCGGCAGTTTGAGACCCCTATTTTAGGAGCTATGGGTGGAAGTGACGTTTTGACGTCGCTTTCGCCCAGCAATGATATGGAGACGGGGTGGGGGTCATTTCCCCCTCACTCGTCTCCATGTCAGGCTAGGGAGAGGATCCGATCGCCTCTGCCGCTGCCAACGGCTCCGGTAAGCGGCGGAGGGCACTGGAGCATGGCGGGAGGGGCAGACCCTCTCCCGCCGCCGATAAAAGTGATCTTGCTGCGAATCCGCCCCAGAGACCACTATTATCAGAAACCGGACCGCCGGAAAAAAAAAAAAAAAAAAAAAGGATACCGGGGTTATGGCTGCTGCCAAAACAATGATATTCCTCTTCAAACTTAGGAAGTATATCGGCGTGCGGCGGTCCGGAAGTGGTTAAAAAAAAAAAAATCTATAAAAAATTGTTTCGGCCCGAGAACCGGAAGTGACGTCGGAGGTTGCTCCGGTCCTCCAAGAGCCTAGAGACAAGTGGGGGCCATCTTGCCCTCACTCGATTTCCTGCCTAGCAAACAGCCGCGTGGCCCCATTGAATTGTTCCGGTAAGCCCGGAAACGACCAGGTGGTGACCCCTCTTCCATTGCCTCTAAAAGTGATACAGCGGCGAATGCGCCCCCCGGGGACCACTTTTAGTCCCTAGTAAAAAAAAAAAAAAACGATACCGGGGTTCTGGCACCCAGCGTCAAAGTATTTACGTAGGAAGATTTGTAACGAAGTAACAAAGACAATTGTGGAAGAAAGCAAACATCAGAGGGCTTTGGATGGTCGGATCTGGAGGGTCGGATCTGGATGGGTCGGATCTGGATGGGTCGGGTCGGATCTGGATGGGTCGGATCTGGATGGGTCGGATCTGGATGGGTCGGATCTGGATGGGTCGGATCTGGGGAGGGTCGGGTCGGATCTGGATGGGTCGGATCTGGATGGGTCGGATCTGGATGGGTGGATGGGTCGGATCTGGATGGGTCGGATCTGGATGGGCCGGATCTGGATGGGCCGGATCTGGATGGGCCGGATCTGGATGGGCCGGATCTGGATGGGCCGGATCTGGGAGGGTCGGATCTGGGAGGGTCGGATCTGGAGGGTCGGGTCGGATCTGGGAGGGTCGGGTCGGATCTGGGAGGGTCGGATCTGGGAGGGTCGGATCTGGGAGGGTCGGATCTGGGAGGGTCGGATCTGGAAGGGTCGGATTTGGATATAACAGAGAAGAGGATAAGAAGTTTGCATAATGCAAAAAAAACAAGGAAAAAAAGAGATCCCACAAGTCCCAGCATGCCCTGCTGGGTTCCGGGCGGGTTTATCGGGTGTCGGGAGGTGCTGGGACAATCAGGTGGGCGCTGAACCTCCAGAAATCTGCTTCTGACTTTCATTGCCGTCGTAGAATGATCTTCATTACTCCGCATCCCGACAATTCCACATCTCCTCCTTGGCCCGGATTCAACTCGCCGAACGCAACCAATTATTCCACTCGGATGCCTTCTGGTAATTTGACAATTTGCTGACTTGATTATTAAATAACGTCTCTAATTGGTAATGAATCACACCGTCCTCGTCACCTACAGATCGGCGCAGACAATGCGAGGGGGGGGGGGGCACGTGTGAAAACGTTTGTTTTTCTGCGGTGGCGCACTTTCCTTCCTGCAAAGCGGTTCAAGCTGAACTATTTTCTCATTTGTTATGCCGAATTATCTCTATGACTGCAATGCTCGCCTTGAAGCGGATCTCCCCCCCCCCCCTAATTAATTTTTTTAACCCCTGCTTACCCGGTTGCGTTTCCTGCACAATGAACCGCTTAAGGACCGCCCACCCGCAATATACTGCGGACCGGCACATCGATGTACTGGTACGACGCTGTCCGCTTCAAGGTATAGGGCACGCCCAAAACGCCAACACCCACTTTGAGTATGTCAGCAGGTCCCAGCCAATGACTCACAACCTGCTGACCAGCTGTGTCCAATCACAGCCCAGAGATCTGTGTTGACAATCAACCCAGGGCTCTGTACATAGGGAACAGATCTCTCTGTTTCTTCTCCCTGCTTTTTTAAAAGAGATCTATTAGTAAAAGCAGCACATAATACACACATTACACAACGTTGGGCACACATTGAACCACACCTCCCAACGTTTTAAGATGGGAACGAGGGACACCTATTAGCAAAAGTATGTGGGCATAGGACACACACCCCCCCTGAAACGCCCCCTTTAACCACTTGCTTACTGGGCACTTTAAACCCCCTTCCTGTCCAGACCGATTTTCAGCTTTCAGCGCTGACGCACTTTGAACGACAATTGCGCGGTCATACAACACTGTACACAAAGGAAATTTTTATCATTTTTTTCCCACAAATAGAGCTTTCTTTTGGTGGTATTTGATCACCTCTGCGGTTTTTATTTTTTGTTAAAAAAAATTTAAGTCTGAATAAAAAAATAAATAAAAAAAAAAGTTTATATTTTTTTATATTTTGTTATAAATTTTTGCAAACAGGTAATTTTTCTCCTTCATTGATGTACGCTGATGAGGCGGCACTGATGGGCACTGGTTGGTTACACTGATAGGCAGCACTGCTAGGTGGCACTGATTGGCACCACTGGTGGGCATTGATAGGTGGCACTCGTGGGCATTGATAGGTGGCACTCGTGGGCATTGATAGGTGGCACTCGTGGGCACTGGCAGTGGCACTGGTGTGCACATATGAGACAGAATTGCCTCTTCATCTTCGGGACCGATGTCCCTTTCACATAAGCCGTGATCGTTTTTCGCTATTAGCGTGAGGAGGAAACAAAAACGATTACCGAGCTTTTGTTTACATCACGTGATCAGCTGTCATTGGCTGACAGCTGATCACGTGGTAAGGGGCCGGGATCGCTGGCAGGGCGTCAGAAAAAGTCCTGCCAGCAGCTTCTTTGGAGCGAAGAACTCACCGCCCCTCCACCGCTGCTCCCCATTGAAAATCAGTTTTGCCGGCGGACTTAACCCCTTTTCGGCCGCTAGCGGGGCGGTTTTAGCCGAATAGCGCCGCTAAAATGACAGTAAAGTGGCGCCGCTTTACCGCTGACGGCTCAGTGTGAAAGGGGTCTTACCCAGCATACAAGAAACACCCCCCCCAAAAAAAAGTATTACCGTATATACTCGAGTATAAGCCGAGTTTTTCAGTACATTTTTTTTGTGCTGAAAATGCCCCCCCTCGGCTTATACTGGAGTCAAGCACTTTTCTGCAGCAGAGAATTACATTTTCCGACCCGACTTTGGGACTCCCCATCTTGGGGCCACTTGGTGATAGGAACCCCAATTTGGTGTGCAAACCCAGTGGAACCAACACTACAACATATCCAAAGCTGGGGTTCCTAGCACCAAGTGGCCCCGAGCAGTGATGTAAGTAACTGAGTTAAAATAAACTGAGTTACATAACGCAGTTACTTTAGAGGGTAACGAGTAATCTAACTGATTACTTTTCCCCTCATGGTAACTCAGTTCCCATTACTTTGGCCTAGTTACCCCAATTACATCTACCGCCACTAGATGGCAGTAGTGTAATTACGGTGTCCTGCCGAAGAAGTTCCCCCGCCGGATAAGGACCCCCCTGTACTGTGCAGGCGCAGGGCTTGCACAGTGCGAAGGACTACGGAGCTTCCGAAAATTGCCGAACCTAAACAGCTCTGAGTGAACTCTACACCGCGCAGGCGCAGTTAACATGTAATTGTACGAGGCGATGCCGCACGCTCCCGATGCTCGTGCTACTCTGCAAGGGGCGTCTATCGTGTAAGTAGGGGGCGGGTCTAGTATTACTGTAACCAAGGGGCGCATTTATTATTATTGTTATATATCGAGCTCTGCCATTAATTTAACATTCGCCCTCTTCTGTAGCCATCCGCCCCTTACACAATATAATAATAATAAACCCGCCCCTTACACCATATAATAATAATAATAGACCCGCCACTTGCTTACACGCTATAACAGATCTGCCCCTTGGTTACACGATATATAACTATAATAATAAATGCGCCCCTTGGTTACAGTAATACTAGACCCGCCCCTTAGTTACACGTATAGAATATTAAAAAGAAAAGTCAGTTACTTTGCTGTGTAACTAATTACTTTTCCAATGTAGTAACTGAGTTACTAACGCAATTACTTTTTGGGAGAAGTAATTTTTTAATTTAACGAATTACTTTTTTAACCACTTCGCATCCGGCCGTAGCCGAATGACGGCCACAGCGCGGATGCCAAATCCCGGGAGGCCGTCATATGACGGCCTCCCCTTTCCTCGTTCCCTGTGCGCGCAGCAGGGAAATTCTGTGTTGGCCGTGTCCCTCGGACACGGCCAATCACAGATCGCTGTAAACGGCCAATAACAGCGGCCGTTTACAGCGCGATCGCCCTGGCCAATGAGAGATAATCTCATATGTAAACATATGAGATCATCTCTCAGCGCCGCTCCTCCTCCTCACACAGAGACAGCGTGTGAGGAGGGGGAGATGAACGGCTGCAGCGCCGTAAGTTTTTAAAAAAAAAAAATAAATAAAATGCCATCTGTGCCCACTGCCACCACTGCAATCTGTCCCCAATGCCATCTGTGCCCAATGAGATCCCCAGTGCCATCTGCCAGTGCCATCCCCAGTGCCATCTGCCAGTGCCATCTGCCAGTGCCATCCCCAGTGCCATCCCCAGTGCCATCTGCCAGTGCCATCTGCCAGTGCCATCTGCCAGTGCCATCTGTAGTCAGTGCCATCTGTCATCAGTGCCACATATTAGTGCCATCTGTCATCAGTGCCACCTGTCAGTGTCACGTGCCATCTGTTATCAGTGTCACCTGTCATCAATGCCACGTATCAGTGCCATCTGTCATCAGTGTCATGTGTCATCAGTGCCACGTATTAGTGCCGTCTGTCATCAGTGCCACGTATTAGTGCCATCTCGCATCAGTGCCACATATTAGTGCCACGTGATATCAGTGCCATGTATGAGTGCCATCTCTCATCGGTGCCACATATTAGTGCCATCTGTCATCAGTGTCACGCGTCATCAGTGCCCCGTATTAGTACCATCTGTCATCAGTGCCCCGTATTAGTACCATCTGTCATCAGTGCCACGTCAGTGTCACGTGTCATCAGTGCCACGTCAGTGTCACATGTCATCAGTGCCACGTCAGTGTCATCAGTGCCACGTCAGTGTCACGTGTCATTGTCCTGGTGCTCCAGGGCCTTCAAAAGTGTAATAGGTAGTCAACAATTTAGATGTGTAATTTATGCTCCTAGAACACGTGATGGCACTCCCTGCATGTTGGGCCTCTCTATGTGGTCAGGCTGTGGAAAAGTCCCACACATGTGGTATCGTAATATTCAGGAGGAGTAGCAGAATTTATTTTGGGGTGTCATTTGTGGTATACACATGCCATGTGAGAGAAATAACCTATTACAATGACAATTTTGTAGAAAAAAAAATAAAAAATAAAAAAATAATTCATTTTGCAAAGAATTGTGGGAAAAAATGACAACATCAAAAAGCTCACCATGCCTCTTACTAAATACCTTGGAATGTCTACTTTCAAAAAGGGGTCATTTGGGGGTATTTGTACTTTCCTGGCTTGTTCGGGTCACAAGAAATGAGATCGGTCACCAGTACATCAGGTGTGATCAATTTTGTATAATTCGCACCACAGATTGTAGAGTCTGTAACTTTCACAAAGACCAAATAATATCCACTAATTTGGGTTATTTTTACCTAAGATATGTGGCAGTATAAATTGTGGCCAAAATTTATGAAGAAAAATTAATAATTTCCTAAATTGTATCACAGAAACAAAGAAAAATGCGTTTTTTTTCAAAATTTTCGGTCTTTTTTCAATTATAGCGCAAAAAAAAAAAAACCCAGAGGTGATCAAATACCACCAAAAGAAAGCTCTATTTGTGGAAAAAAAGGACAAAAAATTCATTTGGGTACAGTGTTGCATGACTGAGTAATTGTCATTCAAAGTGTGAGAGCACCGAAAGCTGAAAATTGGTCTGGATGGGAGGGGGGTGTTGGTGCCTGGTAGGCAAGTGGTTAAAGTAAGATCACCAACACTGGCCCCGAGATACGGGGCCCAAAAGTTGGTCAACTGTGTCCAGCTGCAGCAATGTCATTTCGGGACCCTTTGGGTCCAGAGACCCCAAATTGTGGCTGCAGCTAGGGGGGCACCTAGGAACCCTTAACTACCGAGTTTGAAGTTCGGGAGACCTATGGCTGCAAATGAGCACAGTGAGGCTGCAAATGGGCATTGTTGACCCTCTTTCCCACTTACAGCAGCTGCGCATTTCTCACCCTAGGCTTATACTCGAGTCAATACGTGTTCCCAGTTTTTTGTGGTAAAATTAGGGGCCTCGGCTTATACTCGAGTATATACGGTACTTTTTTATCTTACAGCAGATTTTTTCCCCAATTTTACACAACCTCTCCGGCTTCCTCCCCATTAGAAAAATAAAAAATAAAATTTTAATGAAAATTATTGTACAGGTACGAGAGCAGAAGGGGTTAATAAATCCTGATTTTTGGGGCGGCCGCATCAGCCGGCGTAGAACAAAAATGTAGGAATTGCCATCAAAGGTAGAAAAAGAGTCACGGCGGCAAAAGGGTTAAAAGGAGACGCCACACCCAGATGTCGGATGATCTCATGGCGGACGGGCGGTGGAGGTCCAAGAAGGCGGCGATACGCTGCGTACAAGAAGAAAGCTTCCAGCAGCCTCATTGCACACAGGCCATGACATCACTGCTTGTGTTCAGTCATATCTCTTCCCAGAGAGGGAATGACACGATCACACACCGCTCTGATTCGGAGTATCACAGCGCCCTCCGATGGCGATGACGGAAAATACACATCAGCTGGAAATATAGATTCAAGCAGTAAATGCGGCATCAGTGGGCAGTGCCAACTATACCCAGTGAAGGCCCCGCCCCCAAGGCAGCTGAAACCTAGGCTCCTCCCCCTCGCAGGTTTCACATGCATGTGCTCTGGTGGGATAACATTGAACTAAGTAGTGTGCACCCCGACCGCTAGACGGAGATGACATCACTACTACTGGGCATGACATCATCACTACTGGGCATGGCATCATCCCCACTACTAGGCATGGCATCATCACCACTGGGCATGGCATCATCACCTTCTGTATATGATGTGCGGGGCTCAGCAGTCTGTAATGGGAACATTGATTAGGGGAAAAGCATTGATCTCTACTAACCTCATGTAATATAAGGTGACAACCACTGGTGTATGCAAAGCCTCGTCTCCTAAGTGCCTGGCTGGCTATACATAGAGCATAGAGTATACTCAGCACAGAGCACACATTATACTCAGCACAGAGCACACACACACACACTATACGCAGCACAGAGCACACACAGTATACGCAGCACAGAGCACACACAGTATACTCAGCACAGAGCACACACAGTATACTCAGCACAGAGCACACACAGTATACTCAGCACAGAGCGCACACACAGTATACTCAGCACAGAGCACACACAGTATACTCAGCACAGAGCACACACAGTATACTCAGCACAGAGCACACACAGTATACTCAGCACAGAGCACACACAGTATACTCAGCACAGAGCACACACAGTATACTCAGCACAGGGCGCACACAGTATACGCAGCACAAGGCGCACACAGTATACGCAGCACAAGGCGCACACAGTATACGCAGCACACACACAGTATACTCAGCAGAGCACACACACACTATACTCAGCACAGAACACACACACTATACTCAACACAGAGCGCACACACACACACACACACACACTATACTCAACACAGAGCACACACACACACACACACTATACTCAGCACAGAGCACACACACACACACACACACTATACTCAGCACAGAGCATACTATACTCAGCACAGAGCACACACACTATACTCAGCACAGAAAACACACACTATACTCAGCACAGAAAACACACAGTATACGTAGCACAGAGCACACACAGTATACGTAGCACAGAGCACACACAGTATACGTAGCACAGAGCACAC
>CM053031.1:11037717-11097717 GCA_028564925.1 Lithobates sylvaticus | reverse complement strand
AGAGACCGGATACAACGTACATTGGCAGCAATGCATTCATGATGGAGGACGGAACATTTTGGGGGGGAGAAGGCAAATATATTCAAAACGTTCACTGGCGGCAATGCATTCATAATGGAGGACGGAACGTTTTGGGGGGGAGAAGGCAAATATATGCAAAACGTACACTGGTTGCAATGCATTCATGATGGAGGACGGAACATTTTGGGGGGGGGGAGGCAAATATATTCAAAACGTTCACTGGCGGCAATGTATTCATGGTCGAGGACGGAACATTTTGGGGCGGAGAAGGCAAATGTAGGCAAAACATACATTGGTGGCAATGCATTCATGATGGAGGACGGAACATTTTGGGTGGAAGAAGGCAAATATATGCAAAATGTACACTGCAATGCATTCATGATCGAGGACGGAACATTTTGGGGGGGGGGAGGCAAATATATGCAAAACGTACACTGCAATGCATTCATGAGTGAGGAGGGAACATTTTGGGGGGGAGAAGGCAAATATATGCAAAACGTACACTGGCAGAAATGCATTTATGATCGAGGACGGAACATTTTAGGGGCGGAGAAGGCAAATATATGCAAAACGTACACTGGTTGCAATGCATTCATGATGGAGGACGGAACATTTTGGGGCGGAGAAGGCAAATATATTCTAAACGTTCACTGGCGGCAATGTATGCATGGTCGAGGACAGAACATTTTGGGGCGGAGAAGGCAAATGTAGGCAAAACATACATTGGCGGCAATGCATTCATGATGCAGGACGGAACATTTTGGGGCGGAGAAGGCAAATATATTCTAAACATTCACTGGCGGCAATGTATTCATGATGGAGGGCGGAACATTTAGGGGGGGAGAAGGGAAATATATGCAAAACGTACACTGGCAGCAATGCATTCATGATCGAGGACGGAACATTTTGGGGCGGAGAAGGCACATATATTCTAAACGTTCACTGGCGGCAATGCATTCATGATCGAGGACGGAACATTTTGGGGGGGAGAAGGAAAATATATGCAAAACGTACACTGGCGGCAATGCATTCATGATCGAGGACGGAACATTTTGGGGCGGAGAAGGCAAATATATGCAAAGCGTACACTGGCAGAAATGCATTCATGATCGAGGGCGTAACATTTTGGGGCGGATAAGGCAAATATATTCTAAACGTTCACTTGCGGCAATGCATTTATGATCGAGGACGGAACATTTTAGGGGCGGAGAAGGCAAATATATGCAAAACGTACACTGGCGGCAATGCATTCATGATGGAGGACGGAACATTTTGGGGGGGGAGAAGGGAAATATATGCAAAACGTACACTGGTGGCAATGCATTCATGATCGAGGACGGAACATTTTGGGGGGGAGGAGACAAATGTATGCAAAACGTACACTGGCAGAAATGCATTCATGATCGAAGACGGAACGTTTTAGGGGGGAGAAGGCAAATATATGCAAAACGTACACTGGCGGAAATGCATTCATGATGGAGGACGTAACATTTTGGGGCGGAGAAGGCACATATATTCTAAACGTTCACTGGCGGCAATGCATTCATGATCGAGGACGGAACATTGTGGGGCGGAGAAGGGAAATATATGCAAAACGTACACTGGTGGCAATGCATTCATGATGGAGGACGGAACATTTTGGGGCGGAGAAGGGAAATATATGCAAAACGTACACTGGTGGCAATGCATTCATGAGTGAGGACGGAACATTTTGGGGGCGGAGAAGGCAAATATATGCAAAACGTACACTGGCGGCAATGCATTCATGATGGAGGACGGAACATTTTGGGGGCGGAGAAGGCAAATATATGCAAAACGTACTTCAATGCATTCATGAGCGAGGACGGAACATTTTGGGGGGGGAAAGGCAAATATATGCAAAAAAAATTTTTTTGTTTTATTAGTTTGGGACAGAACAAGGAGAGTTATATCCTCTGTAAGGTTATTATTGTTGTCTAGGTCCCCTCACTTTCTATTTTGGGGTCCACCAGGCACTGCTGTGAGCAGGATCTCCTCTGCACACTCTCTGGAGTGCGTTCTCCATATATAGCGAAGCCACTGAGACCACAACCTAGGGGGTCTGCCTCTGTAAAAAAATTGCCCATCATTGGTGTTAGTGGGAGGAATAGTGTCCCATCATTGGAATCAGTAGAAGGAATAGTGTCCCATCATTGGTGGGAGTGGGAGATGTAGTGCCCCATTGTTGGCGTCAGTGGGAGGAATAGTGTCCCATCATTGGTGTCAGTGGGAGGAATAGTGTCCCATCATTGGTGTCAGTGGGAGGAATAGTGTCCCATCATTGGTGTCAGTGGGAGGAATAGTGCCCCATCATTGGTGTCAGTGGGAGGAATAGTGCCCCATCATTGGTGTCAGTGGAGGAATAGTGCCCCATCATTGGTGTCATTGGGAGGAATAGTGTCCCATCATTGGTGTCATTGGGGGGGAATAGTGTCCCATCATTGGTGTCAGTGGGAGGAATAGTGCCCCATCATTGGTGTCAGTGGGAGGAATAGTGCCCCATCATTGGTGTCAGTGGGAGGAATAGTGCCCCATCATTGGTGTCAGTGGGAGGAATAGTGTCCCATCATTGGAATCAGTAGAAGGAATAGTGTCCCATCATTGGTGGGAGTGGGAGATGTAGTGCCCCATTGTTGGCGTCAGTGGGAGGAATAGTGTCCCATCATTGGTGTCAGTGGGAGGAATAGTGTCCCCATCATTGGTGTCAGTGGGAGGAATAGTGTCCCATCATTGGTGTCAGTGGGAGGAATAGTGCCCCATCAATTGGTGTCAGTGGGAGGAATAGTGCCCCATCATTGGTGTCAGTGGGAGGAATAGTGCCCCATCATTGGTGTCAGTGGGAGGAATAGTGCCCCATCATTGGTGTCATTGGAGGAATAGTGTCCCATCATTGGTGTCATTGGGGGGAATAGTGTCCCCATCATTGGTGTCAGTGGGAGAAATAGTGTCCCATCATTGGTGTCAGTGGGAGAAATAGTGTCCCATCATTGGTGTCAGTGGGAGGAATAGTGTCCCATCATTGGTGTCAGTGGGAGGAATAGTGCCCCATCATTGGTGTCATTGGGAGGAATAGTGTCCCATCATTGTGTCAGTGGGAGAAATAGTGTCCCATCATTGGTGTCAGTGGGAGGAATAGTGTCCCATCATTGGTGTCAGTGGGAGGAATAGTGCCCCATCATTGGTGTCATTGGGGGGAATAGTGTCCCATCATTGGTGTCAGTGGGAGGAATAGTGCCCATCATTGGTGTCAGTGGGAGGAATAGTGCCCCATCATTGGTGGGAGTGGGAGGAATAGTGTCCCATCATTGGTGTTAGTGGGGGGAATAGTGTCCCATCATTGGTGTCAGTGGGAGGAATAGTGTCCCATCATTGGTGTCAGTGGGAGGAATAGTGCCCCATCATTGGTATCAGTAGGAGATGTAGTGCCCCATCATAGTGGAACCAGCTTATAGCAAGGCTGTGGGGGTCACTTGGACAGGAAGTGGGGGAATTTCCACAAAAGGGACCCCGGAAGCTGTGACCCATTTCTTTGGCACTAAAAAGAGTTATAAATAAACTTTCAATACATAAACAGTTTTAATCGCCGAGAATTTAACTTATTTTGATCCGTATATAAGGAATATAATATTTTGGTGAGAAGTTGTTTCTCTGCCGTCTTCACAATTCCTCTCCCGGGACGGAGATGTTTTCACTTTAATCCACGAATGATTCTAAAGTTTTTTGTTTCAATAAAGTTGACGTTTCCATTTTTACTTTTATGTTGTTTTTTTTTCACTTTGCTTTTGTGTGTTTAGAAAATCCGGAGAAAAGAAGCGAAATATTCATAGGAGCAGAATGGAAGAACAGCGGCTTGTAGGGCTTTGCACCGGATACTCTGTGTGGGGACAATTGTCCCCTATAGTTATACATGGCTGCTTCTCATACCTGGACAGTGCCTTGGAAAAGTGTTCTCTAATGCTATAATTCATCCCAAAGGTGTTCTATCAGGTTGAGGTCAGGACTCTGTGCAGGCCAGTCACGTTCCTCCACCCCAAACTCGCTCATCCATGTCTTTATGGACCTTGCTTTGTGCACTGGTGTGCAGTCATGTTGGAACAGGAAGGGGCCATCCCCAAACTGTTCCCACAAAGTTGGGAGCATGAAATTGTCCAAAATGTCTCGGTATGCTGACACCTTAAGAGTTCCCTTCACTGGAACTAAGGGGGCCAAACCCCTGAAATACAACCCCCCCACCATAACCCCCCTCCACCAAATGATTTTGACCAGTGCACAAAGAAAGGTCCATAAAGACATGGATGAGTGAGTTTGGTGGTGTAGGAACTTGACTGGCCTGTCCTGCACAGAGTCCTGACCTCAACCTAATAGAACACCTTTGGTGATGAATTCGAGCGGAGACTGTGAGCCAGGCCTTCTCATCCAACATCACAAATGCGTTTCTGGAAGAATGGTCAGACATTCCCATAGACACACTCCTAAACCTTGTGGACGGCCTTCCCAGAAGAGTTGAAGGTGTTATAGCTGCAAAGGGCGGAGCCAACTCAATATTGAACCCTCCGGACTAAGACTGGGACGCCATTAAAGTTCATGTGCATGTAAAGTCAGGCGCCCCAATACTTTTGACGTGTGTATATATATATATATATATATATATAAAATTATACAGGATTTATGTAGTGCTGTGTGTATTATATATATATATATATATATATACAGTATCTCCCAAAAGTAAGTACACCCCTCACATTTTTGTAAATCTTTTCTTCTGTCTTTTCATGTGACAACACTGAAGAAATGACACTTGTCTACAATGTAAAGTAGTGAGTGTACAGCTTGTATAACAGTGTAAATTTGCCGTCCCCTCAAAATAACTCAACACACAGCCATTAATGTCTAAACCGCTGGCAACAAAAGTCAGTACACCCCTAAGTGAAAATGTCCAAATTGGGCCCAAAGTGTCAATATTTTGTGTGGCCGCCATTATTTTCCAGCACTGCCTTAACCCTCTTGGGCATGGAGGTCACCAGAGCTTCACAGGTTGTCACTGGAGTCGTCTTCCCCTCCTCCATGATGACATCACAGAGCTGGTGGATGTTGGAGACCTTGCGCTCCTCCACCTTCCGTTTGAGGATGTCCCACAGATGCTCAATAGGGTTTAGGTCTGGAGACATGCTTGGCCAGTCCATCACCTTCACCCTCAGCTTCTTTAGCAAGGCAGTGGTGATCTTGGAGGTGTGTTTGGGGTGGTTATCATGTTGGAATACTGCCCTGCGGCCCAGTCTCTGAAGGGAGGGGATCATGCTCTGCTTCAGTATGTCACAGTACATGTTGGCATTCATGGTTCCCTCAATGATCTGTAGCTCCCCAGTGCCGGCAGCACTCATGCAGCCCAAGACCATGACACTCCCACCACCATGACACTCCCACCACCATGACACTCCCACCACCATGACACTCCCACCACCATGACACTCCCACTACCATGACACTCCCACCACCATGACACTCCCACCACCATGACACTCCCCCCACCATGACACTCCTACCACCACGACACTCCCCTCACCATGACACTCCCCCCCACCATGACACTCCCACCAACATGACACTCCCACCACCATGACACTCCCACTACCATGACACTCCCACTACCATGACACTCCCACCACCATGACACTCCCACCACCATGACACTCCCACCACCATGACACTCCCACCACCATGACACTCCCCAGACCATGACACTCCTACCACCATGACACTCCCACCACCATGACACTCCCCCACCACCATGACACTCCCCCCACCATGACACTCCCCCCACCATGACACTCCCCCCACCATGACACTCCCACCAACAGGACACTCCTACCACCATGACACTCCACCCACCACCATGACACTCCCACCACCATGACACTCCCACCACCATTACACTCCCACCACCATGACACTCCCACCACCATGACACTCCCCCCACCATGACACTCCCACCACCATGACACTCCTACCACCATGACACTCCCACCACCATGACACTCCCACCAACATGCTTGACTGTAGACAAGACACACTTGTCCAGTAATCCATGTCCTTAGTCTTCTTGTCTTCAGCAAACTGTTTGTGGTCTTTCTTGTGCATCATCTTTAGAAGAGGCTTCCTTCTGGGACGACAGCCATGCAGACCAATTTGATGCAGTGTGCGGCGTATGGTCTGAGCACTGACAGGCCAACCCCCCACCCCTACAACCTCTGCAGCAATGCTGGCAGCACTCATACGTCTATTTCCCAAAGACAACCTCTGGATATGACGCTGAGCACGTGACCTCAACTTCTTTGGTGGCCCATGGCGAGGCCTGTTCTGAGTGGAACCTGTCCTGTTATACCGCTGTATGGTCTTGGCCACCGTGCTGCGGGATCTTCTTATACCCTAGGCCATCTTTATGTAGAGCAACAATTCTTTTTTCAGATCCTCAGAGAGTTCTTTACCATGAGGTGCCATGATGAACTTCCAGTGACCAGTATGATAGAGTGAGAGCGATAACACCAAATTTAACACACCTGCTCCCCATTCACACCTGAGACCTTGTAACACTAACGAGTCACATGACACCGGGGGAGGGAAAATGGATTTATTTTTATTGTATATTAATTCTCATTTCTGAGTTTCCTGACCTCGGTGCC
This sequence comes from Lithobates sylvaticus, assembly GCA_028564925.1. NCBI lineage: Eukaryota > Metazoa > Chordata > Amphibia > Anura > Ranidae > Lithobates > Lithobates sylvaticus. The sequence continues at coordinate 11,090,998 of CM053031.1, read as the reverse complement.
GATGTAGAAGACACAGATTAATGTAGATCTGCAATCATTCGTTACATTATTGAATATTTGTCATTTTACAAATACAAGCAGTGTAATTACTTGAATGGGACCTAATATCAGCCTCTTGCATTCCCTGTACAGCTGAGCTCAGACTGGGAGCTATAGCACAAGAAACCAATCATTTGTGCTGCTTTTGCTCATGTGCTAACAAGGAACCTGCCGATAGGAGGAAGGAGCAGAGTGATGATGACATAACCCTATCGCTGTGCTGGGGGGGCGGGTCCAGTCCAGAGTTAACTCAGATGGAGTGGATTGAATGGCACTGGACGTCAGACCGAGGACATCTATTGGCAGAAAAGAAGCACTGCGGGGGACAGCTCTGAATTGAAGGTGAATATTGCCAGCAGGGGGCTGTACAGAGCTTCCTGAAAACATCCCAGCACCCGGCATCAGTACTCCTCCCAGGAGCCCTCCATACGCTGATGCAAGCAGTGGGAGGAGTTATGCAAATATCAAAATGTCTTGATAGGTGGGTGTCAGTCTGGAGGAGTGGGAGGAGTTATGCAAATATCAAAATTCCTTGATGGGCGGGTGTCAGTCTGGAGGAGTGGGAGGAGTTATGCTAATATCAAAATGCCTTGATGGGTGGGTGTCAGTCTGGAGGAGTGGGAGGGGTTATGCTAATATCAAAATGCCTTGATGGGTGGGTGTCAGTCTGGAGGAGTGGGAGGGGTTATGCAAATATCAAAATGCCTTGATGGGTGGGTGTCAATCTGGAGGAGTGGGAGGGGTTATGCAAATATCAAAATTCCTTGATGGGTGGGTGTCGGTCTGGAGGAGTGGGAGGGGTTATGCAAATATCAAAATGCCTTGATGGGTGGGTGTCAGTCTGGAGGAGTGGGAGGAGTTATGCAAATATCAAAATGCCTTGATGGGTGGGTGTCAGTCTGGAGGAGTGGGAGGAGTTATGCAAATATCAAAATGCCATGATGGGTGGGTGTCAGTCTGGAGGAGTGGGAGGAGTTATGCAAATATCATAAATGCCTTGATGGGTGGGTGTCAGTCTGGAGGAGTGGGAGGAGTTATGCTAATATCAAAATGCCTTGATGGGTCGGTGTCAGTCTGGAGGAGTGGGAGGGGCTATGCAAATATCAAAATGCCTTGATGGGTGGGTGTCAGTCTGGAGGAGTGGGAGGAGTTATGCAAATATCAAAATGCCATGATGGGTGGGTGTCAGTCCTGGATGAGTGGGAGGAGTTATACAAATATCATAAATGCCTTGATGAGTGGGTGTCAGTCTGGAGGAGTGGGAGGGGTTATGCTAATATAAATGCCTTGATGGGTCGGTGTCAGTCTGGAGGAGTGGGAGGGGCTATGCAAAAATCATACATGCCTTGATGAGTGGGTGTCAGTCTGGAGGAGTGGGAGGGGTTATGCTAATATAAATGCCTTGATGGGTGGGTGTCAGTCTGGAGGAGTGGGAGGGGTTATGCTAATATAAATGCCTTGATGGGTGGGTGTCAGTCTGGAGGAGTGGGTGTTCCTAGGCAGGCCTTGGTACCGCCCACATGTGATGCTGAGTCTCCATGAACTGAAATACAACAAATGAAAAGGGCAGGCCAGGGCCAGGGCCAGGATGCTTGTAGCCTCCAATGGGAGAGCGAGTGACAACAGGACAACAATTGAGAGGCAAGAACAGAGGGTTGTCACCCAAAACAGGAAGTGCCCGCACAAGGACTTTACTGGCAGGATCACCAGGGTTCATTTTAATGGAAGCTGCAGATTTGAATAAGATTGACCATAAATTAAAGTGATATGTTGAAGCGTCTATCTGATATTAGAGGTGATTGGATCTAATTTTAAATTTACGCACAGCCCCTCAACGATCGATCTCCATAGAGGGCCCCCAGCCGGCGGACTACACCCGGTTGCAGTACATATGGACGGGTCTGATGAGGATAAGGGAGTGCCTACAATTGTGTTGGCACAGCGTCTTCCAATGAAGCACGTTTTTGACGTTGAGTTGAGCGTCATAGCAGGAGTCGTACCACCACCCTCCGCCGTGTTCATTGGCGCAGTTGTTATTGTGCCGCCGATCGTTGTCATCGTCGTACGTCGAGAACCTCATGTTGTCATGCAGGTTTTTTTCGATGGAGGTCATGGAGTCCCCGGCATCTCCTTCATAGGTCCCCAGCCTCAGGCGGTACTTGTCCCCGGCGTCGGTCAAGTAGAAGCTGTCGTAGTCGGCGTGCTTGGTGGTGTTTTCGGCGTCCACCAGGAGGAAGCGGACTTTGTTCCACTTCTGGGTGGTCAGGAGGTGGATGTACTTGTTGCCGAGGTAGTGGTCCCGCTCGATGTCCCCGAAGCCAAATTCGTAGGCCGACCAAGTCTCGTGCCAAGAGATGGTCGTGTCGAAGGCGTTCCTCTGGATGACGGTCCACCCGCCGCAGTCATACATCAAGCATTGGACCACCAGATAGGGGGAGCCTTCGGGGCGGATCACGTAGACCCCACTCTTCTTGTGACCCAGCTGATAAAGTTCTTCACAGTCCCTGGTGAAAAAGACTGAGAAAGAAGCCAATGTAAGGAATTAATGGGGCAAAAAAAATGTTCACATTCTCCACGTTCAACAGGATATTTAACCACTTCAGCCCCGGACCAATTGGCAGCCAAAGGACCAGGCCCCTTTTTGCGATTCGCCACTGCGTCAATTTAACTGACAATTGCGCGGTCGTGCGACGTGGCTCCCAAACAAAATTGGCGTCCTTTTTCCCCCACAAATAGAGCTTTCTTTTGGTGGTATTTGATCGCCCCTGCGGTTTTTATTTTTTGCGCTATAAACAAAAATAGAGCGACAATTTTGAAAACAATGCAATATTTTTTGCTTTTTGCTATAATAAATATCCCCAAAAAATATATAAAAAAAACATTTTTTTTCCTCAGTTTAGGCCGATACGTATTCTTCTACATATTTTTGGTAAAAAAAATCGCAAATAGCGATTATTGAGTGGTTTGCGCAAAAGTTATAGCGTTTACAAAATAGGGGATAGTTTTATAGCATTTTTATTAATTTTTTTTTTTTTACTAGTAATAGCGGCGATCAGCGATTTTTATTGTGACTGCGACATTATGGCGGACGCATCGGACATTTTTGACACATTTTTGGGACCATTGTCATTTATACAGCAATCAGTGCTATTTAAATGCACTGATTCCTGTATAAATGACACTGGCAGTGAAAGAGTTAACCACTAGGGGGAGGGGAGGGGTTATGGGCTGTGACCTGTGTGTGCTTTTTTACATTAGGGGGCGGGGCTGACGTCTGACGTCATTGATCGGCTTTATCGATGACCGGGAACAGCCAATCAATGACAGGCAGAGTAGGAAGCACGGGGAGAGGTTTGTTTACACAGACCTCTCCCCGTTCTTCAGCTCCGTGACCCGATCGCGGGACACCAGCAGCGATGGGGTCCGCTGGTCCCGCGGCCGGGGTCACGGAGCTCCCGACCGGGCCGCGAGCGCGACCCACAGGCAGGCAATTAAAGGACCACGTACCCGTACGTGATTTTGCCTGCCCGTGCCATTCTGCCGCAGTATATCTGCGTGAGGCGGTCGGGAAGCGGTTAAATGTTTATATGTTTGTGTATAGCCTATTGTTTTATTTTTACTCTCATTCAGATTAGGAAAGGCTAAATGTGTATCTTGACTTGAGAACAAAAATGTTATATATACTATATTACCAAAAGTATTGGGACGCCTGCCTTTACACGCACATGACCTTTAATGACATCCCAGTCTTAGTCCGTGGGGTTCAATATTGAGTTGGCCCACCCTTTGCAGCGATAACAGCTTCAACTCTTCCGGGAAGGCCGTCCACAAGGTTTAGTTTGTGTCTATGGGAAGGTTTGACCCTTCTTCCAGAAGAGCATTTGTGAGGTCAGGCGCTGATGTTGGACGATAAAGGCCTGGCTCGCAGTCTCCGCTCTAATTCACCCCAAAGGTGTTCTATCGGGTTGAGGTCAGGGCTCTGTGCAGGCCAGTCAAGTTCCTCCACCCCCAAACTCGCTTATCCATTGTTATGGACCTCCGCAGATAAAAGCTGTCAGCAGGGAGAGGGGGGAGACGCTAGCTTTCAGCTGCTGGAGGAAAAAAGACACAATTGTCACCCATCACTAAGGCTGGATTCACACCTATGGCATTTTTAGTGCTTTTTGCATTTTGCAGATTTTCACTACAGAACGTGTTCCATAGGAAACCATGTTAAATAGACTGTAATCTGCAAAATGCAAAAAGCACTAAAAATGCCATAGGTGTGAATCCAGCCTAATTCCCCTCCCTGTGTGCCCCCCCCCCATCAGCAGCCCTGATAGTGTGTATCCAGCTTAAAGTGGGGTTGCGGTCAAAAAAACAAAAGGGGCTTAAAAATCATAAAAAAAAATTTAAAAAAATAATTGGAAAAAAAAAAAAAAATTTTACTCACCTCTAAATGCCTGTTGCTAGGGGGTCCCTCGAAGTCTGCCACCTTCATTGCCCGGGCAAAACGTCACTTCCCCCTCGGCGCCGCACAGTCATCTGGGACCTGTCACGTGTCCCAGATGACTGAGCGTGAAATCACGGCGCACGGCGCCGCTCGCGCATGCGCAGTGGGTGCCCGGCTGTGAAGCCACAGCCGGGTTCCCACATTAGGAATGTCGGCGCCGTGAGCGGCTCGGGGAATGAGGGGGGGTCCTCGTTCCCCCGCATCGCTGGACCCCGGGACAGGTAAGTGTCCGATTTTTAAAAGTCAGCAGCTGCAATATTTGTAGCTGCTGACTTTTAAAAAAAAAAAAAAATTTTCCCCAGGACGGAGCTCCGCTTTAAGACTAGGATGCCATTAAAGTTCATGTGAATGTAAGCATGGGTGCTCAAGCTGTGGCCCTCCAGCTGTTGCGGAACTACAAGTCCCATAAGGCATTGCAAGGCTGACAGTTGCAAGCAAGGTTCCATAAGGCAGAGGCATGATGGGACTTGTAGTTCTGCAGCAGCTGGAAGGCCACAGGTTGAGCACCCATGGTGTAAAGGCAGGTGTCCCAATACTTTTGGTAATATAGTGTATAAAGCTAAAGTTTCGTTAACCCCTTCATGACGAGGGTAAAACAAATCTTAACACCTGAACACAGTTTTGTGTTGTGTTGGTAAGTTGTTGTTTTGTGTTTGTGTTGGTAAATCCCCTACATATCATCGCAACTACATCTCGGTGAATTATACTGCATTTTTTATTTTTAGTCAGGACAAATTGGGCTTTCATTTGGTGGTAAATCCTGATTTATTTTTTTTTTTATTAAAGGAAAAATAGCCCAAAATAGTACAAAATAATATATATTTTTTAAATTTAGCTGTATATTTCTTGCTATTACCATGACCTACCACTAGAGAAGAACCCAAAATAAATTCTCCTGCTTCTGACGATCCCAATGATACCAGATATGTCTGTGTTATTTGTTATTTGTACCTGTAGTACAGCCCAGAAACAATAGTGCACATTTTTCTTTTTTTACCCTACCTAAAACATACAGACACTAAATTATTATTTTTTTATTCCTAACTAAAATACACTAATCCTGACCATTACCCCGACCTTTGACTCTGATCACGATCTTTGACCCCAACCTTGACCCCTAGAACTGACCTAGATCATACAATGATCTAGTTATTTTTTCTTTATTTTTAAATTTTTTTATCAGCTTTTATTAGTTTTTTTTTTTTTTTTTACATGCACTTTTTTTTATTACAATTTTCTCCTCTAGAATGGAGGAAAAGATACAATGTATTATATAATGGATTCTGTATGTATACAATGTATTATATAATGGATCCTGTATGTATACAATGTATTATACAATGGATCCTGTATGTATACAATGTATTATATAATGGATCCTGTATGTATACAATGTATTATATAATATATCCTGTATGTATACAATGTATTATATAATGGATCCTGTATGTATACAATTTATTATATCGTGTATCCTGTATGTATACAATGTGTCCTGTATTTATACAATGTATTATATAATATATCCTGTATGTATACAATGTATTATATACTGTACCCTGAATGTATACAATGTATTATATAATGGATCCTTTATATATACAATGTATTATATAATATATCCCGTATGTATACAATGTATTATATAATGTATCCTGTATGTATACAATGTATTATATAATGGATCCTGTATGTATACAATGTATTATATAATATATCCTGTATGTATTATATAATATATCCTGTATGTATTATATAATATATCCTGTATGTAGACAATGTATTATATAATGTATCCTGTATGTATGCAATGTATTATATAATGCAGGGGTCTCCAAACACCGGCCCGCGGGCCACATCCGGCCCGCTTGTGCCTTTTCCCTGGCCCGCGGCTCACTCAGACTCATAGCATTGCCGTTCTGCTGCCATTAAAAGCAGCAGATCGGAAGTATGACTGACAGGTCCCGCAAACAAAGCCGCTCCCCCACACCCTCCCATGCTGCCACGCTTTGCTGAGGATTGGCTGCTGGGACTGCCTGTCATAGCAACCAATGACGTCTTCAGCACGGCACCTCCCGGCGTCCCGCCCGCTGTTTGTATGAGAGATCCTTTCACGTGTGTACTGTGTAGCAGCTGGGCGGGAGTCGGGAGGTGCAGGAGAGCTGCTCAAGGCAAGAGGCAAATAGCAAATGTACGTGATGCTGGGGACAGGGATGAGGAGGAGACTGATGCTGGGGACAGGGATGAGGAGGAGACTGATGCTGGGGACACTGATGAGGAGGAGACTGATGCTGGGGACAGGGATGAGGAGGAGACTGATGCTGGGGACACTGATGAGGAGGAGACTGATGCTGGGGACAGGGATGAGGAGGAGACTGATGCTGGGGACACTGATGAGGAGGAGACTGATGCTGGGGACAGGGATGAGGAGGAGACTGATGCTGGGGACAGGGATGAGGAAGAGACTGATGCTGGGGACAGGGATGAGGAGGAGACTGATGCTGGGGACAGGGATGAGGAGGAGACTGATGCTGGGGACACGGATGAGGAGGAGACTGATGCTGGGGACACGAATGAGGAGGAGACTGATGCTGGGGACACTGATGAGGAGGAGACTGATGCTGGGGACACTGATGAGGAGGAGACTGATGCTGGGGACAGGGATGAGGAGGAGACTGATGCTGGGGACAGGGATGAGGAGGAGACTGATGCTGGGGACAGGGATGAGGAGGAGACTGATGCTGGGGACAGGGATGAGGAGGAGACTGATGCTGGGGACAGGGATGAGGAGGAGACTGATGCTGGGGACAGGGATGAGGAGGAGACTGATGCTGGGGACACTGATGAGGAGGAGACTGATGCTGGGGACAGGGATGAGGAGGAGACTGATGCTGGGGACAGGGATGAGGAAGAGACTGATGCTGGGGACAGGGATGAGGAGGAGACTGATGCTGGGGACACTGATGAGGAGGAGACTGATGCTGGGGACACGGATGAGGAGGAGACTGATGCTGGGGACAGGGATGAGGAGGAGACTGATGCTGGGGACAGGGATGAGGAAGAGACTGATGCTGGGGACAGGGATGAGGAGGAGACTGATGCTGGGGACAGGGATGAGGAGGAGACTGATGCTGGGGACACGGATGAGGAGGAGACTGATGCTGGGGACACGAATGAGGAGGAGACTGATGCTGGGGACACTGATGAGGAGGAGACTGATGCTGGGGACACTGATGAGGAGGAGACTGATGCTGGGGACAGGGATGAGGAGGAGACTGATGCTGGGGACAGGGATGAGGAGGAGACTGATGCTGGGGACAGGGATGAGGAGGAGACTGATGCTGGGGACAGGGATGAGGAGGAGACTGATGCTGGGGACAGGGATGAGGAGGAGACTGATGCTGGGGACAGGGATGAGGAGGAGACTGATGCTGGGGACACTGATGAGGAGGAGACTGATGCTGGGGACAGGGATGAGGAGGAGACTGATGCTGGGGACAGGGATGAGGAAGAGACTGATGCTGGGGACAGGGATGAGGAGGAGACTGATGCTGGGGACACTGATGAGGAGGAGACTGATGCTGGGGACACGGATGAGGAGGAGACTGATGCTGGGGACAGGGATGAGGAGGAGACTGATGCTGGGGACAGGGATGAGGAAGAGACTGATGCTGGGGACAGGGATGAGGAGGAGACTGATGCTGGGGACAGGGATGAGGAGGAGACTGATGCTGGGGACACGGATGAGGAGGAGACTGATGCTGGGGACACGAATGAGGAGGAGACTGATGCTGGGGACACTGATGAGGAGGAGACTGATGCTGGGGACACTGATGAGGAGGAGACTGATGCTGGGGACAGGGATGAGGAGGAGACTGATGCTGGGGACAGGGATGAGGAGGAGACTGATGCTGGGGACAGGGATGAGGAGGAGACTGATGCTGGGGACAGGGATGAGGAGGAGACTGATGCTGGGGACAGGGATGAGGAGGAGACTGATGCTGGGGACAGGGATGAGGAGGAGACTGATGCTGGGGACAGGGATGAGGAGGAGACTGATGCTGGGGACACGGATGAGGAGGAGACTGATGCTGGGGACACGAATGAGGAGGAGACTGATGCTGGGGACACTGATGAGGAGGAGACTGATGCTGGGGACACTGATGAGGAGGAGACTGATGCTGGGGACAGGGATGAGGAGGAGACTGATGCTGGGGACAGGGATGAGGAGGAGACTGATGCTGGGGACAGGGATGAGGAGGAGACTGATGCTGGGGACAGGGATGAGGAGGAGACTGATGCTGGGGACACTGATGAGGAGGAGACTGATGCTGGGGACAGGGATGAGGAGGAGACTGATGCTGGGGACAGGGATGAGGAAGAGACTGATGCTGGGGACAGGGATGAGGAGGAGACTGATGCTGGGGACACTGATGAGGAGGAGACTGATGCTGGGGACACGGATGAGGAGGAGACTGATGCTGGGGACACGGATGAGGAGACTGCTGCTGGGGACACGGATGAGGAGACTGCTGCTGGGGACACGGATGAGGAGACTGCTGGGGACACGGATGAGGAGACTGCTGGGGACACAGATGGTGGGGACACTCATGAGGGACTGATGGTGGGGACACTGATGATGGGGAGACTGCTGGGGACACTGATGATGGGGAGACTGCTAGGGACACTGATGATGGGGAGACTGCTGGGGACACTGATGATGGAGAGACTGCTGGGGACACCGATGATGGGGAGACTGCTGGGGACACTGATGATGGACTGATGATGAGGAGACTGCTGGGGACACTGATGATGGACTGATGATGGGGAGACTGCTGGGGACACTGATGATGGAGAGACTGCTGGGGACACCGATGATGGGGAGACTGCTGGGGACACTGATGATGGACTGATGATGAGGAGACTGCTGGGGACACTGATGATGGACTGATGATGGGGAGACTGCTGGGGACACTGATGATGGACTGATGGTGGGGAGACTGCTGGGGACACTGATGATGGGGAGACTGCTGGGGACACTGATGATGGAGAGACTGCTGGGGACACCGATGATGGGGAGACTGCTGGGGACACTGATGATGGACTGATGATGAGGAGACTGCTGGGGACACTGATGATGGACTGATGATGGGGAGACTGCTGGGGACACTGATGGTGGGGAGACTGCTGGGGACACTGATGATGGGAGACTGCTGGGGACACCGATGATGGGGAGACTGCTGGGGACACCGATGATGGGGAGACTGCTGGGGACACAGATGGTGGGGACACTGATGATGGACTGATGGTGGGGAGACTGCTGGGGACACTGATGATGGACTGATGCTGGGGACACTGATGATGGGCTGATGATGAGGAGACTGCTGGGGACACCGATGATGGGGAGACTGCTGGGGACACCGATGATGGGGAGACTGCTGAGGACACTGATGATGGAGAGACTGCTGGGGACACCGATGATGGGGAGACTGCTGGGGACACTGATGATGGACTGATGATGAGGAGACTGCTGGGGACACTGATGGGGAGACTGCTGGGGACACTGATGATGGACTGATGGTGGGGAGACTGCTGGGGACACTGATGATGGGAGACTGCTGGGGACACCGATGATGGAGAGACTGCTGGGGACACCGATGATGGGGAGACTGCTGGGGACACTGATGATGGACTGATGATGAGGAGACTGCTGGGGACACTGATGATGGACTGATGATGGGGAGACTGCTGGGGACACTGATGATGGTGGGGAGACTGCTGGGGACACTGATGATGGGGAGACTGCTGGGGACACCGATGATGGGGAGACTGCTGGGGAGACTGATGATGGGGAGACTGCTGGGGACACCGATGGTGGGGACACTGATGATGGACTGATGGTGGGGAGACTGCTGGGGACACTGATGATGGACTGATGCTGGGGACACTGATGATGGGGAGACTGATGAGGAGACTGATGGGGACACCGATGATGGGGAGACTGCTGGGGACACCGATGATGATGAGGAGACTGCTGGGGACACCGATGATGGGGAGACTGCTGGGGACACCGATGATGGGGAGACTGCTGGGGACACCGATGATGGGGAGACTGAGGATTTGGAAACTCTTCTGGGGAGACTGATACTGGGGAGACTGATACTGGGGAGACTGATACTGGGGAGACTGATACTGGGGACAATGTTAATGGGGACACTGATGATGAGGAGACTCTGATGGATGGAGGACACAGATATGGGGGACACTGGTATTGGGGAGACTCTGATGGGGGTCACAGAGGTGCGGTATGGTCTGGTGGGGACACAGACACGTTGAAAGGCTCTGATGGGGGACACAATGTGCAAGGAGAGACTCTAACAGGGACACAGACATGCTGAAAATCTCTGAGGGGTACACAGACATGCGGAAAGGCTATGATGAGATTTAAATTGTATTAATTTAATTATAAATAAATAATTTTTTCGGCCCGCGAATACTTGTAAAATCTACAATGTGGCCCTCGGGCTAAAAAGTTTGGAGACCCCTGATATAATGGATCCTGTATGTATACAATGTATTATATAATATATCCTGTATGTATTATATAATATATCCTGTATGTATTATATAATATATCCTGTATGTATACAATGTATTATACTGTACCCTGAATGTATACAATGTATTATATAATATATCCCGTATGTATACAATGTATTATATAATGTGTCCCGTATGTATACAATGTATTATAGATTGGATCCTGTATGTATACAATGTATTATATAATATATCCTGTATGTAGACAATGTATTATATAATGGATCCTGTATGTATACAATGTATTATATAATATATCCTGTATGTATACAATGTATTATATCATGGATCCCATATGTATACAATGTATTATATAATGTGTCCTGAATGTATTATATAATGTGTCTTAAATGTATTATATACTGTACCCTGAATGTATATAATGTACCCTGAATGTATACAATGTAATATATAATGTATCCTGTATGTATACAATGTATTATATACTGTCCTCTGAGTGTATACAATGTATTATATACTGTCCTCTGAGTGTATACAATGTATTATATAATATATCATGTATGTATACAATGTATTATATAATGTATCATGTATGTATACAATGTATTATATAATATATCCTGTATGTATACAATGTATTATATACTGTACCCTGTATGTATACAATGTATTATATACTGTACCCTGTATGTATACAATGTAATATATAATAGGTCCCGTAAACAACACATCTTTATCTCCATTCGAGAGCAGAAGACAATATGGGGAAGCCTGCACAGTGACTGGTGACTGTGATAGTCTATCCCAGTGATCAGGAACCGAGCCTCCTTGTTCCCTATTGTTAGTACAAGGCCCAGAGCTGTCACTGACAGCTCGGTCTCTTTGCTGGGAGTGTGCAGTGCAGCTCACTGTAAGCACAAATACAGCCGTGCATTTATTGCGGCCCCATGAATAAAGACCCACCACTGTGAGGCCACATACATACTTACGTTCGAGAAGGTGTTAAAAAAATGTTTTTTATTCTTTACAGATTTCATTACACTACTTACCTGTGATGAAGAATGTCCCACAATGTGCTGGCTGCTGGATTCTGTAGAAATCTTCACTGCAGAGCTGCCCTGTCCTCTTCCTGCCCTGAACTTTCAGCAGTCTGATCAGTCACAGGATTACTCCCCCATTCACAGATCATGTTACAGGCAGTGTAATCAGTGAAAGAACTTTTCTCATTGGAGGAGAGGGGCAGCAGGGGGCGTGTCCTCAACAGATCATCTTTAGTGCAGCTGAGCCTGGAGAGCTGAAGCTGTTAACCCCCACAGCATGGAAGCTCAGCAGCAGGAAGAGGACAGGGCAGCCGTGCAGTGAAGATTTCTGCAGAATCAAGCAGCCAGCACATTACAGGATATACAGATATACAGTACTTCATTACAGGTAACGCATGTAATTAAAGCTGTAGAGAAAAAAAATTTTTTTTTAGCTAAACTTCAGCTTTAAAGCGTACAAATCCTTAGATGTGGTGGCTGCTCTAGTTTCCTCTTTCGGGTTTTTCCCTTTATTTTCACCTGGTGATTGTGCCAGTGACACTCTTATTTTCCTAAGGTGACCACTAGACATGTGCAATTCGTTTAGTTCCTAATTCGTCTTTTAACAAATTTTGACAAATTCGTTAATTCTGAATTTCCGAAATTTCCGAATTTCAAAATTTGCGAAATTACGAATTTCCGAAATTGATGAATTTCCGAATTTCAAATTTCCGAATTTCAGATTTCCGGATTTCCGAATTTTTGAATTTCGGATTTGCGGATTTGCGGATTTTCGAGTTTTCGGAATTCCGAATTTTTGGAATTCGAAAATTCAAAAATTAGAAAAATCGAAAATCTGTTTAATTCTAAATAACTAACTATTAAATTATAGGTGTTGGAATTCCCTTTCAAATTTGTCTGTTAGTGAACGTAACGAGTACGAATTCATCCGAAGTTACGAATTATCTGAAATAACAAATGCCGCACCTAACCAAATGGAACGTAACGATCAAATAATAATAATAAAACCTTTTTCCATTTGTTTAGATGCGGCATTCGTTATTTCAGATAATTTGTAACTTCGGATAAATTTGTACTCGTTAATTTAATAGTTAGGTATTAATTAAACTGATTTTCTTTCTTTTTTCAGATTTTCAAATTTTGGGATTTTCAAATCTTTGAATTCCCGAATTCCAAAAATCCGAAAGTCCGAAAATTCGGAATTCCGATAATCCGGAAATTCGATAATCCGTAAATTCGATAATTTGGAAATTCGAAATTCGGAAATTCGAAAATTCGGAATTTCGGAAATCCGAAAATTCGAAAATTCAAAATTCGTAAATTCGTAATTCCGAAAATACGAAATCCGAAGTTTCGGAAATCCGAAAATTCGGAATTTCGGAAATCCGCAAATTCGGATATCCTAGAATCCGAAAATACAAAATTCGAAAAATAGAAATGTGAAAATTCCCGAAATTTCCAAATTCCCGAATTTTAGATTTTCCGAATTTCCGAAAAAAAAAAAAAAACAAATGAAACGAAAACGAAAATGAACAAATTTTTTGTCAGTGCACATATCTAGTGACCACACTCACTATACTGTATCTGAAGAGGAACTTACATCTGATTGGACGTTCACCACACCAGGCTGGAGAAAGCTGACATCTGACTGGCTGTCTCAGGCTACTACCCTTATCTCTGTTTGTAGTATCTCTGAGATCTTGTTGGCTTTGATTGGATGGATAAGGAAGGAATAAGACGTCTCACCTTTTTTTTGACGCAGCTCGTCGTAGTTGATGGCGTCGGTGATATCCGCTATCATGTGAATATTCTCTACCAGCTTCCCTTTAGTGATCGGCTGGGCCTCCTCTGACTTGGTGAATGTGGCCCATAAAAGAAATAACCAGACAACCGTCCACAGATTTGGCCCCGACATCTTCACTACTGAAGAAAAAACATTCTTACATTGTTCAACTTCTCTCAGCCTTTTTGCTAAAGAGGAACGTCTAAAATATGTTCAGGTCTTTTGGTCACCAAACATCGGTGGTCAGTGGAGAAAGGTCTCTTTAGATTGCTGGTCCCCTAATGCCACGATCGGACTTTTCGGGCCGGACTATCCTGCGGGGGTCCGCCGGACTTTCCGAACGCGCGGACTTGTCCACACACGCCTGGACTTTTCCGGCGGACTAGATCCGGCCGGAGTTTTGGCGGATGTCCGCCGGACTTTTGAAATGAACGGACTTGCCAACACACGGAGTAAAGTCCGTTCATTTTAAACGTGACTCCAGGTAGACGGGACTAGCGAAGGAAGTCAATGCCGCCACCTCCCTCGGCGAGATTGACACCTTGCTAGCCCCGTCACCTGGTATGGATTTAAAGGGGAATCCCTACGCCGAAAAAACAGCGTGGGGGTCCCCCCCGAATCCATATCAGACCCTTATCCGAGCACGCAGCCCGGCGGTCAGGAAAGGGGGTGGGGACGAGCGAGCGCCCCCCCCCCCCTCCTGAGCCGTACCAGGCCGCGTGCCTTCAACATGGGGGGGGTGCGGCCCCCCACCCCAAAGCACCTTGTCCCCATGTTGATGAGGACAAGGGCCTCTTCCCGACAACCCTGGCCGTTGGTTGTTGGGGTCTGCGGGTGGGGGGCTTATCGGAATCCCGGAGCCCCCTTCAATAAGCCCCCTTTCCCCAAGGCACCCCCCATGTTGAGGGCATGCGGCCTGGTACGGCTCAGGAGGGAGGGGGCGCTCGCTCGTATAAGGGTCTAATATGGATCTTGGGGGGACCCCCACATAATTTTTTCAGCGTAGGGATTCCCCTTTAAATACATACCAGGTGACGGGGCTAGCAAGGTGTCAGTCTCGCCGACCGAGGCTGCGACATTGACTTCCTTCGCTAGTCCCGTCTACCTGGAGTCACGTTATAAATGTACGGACTTTACTCCGTGTGTCGGCAAGTCCGTTCATTTCAAAAGTCCCGCGGACTAGCACACAGACGGCCGGATTGTCCGCCGGACTGCCGAGTCTGGCGGATAATCTTGAGTCAAAACTTCTTTCTAAGTCCGCCGGAGCCCACACACGGTCGGATTGTCTGGCGGACTCTAGTCCGGCAGACAAGTCCGCCGGATAGTCCGATCGAGTGTACGGGGCATTAGTCTTACATTAATATTGGTGGCCAGAGGAGGAGGACCCCACTACATTAGTTGGTAGTGAAAAAGGTTCCCCATACATATGTTGGTCAGTGGGAAAAGGTCTCCAAACATGGTAGCTGGTGGCAATGGAACCCTATACATTTCTGGTCAGTGGAGACAAGATGCACATATTGGTGGCCAGTGGGAGCCGGACTTCCTTACATTGTTAATCATTATGAAAAGGTCCCCCTTACGCTGGTATTGGTGATTAGTGGGAGAAGGACTCCCATACGTTGGTGTTGGTGGTCAGTGAAGAAAGGCCTCCATACGTTGGTGGTCAGTGGAGGAGGGCCCTCATATATTAGCTGTCAGTGGAGAAGGTTCCCATATATTAGTGGTTAGTGGGAACTAAGTTCCTAACCCTAAGTCCTACAGTGCCTTCAAAAAGTATTCATCCCCCTTGAAATCTTCCACATTTTGTCATGTTGTCAAAAACGTAAATGTTTTTTATTGGGATTTTATGTACTAAACCAACACAAAAATTTAATTAAAAAAGTGTGGCGTGCATTTGTATGGCGCCCCCCTGAGTCAGTACTTTGTAGAACCGCCATTCTCTGCAATTACAGCTGCAAGTCTTTTTGGGGATGTCTCTACCAGCTTTGCACATCTAGAAAGTGACATTTTTGACAATTTTTCTTTGCAAAATATCTCAAGCTCTGTCAGATTGGATGGAGAGCGTCTGTGAACAGCAATTTTCAAGTCTTGCCACAGATTCTCAATTGGATTTAGGTCTGGACTGTGACTGGGCCATTCTAGCGCATGAATATGCTTTGATCTAAACCATTCCATTGTAGCTCTGGCTGTATGTTTCGGGTCGTTGTCCTGCTGGAAGGTGAACCCCCCCCCCCCCCCAGTCTCAAGTCTTTTGCAGACTCTAACAGGTTTTCTTCTAAGATTGTCCTGTATTTGGCTCCATCCATCTTCCCATCAACTCTGACCAGCTTCCCTGTCCCTGCTGAAGAAAATCATCCCCACCACATGATGCTGCCACCACCATGTTTCACGGTGGGGATAGTGTGTTCAGGGGGATGTGCAGTGTTAGTTTTCCCCACACATAGCGTTTTACTTTTAGGCCAAAAAGTAGAATTTTGGTCTCATCTGAGCAGATCACCTTCTTCCACATGTTTGCTCCCCTCCCCCACATGGCTTCTAACAAACTAGAAACAGGACTTCTTATGACTTTCTTTCTCCAATGTCTTTCTTCTTGTCACTCTTCCATAAAGGGCAGATTTGTGGAGAACACGACTACGAGTTGTCCTGTGGACAGACTCTCCCCCCTGAGCTGTGGATCTCTGCAGCTCCTCCAGAGTTACCATGGACCTCTTGGCTCTTCTCTGATGAACGCTCTCCTTGCCCGGCCGGTCAGTTTAGGTGGACGGCCATGACTTGGTAAGTTTGCAGTTGTGCCATACTCTTTCCATTCTGGGATGATGGATTGAACAGAGCTCCGTGAGATGTTCAAAGCTTGGGAGATTTTTTTATAACCTAACCCTGCTTTATACTTCTCCACAACTTTATCCCTGACCTGTCTGGTGTGTTCCTTGGCCTTCATGATGCTGTTTTGTTCACTAAGGTTCTCTGACAAACCTCTGAGGGCTTCACAGAACAGCTGTATTTATACTGAGATTAAATTACACACAGGTGGACTCTAATTACTAATTAGGTGACTTCTGATGGCAATTGGTTCCACTAGATTTTAATTAGAGGTATCAGAGTAAAGGGGGCTGAATACAAATGCCCCCCCCCCCCACACCTTTCACATTTTTATTTGTAATCAATGTTGAAAACCATTTTATCATTTTCCTTCCACTTCACAATTATGTGCCACTTTGTGTTGGTCTATCCCATAAAATCCCAATAAAATTATATTTACGTTTTTGGTTGTAACATGACAAAATGTGGAAAATTTAAAGGGGTGTGAATACTTTTTCAGGACACTGTATGCTATAATAAAAGGTGATAGAACCGTTTAGAAATGGCTGTATAGCTGTGGTCCGATGTAACAATGTCCATTACATTTCTGATTCGCAGGTGCAAAACTCAGTTCTATAGTTGGTGTAAAAATAAACCATAGTTGCCAACGTGTGAAAAGAATTAGAAGGTGGACTTTGAAGGGATTGAGAAGAAAAATGTGGTACACTATGTGGCATGCCTCTGAACTACCTTAAAGGAATTATTAAGAATTGCATGGCATGGACAAAAAGTAGGTGTGGTAAATACGTGGGTGTTGCCTTACAATGTTTTGCTTAGGCCTAAATAAGCATGGGGTACACTGAAGAGATTGTGGGAGTAAAATATACGTCATTGTTGGTGTCATAGCCAGCAATGATAACCCCCAGTAAGTGTCAGGCCCCGGCAACAATCCCCAGTAAGTGTCAGTGCCAGCAACAATCCCCAGTAAGTGTCAGGGCCAGCAATAACCCACAGAAAGTGTCAGGGCCACTAACAATCTCCAGTAAGTGTCAGGGCCAGCAACAATCCCCAGTAAGTGTCAGGGCCCAGCAACAATCACCAGTAAGTGTCAGGGCCAGCAACAACCCCCAGTAAGTGTCAGGGCCAGCAACAACCCCCAGTAAGTGTCAGGGCCAGCAACAATCCCCAGTAAGTGTCAGGCCCCAGCAACAATCCCCAGTAAGTGTCAGGGCCAGCAACAACCCCAGTAAGTGTCAGGGCCGGCAACAGTCTCCAGTAAGTGTCAGGCCCGGCAACAATCCCCAGTAAGTGTCAGGGCCCAGCAACAATCCCCAGTAAGTGTCAGGGCCAGCAACAATCTCCAGTAAGTGTAAGGGCCGGCAACAATCCCCAGTAAGTGTCGGGGCCAGCAATAACCCACAGAAGTAAGTGTCAGGGCCAGCAACAATCCCCAGTAAGTGTCAGGGCCAGCAACAACCCCCAGTAAGTGTCAGGGCCAGCAACAATCTGAAGTAAGTGTCAGGACCAGCAACAATCCCCAGTAAGTGTCAGGACCAGCAACAATCCCCAGTAAGTGTCAGGGCCCAGCAACAATCCCCAGTAAGTGTCAGGGCCAGCAACAATCTCCAGTAAGTGTCAGGGCCAGCAACAATTTAAGTATCAAGGCCCAGCAACAACCCCCGTCAAGGCCAGCAGCAATCCCCAGTAAGTGTCAAGGCCGGCAGCAATCCCCAGTAAGTGTCAAGGCCCCGGCAACAATCCCCAGTAAGTGTCAGGGCCAGCAACAATCACCAGTAAGTGTCAGGGCCAGCAACAATCCCCAGTAAGTGTCAGGGCCAGCAACAACCCCCAGTAAGTGTCAGGGCCAGCAACAATCTGAAGTAAGTGTCAAGGCCAGCAACAACCCCCAGTAAGTGTCAGGGCCAGCAACAATCCCCAGTAAGTGTCAGGCCCCGGCAACAATCCCCAGTAAGTGTCAGGGCCCAGCAACAATCCCCGGTAAGTGTCAGGGCCAGCAACAATCTCCAGTAAGTGTCAGGGCCAGCAACAATCCCCAGTAAGTGTCAAGGCCCCGGCAACAATCCCCAGTAAGTGTCAGGGCCGGCAACAGTCTCCAGTAAGTGTCAGGCCCGGCAACAATCCCCAGTAAGTGTCAGGCCCAGCAACAATCCCCAGTAAGTGTCAGGGCCGGCAACAATCTCCAGTAAGTGTAAGGGCCGGCAACAATCCCCATTAAGTGTCGGGGCCAGCAATAACCCACAGAATGTGTCAGGGCCAGCAACAATCCCTAGTAAGTGTCAGGGCCAGCAACAATCTGAAGTAAGTGTCAGGACCAGCAACAATCCCCAGTAAGTGTCAGGGCCGGCAACAATCCCCAGTAAGTGTCAGAGCAACAATGCTATTCCCCAGCAATAACCTCCAGCAGATGTCAGGGCAAGCATTAATCCCCAGCATAATAATAACTCCAAGAACAACAATAAACCCCAACACAATAATAACCCCGTAATAACAATCATTATTGTCAGTGGGGTAGTAATGGGTATTGCAACTTACCGGCTGCAGAGTATAGAGAGCATAAAAACTCATAGTGACTGTCACACAATCCTATGCCACTGAATCCTTGTGCCAAATTCAGAGCAGAAGAAACTACTCTTCAGAGGGGGCATATCGATCTGTCAGGGACACAGGACCCCTCCCCCACAGCACATACTTGGTGACCACCATGTGCCGTGCTGCACCTCCCATCTCCTCGCTGCCCAGTCAGAATGCCCCCTTCCTACCCATCTTACCCCCTGCTCAAAACACCTGTCTCCTACCCTCCTTGGCCTGACTCACAGCCCCCCCCCCCACCACCACTTCACCTCACACAGCCCCCCCACCACCTCACCCCACACTGCACCTCTATCCCTCCCATCCACCACCTCCCACACAGCACCTCTATCACACCCACCCACTTCAATACACACAGCACCCCCTATCACCCCCACCTCACCCCACACAGCACCCCTATCACCACCCACCTCAATCCAACACAGCACCCCTATCCCCCCACCCACTTCACCCCACACAGCACCTCTATCACCCACACAGCACAGCACCCCTATCCCCTCATCCACCTCATTCCATCACAGAACCCCTATCCCCCACCTCACCCCACACAGCACCCCTATCCCCCCACCCACTTCACCCCACACAGCACCTCTATCACCCCCACCTCACCCCACACAGCACCCCTATCACCCCCACCCACCTCATTCCATCACAGCACCCCTATCCCCCCACCTCACCCCACACAGCACCCCTATCCCCCCCCCACCCACTTCACCCCACACAGCACCCCTATCACCCCCACCCACCTCACCCCACACAGCACCCCTATCCCCCCCACCCACTTCACCCCACACAGCACCTCTATCACCCCCACCTCACCCCACACAGCACCTCTATCACCCCCACCTCACCCCACACAGCACCCCTATCACCCCCACCTCACCCCACACAGCACCTCTATCACCCCCACCTCACAGCACCTCTATCACCCCCACCTCACCCCACACAGCACCCCTATCACCCCCACCCACCTCATTCCATCACAGCACCCTTATCACCCCCACCCACCTCATTCCATCACAGCACCCCTATCCCCCCACATCACCCCACACAGCACCCCTATCCCCCCCACCCACTTCACCCCACACAGCACCTCTATCACCCCCGCCTCACCCCACACAGCACCCCTATCCCCACCCACCTCAATCCAACACAGCACCCCTATCCCCCCACCCACTTCACCCCACACAGCACCTCTATCAGCCCCACCCACTTCACCCCACACAGCACCTCTATCACCCCCACCTCACCCCACACAGCAACCCTATCCCCACACCCACTTCACCCCACACAGCACCTCTATCACCCACACAGCACAGCACCCCTATCCCCTCACCCACCTCATTCCATCACAGAACCCCTATCCCCCACCTCACCTCACACAGCACCCCTATCCCCCCACCCACTTCACCCCACAAAGCACCTCTATCCCCCCACCCACTTCACCCCACACAGCACCTCTATCTCCCCCACCTCACTCCACACAGCACCCCTATCACCCCCACCCACCTCATTCCATCACAGCAACCCTATCACCCCCACCCACCTCATTCCATCACAGCACCCCTATCCCCCCACCTCACCCCACACAGCACCCCTATCCCCCCACCCACTTCACCCCACACAGCACCTCTATCACCCCCACCTCACCCCACACAGCACCCCTATCACCCCCACCCACCTCATTCCATCACAGCAACCCTATCCCCCCACATCACCCCACACAGCACCCCTATCCCCCCACCCACTTCACCCCACACAGCACCTCTATCACCCCCGCCTCACCCAGCACCCCTATCCCCCCACCCACTTCACCCCACGCAGCACCCCTATTCCCACCCACTTCACCCCACACAGCACCCCTATTCCCACCACTTCACCCCACACAACACCCCTATCCCCCCACCCTCACCCCACACAACACCCCTATCCCCCCCCCCACCCACTTCACCCCACACAGCACCTCGATCCCCCCACCCACTTCACCCCACACAACACCCATATCCTCCCCACCCACCTCACCCTACACAGCACCCCTATCACCTCACCCCTACTCCTCTCTGCACTAATCTACGCGTTTCAGAATGGGCACACATGTGTTGACTTTTTCAATATGAGGCACTTTATCAAACTAATATTATTATGTTTCACCCACCTCATCGGAAACCCGGCCTGGGAAAGTCTCACATTCTTCATTCCTTTCTCTTTTATACTCTTTTATAGTCATGTTGGCTCCGAGTCATTTATTACCTGAAAATATCTGACAAGGAAACTGATTCAGCGGCAGCTGCTGGTCGTGGATTATATTTTATTTACTCCGGCCGATGTACCCGACCAACATCAATCTATATAAAACCCAATAAATCTTTAATGGAGTTGGTAAAACTTGTGTTTTTAATTTGATTATTTTATATCAAAAGCTTATTACGTCCTTCGCACCCCGAGTGGCAGCTGTTGGATGGTGTCACCCTTCGAAGGGTGACGTGCCGCTGTGCCAAGACAAGACTGGGCGATGGCGGAAATCCGGGATGTTCCGTTTTTAATGATGTTTGGATTTTTAGAAGTAAAAGTGCATCTGAAGTCAACAGGTTTTTTTTTTTTCATGTTGGATAGAATAGGTAAGGGTTCAATATTGCAAGATGTCAATCCAACTTCCAACGCACAATGGCCCTGGTGAGACCACTCTGGTCAGATGGGGGTCATCACCACTGGGGTCCCCAGAATCAGAACGTGGCATGGTTGTTGGTGCCAGACGGGTCGGTCTGAGTATTTCTGGGATTTTCACACACAGCCATCTCTCGGGTTTACAGAGAATGGTGGGAAAAAGAGAAAATATCCAGTGAGCGGCAGTTGTGTGGAGGAAAATGCCTTGTTGAGGTCAGAGGAGAATGGGGAGACTGGTTCCAGATGATAGAAAGGCAACAGTAACTCAAACAACCTCTCGTTACACCCAAGGTATGCAGAATACCATCTCTGACCGCACAACACATCCAACCTTGAAACAGATGGGCTACAGCAGCAGAAGAACACCGGGTGCCACTCCTGTCCGCTAAGAACAGGAAACTGAAGCTACAATTGGCACAGGATCACCAAAGTTGGACAATAGAAGATTGGAAAAATGTTGTCTGGTCTGATGAGTCTGGATTTCATGGTGGGGTCAGAATTTGGCGCATGGATCCATCCTGCCTTGTATCACTGGTTCAGGCTGGTGGTGTAATGGTGTGGAGGAGATTTTCTTGGCACACTTTGGGCCCCTTAGTACCCATTGATCATGGTTTAATCACCACAGCCTACCTGAGTATTGTTGCTGACCATGTCCATCCCTTTATGACTACAGTGTCCCCATCTTCTGATGGCTCCTTCCAGCAGGATAATGCACCATGTCACAAAGCTCCAATCATCTCACCACTGGACAATGAGGTCACTGTACTCCAATGGCCTCCACACTCACCACATCTCATCCAATGGTCTGCACACTCACCAGATCTCATCCAATGGTCTGCACACTCACCAGATCTCAATCCAATGGTCTGCACACTCACCAGATCTCAATCCAATGGTCTGCACACTCACCAGATCTCATCCAATGGTCTGCACACTCACCAGATCTCATCCAATGGTCTTCACACTCACCAGATCTCAATCCAATGGTCTGCACACTCACCAGATCTCATCCAATGGTCTGCACACTCACCACATCTCATCCAATGGTCTGCACACTCACCAGATCTCATCCAATGGTCTGCACACTCACCAGATCTCAATCCAATGGTCTGCACACTCACCAGATCTCAATCCAATGGTCTGCACACTCACCAGATCTCATCCAATGGTCTGCACACTCACCAGATCTCATCCAATGGTCTTCACACTCACCAGATCTCAATCCAATGGTCTGCACACTCACCAGATCTCATCCAATGGTCTGCACACTCACCAGATCTCATCCAATGGTCTGCACACTCACCAGATCTCATCCAATGGTCTGCACACTCACCAGATCTCTTCCAATAGAGCACCTTTGGGATGTGGTGTAACGAGAGATTGGCATCAAGGATGTGCAGCCGACACATCTACAGCAACTGCGTGATGCCATCATGTCAATACAGTGGGGGGGAAATAATTATTTGATCCTTTGCAGATTGTGTAGATTTGCCCACTTACAAAGAAATGAAGGGTCTATAGTTTTTATCATAGGTGTATTTTATATGATAGAGACAGAATATCACCCAAAAATCCAGAAAAAAACACACAATACAAAAGTTATAAATAGAGTTGAAGTTCAGTGAGTAAAATAAGTATTTGATCCCCAAGAAAAACATGACTTAGTAGTTGGTGGAGAAACCCTTGTTGGTGATCACAGAGGTCAGACGTTTCTTGTAGGTGGTGATCAGGTTTTCACACATCTCAGGAGGGATTTTGGTCCTCTCTTCTTTACAGATCTTCTCTAAATCCTTAAGATGTTTCGGCCACTCCATGACCTTCATTTGCTTCTTCTTGAGCCACACCTTTGTTGTCTTGGCGGTAGACATGTGCAATTAGTTTCGTTTTTTTTTTTGCTTTTCGTATTTTTTTTCGTTATTTTCGTTCGTTCGTTTTCGTACGAATGAACGAATCGTTCGAATCGAACGAATCCGATTAACGAATCATTCGAATCGAACGAATCCGAAAAACAACGAAAATCCGAAAAAAAAACTAATTAGAAACAACGAATGTACGAATGAAGAAAATCCGAAAAACGAAAACAGGAACAACGAAAACGAACGAAAAAATTCGTACATTCGTAACTTTTTTTTTTTTTGTTGAATTGGTAATTTTCCGTGTCTCTTACAATGGCGCTGCTTAACGTGCTTCGAATAGATTGAACGAAAAAATTCGTACATTCGTAACTTTTTTTTTTTCGATTCGTAACTTTTTTTTTCGATTCGTAACTTTTTTTTTCGATTCGTAACTTTTTTTTTTTCGATTCGTAAATTACTAAAATGTAATAATAGCATACACATTACATAAAATTATGAATTATGCTCCGATTACAAATCTACGAATGTTACGAATCTACGAATGTACGAATAAATACGAATGCGTCCGAATTTTGAATAAACGAAAATTAAACGAATCAAAGAAAAAATAACTCTTACGAATGTACGAATCAACGGAAACGAAAAAAACGAAACGAAAATAAACAAATTTTTTTCGGAAACGAAAAAAACGAAACGAAAATAAACAAATTTTTTTGTTGTGCACATGTCTACTTGGCGGTATGTTTTGGGTCATTTGTCATGCTGGAAGACCCATCCATGACCCGTCTTCAGTGTTCTGGCTGAGGGAAGAAGGTTCTCATCCAAGATTTTACAATACATGACCCCCGTCCATTGGTCTCTTAATGCGGCAAAGTCAGCCTGTACCTTTAGCAGAGACACAACCTCAAATCATCATGTTTCCACCTCCGTGCTTGATTGTAGGGATGGTGTTCTTAGGGTCATAGTCAGCATTTTTCTCCCTCCAGGCCTATCCTCCAGGTCGTACATACACCCCTGGACCATGGTAACTTATATCAGGCTTGTGAGTGGGGGCAGCACTGGAAGAACACAGCTGCGGGGGATACCTGGGGGGGGGGGGGGGAACAGATGATGGAGGATTTTAGGGACCAGAGCAGTCAGCAGCATGTGGGACACTTCATTTATTGTAAATACAACCCTGGTGTTTTTTTTATTAAAGTGATTGTAAACCTTCGTTTTTTTTTTTTTTTTTTTTTTAAATAACAAACATCATACTTAACTCTAGACATGTGCACAACAAAAAAATTTGTTTATTTTCGTTTCGTTTTTTTCGTTTCCGTTGATTCGTAACGATTCGTATTTTCGTAAGAGTTATTTTTTCGTTGATTCGTTTTTCCGTTTATTCGAAATTCGGACGCATTCGTATTTTCGTAGATTTAGTTACATTCGTACTTTCGTTAGATAGATTTATTCGTACATTCGTAACATTGTTTTCGTAGATTCGTAATCGGAGCATAATTCATAATTTTATGTAATGTGTATGCTATTATTACATTTTAAGAGACACGGAAAATTACGAATCGAAAAAAAAAGTTACGAATGTACGAATTTTTTCGTTCAATCCATTCGAAGCACGTTAAGCAGCGCCATTGTAAGAGACACGGAAAATTACGATTCGAAAAACAAAAAAAAAGTTACGAATGTACGAATTTTTTCGTTCAATCCATTCGAAGCACGTTAAGCAGCGCCATTGTAAGAGACACGAAAATTACGATTCGAAAAACAAAAAAAAAAGTTACGAATGTACGAATTTTTTCGTTCAATCCATTCGAAGCACGTTAAGCAGCGCCATTGTAAGAGACACGAAAATTACGATTCAAAAAAAAAAAAAAAAGTTACGAATGTACGAATTTTTTCGTTCATTTTGATTTTCGTTGTTCCTGTTTTCGTTTTTCGGATTTTTTTCTTTTGTAGTTTCGTTGTTCCTAATTTGGTTATTTTGGATTTTCGTTGTTTTTCGTATTCGTTCGATTCGTTATTCGTTAAAATTTTTTGCGAATCGTTCGTTCATTCGTACGATAACGAGTGAACGAATATAACGAAAAAAAACTAAAAAAAACTAAACAAATTGCACATGTCTACTTGACTCCACTCTGCAGTTTGTTTTGCACAGTGTGGCCCCGAACCGTATAGTTACATAGTAGGTGAGGTTGAAAAAAGACACAAGTCCATCAAGTCCAACCTCTGTGTGTGATTATATGTCAGTATTACATTGTATATCCCTGTATGTTGCCGTCGTTCAGGTGCTTATCTAATAGTTTCTTGAAACTATCGATGCCCCTCCCCTGAGACCACCGCCTGTGGAAGGGAATTCCACATCCTTGTCGCTCTTACAGTAAAGAACCCTCTAAGTAGTTTAAGGTTAAACCTCTTTTCTTCTAATTGTAATGAGTGGCCACGAGTCTTGTTAAACTCCCTTCCGCCAAAAAGTTTTCTCCCTATTGTGGGGTCACCAGTCCGGTATTTATACATTGAAATCATATCCCCTCTCAAGCGTCTCTTCTCCAGAGAGAATAAGTTCAGTGCTCGCAACCTTTCCTCATAGCTAATATCCTCCAGACCCTTTATTAGCTTTGTTGCCCTTCTTTGTACTCGCTCCATTTCCAGTACATCCTTCCTGAGGACTGGTGCCCAGAACTGGACAGCATACTCCAGGTGCGGCCGGACCAGAGTCTTGTAGAGCGGGAGAATTATCATTTTATCTCTGGAGTTGATCTCATTTTTAATGCCAATATTCTGTTTGCTTTGTTAGCAGCAGCTTGGCCTATCATCTACCAGGACATCTCCCCCCTCCCGCCGCCCTCCGGTGCTTCTACCGATTCACCACTGCGATCGGGGAGTCGGAGAACGGATCCGCCGGCCCCGGATGGTGATCATAGAGATTTCTGGCGGACCAGATGGTCGCCGGTAGACATGTGCACAACAAAAAAATTTGTTTATTTTCGTTTCGTTTTTTTCGTTTCCGTTGATTCGTAAATTCGTAAGTCGTCGGTGTTCGTATTCGTAACGATTCGTATTTTCGTTAGAGTTATTTTTTCGTTGATTTGTTTTTCCGTTAGTTTAATTTTCGTTTTTTCGAAATTCGGACGCATTCGTATTTATTCGTACTTTCGTAACATTCGTAGATTCGTAATCGGAGCATAATTCATAATGTTATGTAATGTGTATGCTATTATTACATTTTAAGAGACACGGAAAATTACGAATCGAAAAACAAAGTTACGAATTTTTTCGTTCAATCCATTCGAAGCACGTTAAGCAGCGCCATTGTAAGAGACACGGAAAATTACAAATCAAAAAAAAATAAAAAGTTACGAATGTACGAATTTTTTAGTTCAATCCATTCGATGCACGTTAAGCAGCGCCATTGTAAGAGATACAGAAAATTCCGAATCGAAAAAAAAAAAAAATTACGAATGTATGAATTTTTTTGTTCAATCCATTCGAAGCACGTTAAGCAGCGCCATTGTAAGAGACATGGAAAATTACCAATTCAACAAAAAAAAAAGTTACGAATGTACGAATTTTTTCATTCATTTTGATTTTCGTTGTTCCTGTTTTCGTTTTTTTTTTTTTCGGATTTTCTTCTTTCGTAGATTCGTTGTTTCTAATTAGTTTTTTGGGGATTTTCGTTATTCGGATTCGTTCGATTTGAACGATTCGTTATTCGTTAAATTTTTTAGCGAATCGTTCGTTCATTCGTACGAAAACGAATGAACGAAAATAACGAAAAAAAACGAAAAACGATAAAAAACTAAACAAATTGCACATGTCTAGTCGCCGGAGTCTCTATGATTGTCGAAAAAGGCCGGGCGCGATGTTATGATGTCACGCCTGGCCTCTGCATTCAAAAAAACAACGCCGCCTCGGCTGGGAAGCCGAGGTCGTTTATTTATATATTTTTTTAATTTAGGCTTCCCAGCCTAGTGGTGAGATGGGAGGTCTTATAGACCCCCAAATCTCACTGTAAAGAGGACCTGTCATGCCATATTCTTATAACAAGGGTCCTTGTAATAGGAATAAAAGTGATCACATTTTTTTTTTAAAGTGTCAAGCTAAAAAATGTAAAGTAAAATTAACAATAAAAACATAATTTTTTTTTTAAAGTGCCCCTGTCCCCGTGGGCTCGCACGCAGAAGCGAACGCATACGTAAATCCCACCCACATATGAAAACGGTGTTCAAACCACACACGTGCGAACGTTAGAGTGAGAGCAATAATTCTAGCCTGTAACTCAAAATATGTAACCAGTGAAAAATTTCAAAGCGTTGCATATGGGGATTATTAAGTACTGAAGGCGCCATTCCACGAGCGTGCGCAATTATGAAGCGTGACATGTTAGGTATCTATTTACTCAGCGTAACGTCATCTTTCACATTATGCAAAAAAATTGGGTACTGTTTTTTTTTAAAGCACAAAACAGTTTTTTCCCCCCAAAAAACCGCGTTTAAAAAACTGCGGATCGCGGGGTGTGCCGATCCGAACGGGGTGACCCGTTCGGATCACGGATCGGCGACGATCCGTTGCACCCCTAGCTTCTGTTATATAATTTTGTAAATAAGTAATTTTTCTCCTTTACTGATGTGTGCTGATGAGGTTGCACTGATGGACACTGATGAGGCAGCACTGATGAGCCTGCACTGATGGACACTAATGAGGTTGCACTGATGGACACTGATCAGGCTGCACTGATGGACACTGATGAATTTGCACTGATGGACACTAATGAGGCTGTACTGATGGACACTGATGAGGTGGCACTGGTGAGGCTGTACTGATGGACACTGATGAGGTGGCACTGATGAGGCTGCACTGATGGACACTGATGAGGCAGCACTGGTGAGGTTGCACTGATGGACACTGATGAGGCGGCACTGGTGAGGTTGCACCGATGGACACTGATGAGGTGGCACTGAGGAGAACTGATGAGGCTACACTGATAGACACTGATAAGGCGGCACTGATAGACACTGATAAGGTGGCACTGGTGAGGCTGCACTGATGGACACTGATAATGCGGCACTGGTGATGCTGCACTGATTTACACTGATGAGGCAGGACTGATGAGGTGGCACTGGTGAGGCTGCACTGATGGACACTGATAAGGTGGCACTGATAGACACTGATGAGGCAGCACTGATGGGCACTGAAGAGGCTTCACTAATATGCAGCACTGATGGGCAATGATAGGTGTCATGGATAGGTGGCACCGATGGATGGCATTGAAAGTCAGCACTGATTGGGCTGCACTGATAATCAGGGCATTGATGATCAGAGCTGTGATTATCTGTACAGAGCTCCCCTGTGAGGAAATGCCACTGATCGGCTGGCTCTCCTCTCCTCACACGCTGTCAGTGTGAGGAGAGGAGAGCCCATACCCCACATTTCCTTGTTTACATGTGATCAGCTGTGATTGGACACAGCTGATCACATGGGTAAAGAGCCACGTCATCAGCTCGGGATTGGTGATGCTCTGTGTCCCAGGAATGGAGCACACCAATGATCGTCGCGCCCCCCGAGACTGGGAGGACGTCATACAGTAACGGAGTGAATCTCATCTTCCTGATGAAATCACGTGATGTGACGATACGCGTTGGGATTGGAGCAATAGGTAAAAAACCGGACGTGATGCAAATGTACGAGCTCGCGGATCACGGAGTGTTGCCTGAGCTTTTTTAATCCAAGTGAGTGTACCAGCTGTGTGTATTTTTAATAGATTTAAGTTATAAGCAGTATTATGCTATTTGGGGTCTTTCTTCCAATTTTACCCCCCCCGGTCGAGCTAACTGGAGAGGAGGCCGTACCCACTCCAAGGATCCATTGCTGCATCCACCCATAGAGGGACCCTCTGAAGACCCCCGTTTGAGGCATCAGATCCAGTTCATGCTGTAACCTTACAGCACTAAGGTCAGGGGCTAGCACACATTAAGGTACCACCACAGAGGAGTGGGCCAGGCATCAGCCAGTTTTGTTTCACGGTCAGGGCCGGTGCTACCACTAGGCAAACTAGGCAGCCGCCTAGCGTGCACTGCTGCCTAGGGCGCCCGGCCACTGGTGTTCCTACTCTCTTCTCTCTGCAGCAAGCAACTAAGTCTCGGCAACAACAGGCATCCGCCCCTCCATTCGCACATAGTATCAGAGGCGCAGCGGCGGCAAAGGACTGTGTCTGTGTCCCGACTCCCAAATGAATGGAAGCAAACATTCATTGATGGGTGCTGGTGAGGCTGCATTTAATGGATGCTGGTGAGGTTGCATTTGATGGGCGCTGGTAGGCTACATTTCATGGGTGCTGGTGAGGCTGCATTGATGGGCGTTGGTAGGTTGCATTTGATGGGTGCTGGAGAGGCTGCATTGATGGGTGCTGGTAGGCTACATATGATGGGTGCTGGTGAGGCTGCTTGATGGGCATTGGTAGGTTGCATTGATAGACCTTGAGAGGCTGCATTGATGGGCGCTGGTGAGGCTGCATTGATGGGCGCTGGTAGGCCTGCATTGATGGGCACTGGTGAGGCTGCATTGATGGATGTTGAGAGGCTGCATTGATAGGCGCTGGTGAGGCTGCATTGATGGGGGCGGGTGAGCCTGCATTGATGGGCGCTGGTAGGCCTGCATTGATGGGCACTGGTGAGGCTGCATTGATGGATGTTGAGAGGCTGCATTGATGGGCACTGGTGAGGCTGCATTGATGGATGTTGAGAGGCTGCATTGATGGGCGCTGGTAGGCTACATTTGATGGGTGCTGGCGAGGCTGCTTGATGGGCATTGGTAGGTTGCATTTGATGGGTGCTGGTAGGCTGCATTAATGGGCGTTGAGAAGCTGCATTGATGGCGCTGGTAGGCCTGCATTAATGGGCGCTGGTGAAGGCTGCATTGATATACGTTGAGAGGCTGCATTGATGGGCGCTGGTGAGGCTGCATTGATGGACGTCGAGAGGCTGCATTGATGGGCGCTAGAAGGCCTGCATTGATGAGCGCTGGTGAGGCTGCATTGATGGGCACTGGTGAGGCTGCATTGATGGGCGCTGGTGAGGCTGAATTGATGGATGTTGAGAGGCTGCATTGATAGGCGCTGGTGAGGCTGCATTGATGGACGTTGAGAAGCTGCATTGATAGAAGCTTATATAAAAAGGGGGGTATACATGGGCAGGGCAAAGGGGGTGGAGTCACGGGTGGAGCCAAGGTGGGGCAGCAAAATGAGGTTTCGCCTAGGCCCTAGGGTGTCAAAAATCCTTGTACCAGCCCTGTTCACGGTGAAGGGAATATCACACATCTTTCAATTTTGGACGGCTTCACTTGATTTTGCACAGGACCCTGAACAGCATTCTATATTTTTTTGGGACTGGTCTACTACAGCCTGTTTATTTGTAATTGAGCCCAGGGGGGGCTCACCGGACGTTTTGTTTGATTTATTCCAATGCTTTGTAATATCACCAAGTGCTAAGTTTTGTTTTCCTCTGCCATACAGTGTGTCACACGGAATCATTTGCATTTGGGTCATTCGGATTTGCACTTTATTATAGACCTTGATTATCCCTTTTGAGATTCGTTCCGTTTTTGTTTGCATTTGCACTTTACTCAAGTTCAATTTAAGCACTTTAGAGTCCACCATAATTACTCAATCTATAGTCTGGACTTTTGACAGAAATAGAGAAGAGAAGACGGCAGATAAACAGGTACAACCAACGTAGGAGGATTTTTTTTAATCTCTGTGTAACACCTGAGGCCAGTCACTTCACCGGGGTATGTGAGGATTTTACAACCATTTTCAAATTTAATTTTATTTATAATTCCAATAATAATAATAATAATAAAGAAATTGTATACAGAAAAAAAAAAAAACAGACAGTCCCTGAAATGTGTTTTTCTTTCTTCTCTATGGATAAAACCATTGGTGTAAGCATTAAATCAGGGGTTAGGGTTAGGGTCAGGGTGAGGGTTAGGGTAAGGGTTAAGTTTTAGGGTCAGGGTTAGGGTCAGGTTTTAGGGTTAGGGTCAGGGTTAGGGTTAGGTTTTAGGGTCAGGGTCAGGGTTAGGGTTAGGATTTAGGGTGAGGGTGAGGGTTAGGGTTAGGTTTTAGGGTGAGGGTTAGGTTTTAGGGTCAGGGTCAGGGTTAGGGTTAGGTTTTAGGGTTAGGGTTAGGGTTTAGGGTGAGGGTTAGGTTTTAGGGTTAGGGTCAGGGTTAGGTTTTAGGGTCAGGGTCAGGGTTAGGGTGAGGGTTAGGTTTTAGGGTTAGGGTTAGGGTTTAGGGTGAGGGTTAGGTTTTAGGGTTAGGGTCAGGGTTAGGGTTAGGGTGAGGGTTAGGGTGAGGGTTAGGGTTTAGGGTGAGGGTCAGGGTTAGGGTTAGGGTTAGGTTTTAGGGTTAGGGTGAGGGTTAGGTTTTAGGGTGAGGGTTAGGTGTTAGGGTGAGGGTTAGGGTGAGGGTTAGGGTTATGGTTTAGGGTGAGGGTCAGGGTTAGGGTTAGGTTTTAGGGTTAGGTTTAGGGTTAGGTTTTAGGGTGAGGGTTAGGTTTTAGGGTTAGGGTTTAGGATGAGGGTCAGGTTTTAGGGTTAGGGTGAGGGTTAGGTTTTAGGGTTAGGGTCAGGGTTAGGTTTAGGGTTAGGGTTAGGTTTTAGGGTTAGGGTTTAGGGTGAGGGTCAGGTTTTAGGGTTAGGGTTAGGGTGAGGGTTAGGTTTTAGGGTTAGGGTCAGGGTTAGGTTTAGAGTTAGGGTTAGGTTTTAGGGTTAGGTTTTAGGGTTAGGGTCAGGGTTAGGTTTAGGGTTTAGGGTTAGGGTTTCCCCCAGAAGAACAAGGCTAGGACTCAGGGATTGGAATAGGGACCTCCCCCAAAGGTCAAAGGTCAGCAGGCGTGCCCCAGAGGTCAAAGGTCAAGAGGTCGGGCTGACCCACCCCCATCAAAGTGTTCCGCCTACCCCAACTAAGTCGGGGCATGAACAAGTCAAGGGGCTTGAACAGGGTTAGGTTTAGGGTTAGGGTTTAGGGTCAGGGTTAGGGTTAGGTGTTAGGGTTAGGTTTTAGGGTGAGGGTTAGGTTTTAGGGTTAGGGTCAGATACAACAACAGTAACTCCATAGAAAACAAACACATCTTGTAATTTTCATGATGCCTGTTTTATTAAACTTTTATACCAATATAAAGCTGCGCTATCCAAATGAAATGAAATGATAATCGTACTAAATCCTATTATTACTGACTGCAGTTAAATAGTGGTGGTGAGATATCCCATTCCTATGTAAATATTAAGTTTACATAGGAAGGAATGGGATATCTCACCACCACTATTTAACTGCAGTCAGTAATAATAGGATTTAGTACGATTATCATTTGGTTTCATTTGGATAGCGCAGTTTTATATCGTTATAAATTTTTATGTGGCTCGAGTATATGGGACATGATCAATGCTAACAGCTGTCCTTCAATCATCTCTAATTATCATTTGGATTTTTACATGGTGAAGCTCGCAAGACTTTGTCTTTTAGACTGTTTTATCAAACATTTGATTGATTTTGTAAATTTTATTTAAAATTTTGAGGTATATTTATATATAAAAAAAAAAATGTTGGTGTGAATGCCTCAGTATTTGCACAGCCATCACAAATAATCCCCCGTAATGTGTGAAATGTGCGTTCCATATGACCACCAGCTCCATCTAGTGGCCATATTGCAGTAATTTTCTTAATTGAGGTCTTTCAGGAAATGCTAAATTATTGCCACTAGATGGAGCTGATGATCATAGGAAATTCACGTATTGGACACATGAAGGGATTTAATCACGAAGGACTATGCAGATGCTGAGGCTTTTTTTCTTTTTTTTTTTTTTTTTTTAAATAAACCCCCCCCCCCCTTTGTGTCTTGTTTCTGAGGTTTATTGTAGGGGGCGTACTGAGATATGAGTACTAATAAACAGATACAACGGTAACTCCATAGAAAACAAACACATTTTGTGATTTTCCTGATGCCCGTTTTATTAAACATTTGATTGATTTTGTAAATTAAATTTTAATTTTGTGGTATAGTTATCAAAAAAATATAAAAAATTTGGTTTGAATTCCATCACGAATAATCCCCCGTAATGTGTGAAATGTGTGTTCCCTATGATCACCAGCTCCATCTAGTGGCCATAATGCAGTAATTTTCTTAATTGAGGTCTTTCAGGAAATACTACATTATTTCCACTAGATGGAGCTGTTGATCATAGGAAATTCACGTATTGGACACATGATGGGAATTATTCATTAAGGACTATGCAGATGCTGAGGCATTTTAAAAAATAGACTCCCTTTGTGTCTTGTTTATCGTGGTATATTTATAGAACCCCCAAAAAAAATGGTGTGAACGCTATCACGAATAACCCCCCCCCCCCTTGTAATGTGTTAAATGTGTGTTCCCTATGACCACCAGCTCCATCTAGTGTCCATAAAGCGGTATTTTCTTAATTGACGTATTTGAGGAAATATCATATTATGGCCACTAGATGGAGCCGGTGATCATAGGTGAACTCACGTATTAGACACATTAGAGCAGGGATCCTCAAACTACGGCCCTCCAGCTGTTGCGGAACTACGCGTCCCATGAGGCTTTGTAAAACTCTGACATTCACAGACATAACTAGGCATGATGGGAATTGTAGTTTCTGAACAACTGGAGGGCCATAGTTTGAAGACCCCTGCATTAGAGGGATTATTCATGAGGACTATGCAGATGCTGGGGCATACTGAGATACTACAAAGAGTACTAATAAACAGATACAACAACAGTAACTCCACAGAAAACAAACACATTTTGTGATTTTCATGATGCCCGTTTTATTAAACATTTGATTTTGTAAATTTATTTTAAATGCGAGTTACATTTATAAAAAATAAAAAAAATAAAAATCAGTGTGAATGTCTCAGTATTTGCACAGCTGTGACGTAATGTGTGAAATGTGTGTTCCCTATGATCGCCAGCTCCATCTAGTGGCCATTATGTGGCATTTTCTTGATTGCAGTATTTCAGGAACAGTATCACATTATGGCCACTAGATGGAGCTGGCGGATCTTAGGAAATTCACATATTAGACACATTATATGGGGGTTAATCGTGAGGACTGTGCAGATGCTGAGGCATTTTTTTTAATAGACCCTTTTGTGTCTTGGTTCGGAGGTTCATTGTATAGATTGGGACTGGTTATTCATTTTATAATATAGGAGGCATTTCTAAGGACTGAGGATCTTCAGCCTGCCAGTAGCCATGAAATTGCCATTGCCAGCATGCCTTGGTGATACATAGCCAGGAAACGCAGCTCCTTGACCACTGGAGGCAGTGCAATTTGCTTAAAGTTTATGTATAGCCATAGGGTTAGAACCTCTGCCGGTTTAGTTTTTGCTCTCTGTGTCCTGTAAGGAGATTTTTTTCTTCTCTTCCTTTAGCAGATATGAGGAAATCTCTACAAAGTGAAGAGGTGTCCCCTCTGGAAGATCTGCCGTCTCCTTCTGCCAGCCATAAAATGTTGTATTTGCCACCACCAGGGCAAGTAGAGAGCGCTGACCTCCTCCGCTGGGATACAGACAGGAATAAAAATGTAAAAAACACAACAAGAGCGCCAGTAGCTTTAACGATTCATCAGAAGATCACATAACACGTTTCGGGAGCTCAAAACCTCCTTCATCAGGGCTTTTTTTTTTTTTTTTTCCTTTTGGAGCTCCGAGATGCGGGGCTTGTCGAGTCCCTATGAACAAAAAAAGTGATTCGTAAGGAAATCTCAGCACATGAAGAAAAAAGGAAAAAGGTCCCGCAATCCTGAACTCCTTGAGGGGGGGAGGGCTCCTGATGGGGCACGCCATAGTCTACATAGACTAAAGCCAGGTGGACCCTGCTCCATAGGGAGCTGATCCTCCCAGAAGTTGATGAGGGATCTCCCAAAGAGAGATGTGCAATATAGTGCAGGAGTATGTCATGTGCAATATAGTGTATATAGTGCAGGAGTATGTAATGTGCAATATAGTGTATATAGTGCAGGAGTATGTAATGTGCAATATAGTGTATATAGTGCAGGAGTATGTAATGTGCAATATAGTGTATATAGTGCAGGAGTATGTAATGTGCAATATAGTGTATATAGTGCAGGAGTATGTAATGTGCAATATAGTGTATATAGTGCAGGAGTATGTAATGTGCAATATAGTGTATATAGTGCAGGAGTATGTAATGTGCAATATAGTGTATATAGTGCAGGAGTATGTAAGTGTAGTGACAATATAGTGTATATAGTGCAGGAGTATGTAATGTGCAATATAGTGTATATAGTGCGGGAGTATGTAATGTGCAATATAGTGTATATAGTGCGGGAGTATGTAATGTGCAATATAGTGTATATAGTGCGGGAGTATGTAATATGCAATATAGTGTATATAGTGCGGGAGTATGTAATGTGCAATATAGTGTATATAGTGCGGGAGTATGTAATGTGCAATATAGTGTATATAGTGCAGGAGTATGTAATGTGCAATATAGTGTATATAGTGCAGGAGTGTGTAATGTGCAATATAGTGCAGGAGTATGTAATGTGCAATATAGTGTATATAGTGCAGGAGTATGTAATGTGCAATATAGTGCAGGAGTATGTAATGTGCAATATAGTGCAGGAGTATGTAATGTGCAATATAGTGTATATAGTGCAGGAGTGTGTAATGTGCAATATAGTGCAGGAGTATGTAATGTGCAATATAGTGCAGGAGTGTGTAATGTGCAATATAGTGCAGGAGTGTGTAATGTGCAATATAGTGCAGGAGTATGTAATGTGCAATATAGTGCAGGAGTATGTAATGTGCAATATAGTGTATAAAAAAAATGTACACATTTTTTCGTTCAATCCATTCGAAGCACGTTAAGCAGCGCCATTGTAAGAGACATGGAAAATTACCAATTCAACAAAAAAAAAAAAAGTTACGAATGTACAAATTTTTTCGTTCTTTTTCATTTTCGTTGTTCCTGTTTTCGTTTTTCTTCTTTCGTACATTCGTTGTTTTTAATTTGTTTTTTTCGGATTTTCGTTGTTTTTGGATTTGTTCGATTCGAACGATTCGTTATTCGTTAAAAATTTTAGCGAATCGTTCATTCATTCGTACGATAATGAATGAACGAAAAAAAACGAAAAAAAAAAACCAAAAAGAATTGCACATGTCTACAATATAGTGTATATAGTGCAGGAGTATGTAATGTGCAATATAGTGCAGGAGTATGTAATGTGCAATATAGTGCAGGAGTATGTAATGTGCAATATAGTGCAGGAGTATGTAATGTGCAATATAGTGCAGGAGTATGTAATGTGCAATATAGTGCAGGAGTATGTAATGTGCAATATAGTGTATAGTATGCAGGTGTGTAATGTGCAATATACTGCATGTAATGTACAATATAGTGTATATAGTGCAGGAGTATGTAATGTGCAATATAGAAAGTACATAAAGTGTAGCGCTAAACCTTTAAATAAATGGCCCAGCTAAACTAGTGCCAAAAAACGACAGATATATATATATATATAAATAAGAAAATAGATATATATGAAATGAATCTGTGATATCAACTGTGTATCTTAATACGAGCGAATAGCAGTATAACTAATGAAGTAAACTAATTATTACACATGTGTTGATATAAAAGTGTCCAATCATAATAACATTAAAAAATTTAAAAAGAAAAAAACGAAAAAATATTAACAAAATTTCAGTGCAAAAAGTCCCAAGTGTTCTGAATGAAAGTCGAACGATCGTCAGACCACCAGATCCAACATATAACCACCGCCTGTCAGGATGTCGGCTTACCAGATGGTTCAGACTGAAAAGAACGTACGTTCTATGAATCGCAAACGCTTTATGGTATCAGCAGCCAATCAGGATGTAACCTCTGGAATTTGCGTCCCCAAAATTTAGGAAGATCCGTCTCCGTACCGGAGTAAGTAACATCAGTTTCCGATCGATAAATGAAGGAGGGTAAAGAAATAGAGCCACATAGCGTAATCCCGTAAAAAACAGTAAATTTATTAAAAAATGGTAACATACTTGCCCTTCTGAAATGTACAGTGCGTTGTTATACGTGGCATCCTTGGATTTGGTGGTCTGACGATCGTTCGACTTTGATTCAAAACACTTGGGACTTTTTGCACTTTAAGAAATTTTGTTATTATTTTTTTCGTTTTTTTCTTGATGTTATTATGATTGGACACTTTTATATCAACACATGTGTGATAATTAGTTTACTTCATTAGTTATACTGCTATTCGCTCGTATTAAGATACACAGTTGATATCACAGATTAATTTCATATATATCTATTTACTTATATATATATATATATGTGTCGTTTTTTGGCACTAGTTTAGCTGGGCCATTTATTTAAAGGGTTTAGCGCTACACTTTATGTACTTTCTACATCTCCAAACAAAAATGATCTCTTTGTTGTGTTAGCTGCTGCTAGGAATTTTGTTGGCAGCGCAGTGTTTCTTTATTTTATATTTGTAATGTGCAATATAGTGTATATAGTGCGGGAGTGTGTAATGTGCAATATCGTGCAGGAGTATGTAAGGTGCAATATATTGTATATAGTGCAGGAGTATGTAAGGTGCAATATATTGTATATAGTGCAGGAGTATGTAATGTGCAATATATTGTATATAGTGCAGGAGTATGTAGTGTGCAATATAGTATATATAATGTGGGAGTATGTAATGTGCAATATAGTGTATAGTATGCAGGTGTGTAATGTGCAATATACTGTATGTAATGTGCAATATAGTGTATAGTATGCAGGTGTGTAATGTGCAATATACTGTATGTAATGTGCAATATAGTGTATGTAATGTGCAATATAGTGTATAGTATGCAGGTGTGTAATGTGCAATATACTGTATGTAATGTGCAATATAGTGTATAGTATGCAGGTGTGTAATGTGCAATATACTGTATGTAATGTGCAATATAGTGTATAGTATGCAGGTGTGTAATGTGCAATATACTGTATGTAATGTGCAATATAGTGCATAGAGTACAGCCATAAGTAATGTACAATATAGTGTATATATAATGCAGGAATTTGTAATGTGCAATATAGTGTATATAATGCAGGGGTGTGTAATGTGCAATAAAGTGTATATAGTGCGGGAGTGTGTAATGCGCAATACAGTGCATAGAGTACAGGAGTATGTAATGTACAATATAGTGTATATATAATGCAGGAGTATGTAATGTGCAATATAGTGCAGGAGTATGTAATGTGCAATATAGTGTATATAGTGCAGGAGTATGTAATGTGCAATATAGTGCATGGAGTACAGGAGTAAGTGATGTACAATATAGTGTATATATAATGCAGGAGTATGTAATGTGCAATATAGTATATATAATATAGTGTATATATAATGCAGGAGTATGTAATGTGCAATATAGTGTATAGAGTACAGGAGTAAGTAATGTGCAATATAGTGTATATAATGCGGGAGTGTGTAATGTGAATGAAAAAATAATAGTTTCCTCTACCAACACAAATTGGGTAGATGGAGGAAACCCCCCCACCATTGTCTGTCCCCAGTACAAATCCCCCCCCCCCCCCAGATCAGTATATGCCCAGACATACTGGGACAGACTGGTACGAGGGGGGATTGTACTGGCGGGAGACTGATATAAGGGAGGATTTACTGGGGGCAGACTGATCTGGGGGGGGGGTGACCAATCATTACCCTCCCTGAGTCAGGTCTTTCTGAGTATGCAGAATCCCTCTCTCTGCAATCCTCGGCAGTGTCAGCAGCATGCACCGCACGCATTGCACCGCACGCATTGCACCGCACGCATTGCACCGCACGCATTGCACCCACCACTAGGCAGAAGATATTTTTTTACCTTGATGCAATGGATAATGTCCATTCCCAGGAGCGTGGCTCGGGAGCGAGCCTTCTCAAGTGCCCCCATAGCAAGAGACTTGCCACTAGGGGCACTCGGTAGGGAGGAGGGGACAGGTCCGCTGATGGGGGACCTAAAAGAAGAAGAGGATCGGGGGCTGCTCTGTGCAAAACCATTACACAGAGCAGGTCAGTATAACATGTTTTTTTTTTATTTTTCTGAATTATAACCTTTAGAATCACTTTTAATGATGAATTGAAGAGGGATGTAGGAAAGATCTCCAGAGTTACTGAGCCAGATGGAGGTAAATATAAATGAATGTATCCTGGTGATTCCACCACATGTAATATTTAGGACCTGATGAAGGGTATTTTGAACCCCAGAAACGCGTTAGTTGTTTTATGTAATCATATAATAAATCATTAACCTTTATCTATCAGTATAACCCATATGCAGGGTGGGTGGGCCTTAACGCCTAGCCCCTGCACCTATGCGCCCAGGCAGACTTTGATGCGACTTTACACTCTCTGGCGCTCAAGTCACATCAAAGTTGCGCAGGAACCTTTTCAAAGCCGCTGCGACTTTAAGCTGCATAGATCTGGACGGGTCCTATTGACCAATGGGCTGCGACTTATTGTGCGACTTTGTATCTAAAGTCGCACGACAAGCGTGATTGGAGCCTAACGGGGCAGCAGCAAAGGGGTTAAAGCTACTCGGTTCGGCGCTCTTTTAGCGTTTTTAGGTTTTGAGTCGCATTCTGGGTATCCTTCGAAAGGGTAGCCTTGCTTTTCATGAGCAAACTCCTAAAAAAAAATCTAACAGAGGGTCTAATATTTTCCTATTATTTATTTAAAGAGTCCGGCTATACATAGACTTTAACCAAATTGTGGGCGTTTTTTGCCATGACTCCGCCCCCATTCTAGCTGTAGTGGATGGGAGGGTATCCCCCAGCCCCCGGTAGCGGTATGGGGGAGCAGTTCTTGCTGCCTGGTTTGATCATAATTCCGGTGGCCACACACAGGTTTTTCTCATGGCATAAAGCGCCCCAGTATACCTCGCCATCCGTATTGAGGAGGGCGGAGCGACAATTGTCAAACCACCACCCTCCTTTGAATTCCTTGGCACAATGACGGTCCCACCGGTCGTTGTCCCTGTCCTTGGTGGAGAACATCATGTTGTCGTGAATTCCTGACTCGTCCCAGAGGGTGAGGGCATCACCAGCGCTCCCAAAGTACTCCCCCAACCTCAGAGAATACCCGTTGGCCTCACTGTCCACCCGGAAGCTGGAATAGTCGGCGTAGTGCTGATTGCCCTCAATATCCTCCAAGAGGAACCGGACGGTGAAGGGGCTCTGCCTGGTGAGCAGGTGGATCATCTCATTGCCCAGCCAGTGACTGCCCTGGAGGTGACCAAACCCATTTTTGTATTCTGCCCAGTCACGTGACCCAAAGGAGGCGTTATCATGGGCGAGCTTCCTCTGCAGAACGGTCCAGCCGCCCCCCTCGGAGCTGAGGTCACAGTACACCACCATCGGGGGCGAGTCTTTGGGCCAGATGACGTAGAATCCGCTTCTTCTTCTGAGGTTCAAGTAAGCCGCTCTGCAGTCCTTCGCCACAAGTTCTAAGTAAAAGTAAAGTAAAAAAGTAAAAGTTTAATATCAATAACATCATAACCCAACAAATAAGATAATCTACTATAAGATATAAAATATATATAATAGTAATAAAAAAAAATATATATATATATACAAACACACACACACACACACATATATATATAAAATAGTAATAAAAAAAAAAATATATATATATATATATATATATATAATTTTTTTATTAATTACTATTTTATATATATATATATATATATATATAAAATAGTAATATAAAAAAAAATATATATATATAATAGTAATAATAAAAAACTAATATATATATATATATATATATATATATATAATAGTAATAAAATATATTATATATATATATATCATTTTTTTTATTAATTACTATTTTATATATATATATATATATATATATAATAGTAATAAAATATATTATATATATATATATATATATATATATATATATATATATATATATATATATATATATATATATATATATATATATAAAATAGTAATTAATAAAAAAAATGATATATATATATATATATATAATAGTAATAAAATATATTATATATATAAAAATAGTAATTGATAAAAAATATATATATATATATATATATATATTTTTTTTTATTATTACTATTTATATATATATATATATATATATATATATATATATATATATATATATATATATATATATATATATATATATATATATATGAGAGAGAGAGAGAGAGAGAGAGATGCACAAAAATGATTTAATGAACAATATAATCAAAACATCCAAAATGTGTAGGCCATCACACATACACACTATATTCCCAAAAGTATTAGTATTAGCAATTAGAGTGGACACTGCGAGCCAGGCCTTCTCGTCCAACATCAGTGCCTGACCTCACAAATGCTCTTCTGGGCCTTCCCAGAAGAGTTGAAGCTGTTATAGCTGCAAAGGGTGGGCCAACTCAATATTGAAGGGAAGAGGAGAGAGGCGCCAGGCGACCAATAGTGTAGCCCAATTTAATGAGTATAAAGCAAATAAAATCATTAACAGTTTCAACTCACAGGATGACAGAGGTGACAGTCTATGCCCTGATGGGCTATGGTGAAGATCCCGCGGGGGATCGTGGAGTAGTCTTAGCCGCAGCCGGCGGCTCTGTGAACCAGGAGAGAGAACGCGGTGAACACGAGCTGCCGTAGGCTGGTCAGCACCTGTCAAACCTGTGCTGGCTGCCCAACTTCCATTGGAGACCACAATTATTTTGGACTGATTTTTGAGTTGCTATTTTATCCAGACTGAGCCCCTGGGAGATACCTTTTGTATATATATTTGTATGCCCACATGTACATATAATACATTTATATTTTGGTCATTTAACACTGGACAACTCCATTTTTGCTTGTTCCTGGTCTACAACTCAATATTGAACCCTACGCAGGGGCGGACTGACAACTCATGGGGCCCCCGGGCAATAGGAGATTATGGGGCCCCCAGGCAATCAGAGATTATGGGGCCACACAGTATACACACACACAGTATACAATCACACAGTATACACATACATCTACACACAGTATACACAGACATGTTTCTATTGGCTGAGAAGGTACTGGAGAGGTGGGGCAGCTATAATCTCGGGATTTTTAGACCAAAAGGATGTCGGTAAGGGACATCTCAGAAACAGATGTAAAAAAAAAAACAGATTTTTATATACTGTCCCTGCTTTTACTGAGGCTGGCAACCCTGATGGGGCCCCCTGGTGGCCCAGGGCCCTCAGGCAGTGCCGAGTGGCCGAATGGTCAGTCCGCCCCTGTGTCCCTACGGACTAAGCCTGGGATGCCATTAAAGTTTATGTGCGTGTAAAGGCAGGTGTCCCAATACTTTTGGTAATATAGTGTGTTTGACTTGTGTGTGACTAGGGGAGGAGACATATCATTGTTCTAATATATAATAAATATATATATATATATATATATACACACACACACATACACACACACACATACTGTATGTATATATATATATATATTTATTATATATTAGAACAATGATATGTCTCCTCCCCTAGTCAGTCCCATCCCCATACAGTTAGAACACCTCCCAGGGAACACACATTTAACCCCTTGATCGCCCCCTAGCGTTAACCCCTTCCCTGCCAGCAAAATTTACACTGTAATTAATGCATTTTTTAGCACTGATCGCTGTATAAGTGTCAATGGTCCTAAAAATGCATCAAAAGAGTCCGATTTGTCCGCCGCAATATTGCAGTCCCGATAAAAATCCCAGATCGCCGCCATTACTAGTGAAAAAAAATAATAAATTAAAATGCCATAAATCTGTCCCCTATTTTGTTGACGCTATAACTTTTGCGCAAACCAATCGATTTACGCTAATTGCGATTTTTTTTTTTATACCAAAAATATGTAGAAGAATATATATTGGCCTGAGGAAAAAACATATTTTTTTTTTTTTTAAATTGTGGGATATTTATTATAGCAAAAAGTAAAAGATATTGGGGGTTATTTACGAAAGGCAAATCCACTTTGCACCTTAAGTGCACTTGGAAGTGCAGTCGCTCAAAATCGAAGGGGTAGATCTGAAATGAGGGGGAAGCTCTGCTGATTTTATCATCCAATCATGTGCAAGCTAAAATTCTGTTTTTTTATTTTCCTTGCATGTCCCCCTCAGATCTACAGTGAATTTACTTCCAAGTGCACTTTCAGTGCAAAGTGGATTTTCCTTTAGTAAAT
This sequence comes from Lithobates sylvaticus, assembly GCA_028564925.1. Lineage (NCBI taxonomy): Eukaryota > Metazoa > Chordata > Amphibia > Anura > Ranidae > Lithobates > Lithobates sylvaticus. Next base: position 11,046,866 of record CM053031.1, on the reverse strand, counting down.
AACCCCCATTGTGTTTTTTTTTTTTTTTTCAAAATTGTCACTCTTCTTTTGTTTATAGCGCAAAAAATAAAAGCCGCAGGGGCGATCAAATACCGCCAAAAGAAAGCTCTATTTGTGGGAAAAAAAGGACATCAATTTTGTTTGGGTGCAACGTCGCACAACCGCGCAATTGTCAGTTAAAGCGACGCAATGCCGTATCGTAAAAAATGGCCTGGTCATTAAGAGGGGCAAATCTCCTGGGGCTGAAGTGGTTAACAAAATAAAATGACTACATTAACCACTTTCAGCCCCGGACCAATTGGCAGCCAAAGGACCAGGCCCCTTTTTGCGATTCGGCACTGCGTCGCTTTAACTGACAATTGCGCGGTCGTGCGACGTGGCTTCCAAACAAAATTGTCATCCTTTTTTTCCCACAAATAGAGCTTTCTTTTGGTGGTATTTGATCGCCCCTGCGGTTTTTATTTTTTGCGCTATAAACAAAAATAGAGCGACAATTTTGAAAACAATGCAATATTTTTTGCTTTTTGCTATAATAAATATCCCCAAAAAATATATAAAAAGACGTTTTTTTTTCCTCAGTTTAGGCGATACGTATTCTTCTACATATTTTTGGTAAAAAAAAATCGCAATTAGCGATTATTGATTGGTTTGCACAAAAGTTATAGAATTTACAAAATACGGGATAATTTTATAGCATTTTTTATTATTATTATTTTTTTTACTAGTATTGGCGGCGATCAGCGATTTTTATTGTGACTGCGACATTATGGCGGACACATCGGAAATTTTTGACACATTTTTGGGACCATTGTCATTTATACAGCAATCAATGCTATTTAAATGCATTGATTCCTGTATAAATGACAGTTGTAGTGAAAGAGTTAACCACTAGGGGGAGGGGAGGGGTTATGGGCTGTGATGTGTTGTGTGTTTTTTTACATTAGGGGGCGGGGCTGACGTCTGACGTCATTGATCGGCTTTCCCGATGACCGGGAACAGCCGACCAATGACAGGCAGTGTAGGAAGCGCAGGAGAGGTTTGTTTACACAGACCTCTCCCCGTTCTTCAGCTCTGTGACCCAATCGCGGGACACCAGCGGCGATCGGGTCCGCTGGTCCTGCAGCCGGGGTCACGGAGCTCTCGAAACGAATCGCAAAAAAAAAAAGTTACGAATGTACGAATTTTTTCGTTCATTTTGATTTTCGTTGTTCCTGTTTTCGTTTTTCGGATTTTCTTCTGTCGTAGTTTCGTTGTTTCTAATTTGGTTATTTCGGATTTTCGTTGTTTTTCATATTCGTTCGATTCAATAATTCGTTAAAATTTTTAGCGAATCATTCGTACGATAACGAATGAACATATATAACGAATTTTAACGGAAAACTAATAAAAACGAAACGAATTGCACATGTCTAATAAAATAGAGTAGAATACAAGATAGGGAAGGTGCAGAGGACGAGATAGGGAGGGTGCAGAGGACGAGATAGGGAAGGTACAGAGGACGAGATAGGGAGGGTGCAGAGGACGGGATAGGGAAGGTGCACAGGACGAGATAGGGAAGGTGCACAGGACGAGATAGGGAAGGTACAGAGGACGAGATAGGGAGGGTGCAGAGGACGAGATAGGGAAGGTGCACAGGATAAGATGGGGAAGATGCAGAGGACGAGATAGGGAAGGTGCAGAGGATGAGATAGGGAATGTGCACAGGACAAGATAGGGAGGGTGAAGAGGACGAGATAGGGAAGGTGCAGAGGACAAGATAGGAAGGTACAGAGGACAAGATAGGGAGGGTGCAGAGGACAAGATAGGAAGGTACAGAGAACAAGATAGGGAGGGTGCAGAGGACAAGATAGGGAAGGTGCAGAGGACAAGATAGGGAGGGTGAAGAGGACGAGATAGGGAAGGTGCAGAGGACAAGATAGGAAGGTACAGAGGACAAGATAGGGAGGGTGCAGAGGACAAGATAGGGAATGTGCACAGGACAAGATAGGGAGGGTGAAGAGGACGAGATAGGGAAGGTGCAGAGGACAAGATAGGAAGGTACAGAGGACAAGATAGGGAGGGTGCAGAGGACAAGATAGGGAAGGTGCAGAGGACAAGATAGGGAAGGTGCAGAGGACAAGATAGGGAAGGTGCAGAGGACAAGATAGGGAAGGTGCAGAGGACAAGATAGGGAAGGTGCAGAGGACAAGATAGGGAAGGTGCAGAGGACAAGATAGGGAAGGTGCAGAGGACAAGATAGGGAAGGTACAGAGGACAAGATAGGGAAGGTACAGAGGACAAGATAGGGAAGGTGCACAGGACAAGATAGGGAAGGTACAGAGGACAAGATAGGCAAGGTACAGAGGACAAGATAGGTAGGTGCAGAGGACAAGATAGGGAAGGTGCAGAGGACAAGATAGGGAAGGTGCACAGGACAAGATAGGGAAGGTGCACAGGACAAGATAGGGAAGGTACAGAGTACAAGATAGGGAGGGTGCAGAGGACAAGATAGGGAAGGTGCACAGGACAAGATAGGGAAGGTGCACAGGACAAGATAGGGAAGGTACAGAGGACAAGATAGGTAGGTGCAGAGGACAAGATAGGGAAGGTGCAGAGGACAAGATAGGGAAGGTGCACAGGACAAGATAGGGAAGGTGCACAGGACAAGATAGGGAAGGTACAGAGGACAAGATAGGGAAGGTACAGAGGACAAGATAGGGAAGGTACAGAGGACAAGATAGGGAAGGTGCAGAGGACAAGATAGGGAAGGTACAGAGGACGAGATAGGGAAGGTGCAGAGGACAAGATAGGGAAGGTGCACAGGACGAGATAGGGAAGGTGCAGAGGACAAGATAGGGAGGGTGCAGAGGATGAGATAGGAAAGATGCAGAGGACAAGATAGGGAGGGTGCAGAGGACGAGATAGGGAGGGTGCAGAGGACGAGATAGGGAGGGTGCACAGGACAAGATAGGGAAGGTGCACAGGACGAGATAGGGAGGGTGCAGAGGATGAGATAGGAAAGAGGCAGAGGACAAGATAGGGAAGGTGCACAGGACAAGATAGGGAGGGTGCAGAGGATGAGATAGGAAAGATGCAGAGGACAAGATAGGGAGGGTGCAGAGGACGAGATAGGGAGGGTGCAGAGGACGAGATAGGGAGGGTGCACAGGACAAGATAGGGAAGGTGCACAGGAAGAGATAGGGAAGGTGCAGAGGACAAGATAGGGAAGGTGCAGAGAACGAGATAGGGAAGGTGCACAGGAAAAGATAGGGAGGGACCGGAGGGTGCACAGGACAAGATAGGGAGGGTGCACAGGACAAGATAGGGAGGGTGCAGAGGACGAGATAGAGAAGGCGCAGAGGACGAGATAGGGAGGGTGCAGAGGACAAGATAGGGAGGGTGCAGAGGATGAGATAGGGAGGGTGCAGAGGACAAGATAGGGAGGGTGTAAAGGACGAGATCGGGAGGGTGCACAGGACAAGATAGGGAAGGCGCAGAGGACAAGATAGGGAGGGTGCAGAGGATGAGATAGGGAGGGTGCAGAGGACAAGATAGGGAGGGTGTAGAGGACGAGATCGGGAGGGTGCACAGGACAAGATAGGGAAGGCGCAGAGGACGAGATAGGGAAGGCGCAGAGGACGAGATAGGGAAGGCGCAGAGGACGAGATAGGGAAGGTGCAGAGGACAAGATAGGGAAGGTGCAGAGGACGAGATAGGGAGGGTGCAGAGGACGAGATAGGGAGGGTGCACAGGACAAGATAGGGAAGGTGCAGAGGACAAGATAGGGAAGGCGCAGAGGACGAGATAGGGAAGGTGCAGAGGACGAGATAGGGAGTCGTGCAAACAACAGCAAGAGATTGAAAAAAACAGAGCCATGGTATACTGCCGGATAGTTTGGAATGATTGATGTAAAAAAAAATATTTTAGTTTCGTGTCACTTTAAGAAATAATGCAACAACTAGTACTGATTTGCACCTACTGTATGACAGAAAAGGAAACACAAACTGTATAAAGATCCGCTACAAATCCACAGAGATCGATCTGATACAATTTGTAACAATAACCTTTAACATACAATTTGTAACAGATCTCACAGTAAGGCACATAAAGTGAACAGAGTTCATGAATAAAGGAAGCTTTGATTGAATGTTGTGCTCATCTGGAGATTTCGCCCCCTTACACACTATTAGACTTTATGCAGATTTTTGTCTTCAGTTTTACCAAAACCATGTAGTGCGGAGGGCCTGCCTGATTCCATACAAATTGAAACTCCTAAGATTTGACCTCATATTATATGGTTTGGGTAAATCTGAAGACAAAAATCTGCAGACAATCTAACAGTGTGTATGGGGTCTTTGAAAAAGAAATTAAGAAAGTTGTAGAAAAACAAAAAACAAAAGGGTCTCATGGTGGCTCCTTTCTCTTTCAGCATCCAATGGAGTCACCCTTGTAGGCATAGACTTGAGTTGTGCCTCCCTATGTTGCGTTCAGCAATAGAAACACACAGCCCCGTAGCCTAGGATGGCAAGGTAATCCCCTCTCCAAAATGTCAGACTGGCTACAGACTGAACTGTCCACTTTTAACTCTGTCCTGTGAAGACTGGAAGTTCAGGGAAGCAGCACTGAAAGTTCTGGGTATTCTTTTAATACAAAATATGAACCAAACATGGTAATGCCCCCCAACTCACCACGGTAGACCCCAGAGGCTGGGACGTTGATCAGCTCTTCAAGTTGTGCCTCGCTGAGCAGGTGTTTGTTAGCAATCTGATTGTACAGATCTGGGCGGGGTACAAAAGTCAAGGCGGTGCAGGCGATCCCGGTGAAGGTGAGCAGGAAGAACGGGCGAAAAATCCACCGAGGACCCATCCTGAAAATACAGAAAATGATTTCTATGACACTGAAAATGGTGAATACATGGCAGGATGCTGAGAAGTGGCACCTCGCCTGGCAGCCATTAATGTCATTGTGCTGAGAGAGGAGCGAGGGAGGCCAACAAACAGATAAAGCCCAATAAACTTTCAGGTAAAATCAGCCGCATACGTCCTGGGTGCGTCACCACAAAAGGTGTGCAAGGCTTTTCTTGAGCAGCCACAGCCTAGTAGAAAAGCCTGTTCCCTGCCAGCATGTAGAAGTGAAGAACTCTTGCTCTGTGTGGAAGCAGTGGTCTCTCTGCAGAGGTCTGACATACCTCCTGCCGAGTCACAGCTCTCTAAACAGAAAAGCTCATAAAGATCACCGTGACACCTCTACTACCTGAGATCCCAACACTCCACTTCCAGCAATGAATGCATTCGGCTCGATTCACACCTATGCATGTTGCTTTTAAGCATTTCTGCAGTGCTTATTCCTGTGCTCTCCGGGTTTATTTATTTTTTTAACACGATTTGCGTTTTTATGCTTTTTTTCTTTTTTTGAGGGGCAAAATTGTTGCTGGGCAGATTTAAAAACGCAAATCGCGGTAAAAAGATTTTCTGCAGCTTCGCCATTGAAGTCTATTGAACCAAAAAAAAGCACTCTTTTGCGTTTTAAAAAGTCTCTGGCCCCTTCCAAGAAACGCAGAGGCACAAAAATGCATTGATGTGAATGCGTTCCATAGGAACCCATGTTAAAAAAAAAAAATGTCCTACATTTCTGCAAACATTTCTGTAAAATCTGGTGCAGCTCTGCAGAGAAACCAATCAGCTTTCAGGTTTCAGCTTTCAGGTTTCAGCTTCCAGGTTTCAGCTTCCAGGTTTCAGCTTCCAGGTTCACACTGACTTCGGGAATGAAATTGTGCGAGTTCTGCTGGACGCCCACCATTTAATTCCTGCATGTCTGTCTCAACTTTGCGGGGGGGGGGGGGGGGGGGGGGATAGGTGATTTCAGAGACAACTGTGCGGGTTTCTGCACAGATGTCAATGGAAATCGCACCTCCAAATCGCCAAAAGTAGTACAGAAACTACTTTTGGGAATGGGTGTGGCGTCGCACCGATTCGAAAAGGTGCGATTTTTCCGACGATTTGGCATGCGACTTGATATGTCAAATCGCATCAATGTGAACCAGGGCTGATTGTCAAAGCTTAATTAACCACTTGCCGCCCGCCATATAGCAGAATGACGGCGGGAAAGTGATCGGACATCATATGACATGATATCAGGATAGCAGAGCCGGCGATTAGAGGTGCGGTGTGTCAACTCCGATCGTGGTATGAAGCTTCTGACCACGTGATCAGCTGTGACCAATCACAGCTGATCATCATGTGAACCCGGAAGTGCTGGTAGACGGCTCTCCTTGGTTCACGCTGACAGGGAGAGCCAATCGGCATCTCTCCCTGTCAGTGGAGGGGGGAGGGGGTCTGTGCTGATAATCAGCACATTGATTATCAGCACAGCCCCAATCAAGAGGTGCCCATCAGCTGCCAATCAGTGCCCAACAGCTGCCAGCCTGTCCCCATAATAAACGGATGTCAGTGCCCAAAAAAATGCCAATCAGTGCCCCATCAGTAATGCCTGTCAGTAGCTCCTCATCTGTGCTGCCTATCCAGTGCCAGCTATCAGTGCCCATCAGTGCCACCTATTAGTGCCGCCAGTGCTGCCTATCAGTGCCGCCTATCAGTGCCCATCAGTTTTTTCTTTTCTTTTTAATTGATTGGTCTTTTGTCGTTTATACCGCAAAAATTTAAAACCGCAGAGGTGATCAAATACCACCAAAAGAAAGCTCTATTTGTGGGAAGAAAATTATAAAAATGTAGTTTGTGTACAATGTAGCATGACCGCGCAATTGTCATTCAAAGTGCGACAGCGCTGAAAGCTAAAAATCGCCCTGGGCAGGAAGGGGGGGAGAGTGCTTGGTATTGAAGTGGTTAAACAAGCTGATTGGTTACCATGCACAGCTGTACCCAATTTTTTTTACTCTCAAGTTTTAATAAATCAATTAGATAGATAGAATAAGTAAGAAAACATAGAAAAAGTAACAGTAAAGCATAGCTCCCAACTGTCCCTGATTCGGAGCAATGTCCCTCTGTCCCTCTTTCCTCCTCATTTGTCCCTCATTTTGGTCTGATCTATATAGTCTTATATAAAATGCACTTTTTATCTATCAAAAAGTATTTCCCAGCCGTAAAACTTTCATCTGATTTCTAAATTGCTGCATTTGTAAATTCCAAAAGCCAATATAAAGGAATAGTAGTGGTAAAAAAAGCACTTGTGGGATTAACCAATCTTGTTTTTTTTTGTACAATTCTCCTTTAAGGGGGCGTGGCAAGGGGTGTGTCCCATGCCTGCATACTTTTGCTGATAGGTGTAAAGTGATAGGGATCGATTAGATAGATAGACTGACTAAGTAAAAAAAAGATAGATAGAATAAGTAAGAAAATATAGATATAAAAAGTAACTGTCAATAGGTAAAATTAGAGATAGAATAAGAATGAATAGGTATATAGATAGATAATCGATCTATCTTTTCTTACTTGTTCTATTTATCTATCTATTCATTCTTATTCTTTCTCTAATTTTACCTATTGACAGTTACTTTTTCTATCTATGTTTTCTTATGCCCCTGGTGTTGCATACACACGGTCGGACAAAGTTGTCGGAAAATCCGATCATTCTGAACGTGGTGACGTTTGTTGCGTACGACGGGACTACGTAGAGGCTAGTAGCCAATAGCTTTGGTCTTGTAATGTGATCTGAGCATGCGTGGCACTTTGTCCGTTGGAATTCGCTACACACGATCGGAAAAAGTCCTATCGAGAGCAGGATCTCAAATTTTTTCAGACGGAAAAAGTCAGATGGAGCCCACACACGGTCGGATTTTCCAACAACATGGTCCAATAGGACATTTTCCGTCGGAAATTCCGACCGTGTGTATGGGGCATTACTGTATATACTCGAGTATAAGTCAATCCGAATATAAGCCGAGGCACATAATTTTACCACAAAAAAATGGGAAAACTTATTGACTCGAGTATAAGCCTAGGGTGAGAAATGCGCAGCTACTGCGAGTGGAAAAGACGGTCAACAATGCCCATTTGCAGCCATAGGTCCCCAAACTTTAAACTTGGTAGTTAAGGGTTCCTAGATGCCCAAAATGCAGCCAAAATTTGGGGTTTCTGGACCCAAAGGGTACCGAAATGACATTGCTGCAGATGGACACAGTTGACCAACTTTGGGGCCCCGTATCTCGGGGCCAATTAGTGCTAGGAGCCCAGTGGAACTAGCACTACAACATATCTAAAGATTTTTGAATTTTCCAAACTGACTTTGGGGCCCCCGTATCTCGGGGCCACTTGGTGATAGGAACCTCATCTTTGGATATGTTGTAGTGCTAGTTCCACTGGGTTTGCACACCAAAATTGCACCAAGTGGTCCCGAGATACGGGGCCCCAAGGTTGAGTCGGAAAATGTCATTCTCTGCTGCAGAAAAGTGCTTGACTTGAGTATAAGCCTGAAGGGGGCACTTTCAGCACAAAAAAAATGTGCCGAAACACTCGGCTTATACTCGAGTATATTCTATCTATCTAGTTGATTTACTAAAACTGGAGAGTGCAAAATCTGGATCAGCTGTTCATGGCGGCCAATCAGCTTCTAACGTCAGCTTGTTCAATTAAACTTTGAAAAACAAACTAGAAGCTGACTGGTTTTTCTGCACCAGATTTTTCACTCTCCGGTTTTAGTAAATCAACATCAATCTATATACTGCTCTCTTTTCTATCTGTTAAATAGAATACAGTATATACTCGAGTATAAGCCGACCCGAATATAAGTCGAGGCACCTAATTTTACCACTAAAAACTGGGAAAACTTATTGACTCGAGTATAAGCCTAGGGTGAGAAATGCGCAGCTACTGCAAGTGGAAAAGAGGGTCAACAATGCCCATTTGCAGCCTCACTGTGCCCATTGGCAGCCATAGGTCCCCTGAACTTCAAACTCGGTAGTTAAGGGTTCCTAGATGCCCCCCTAGCTGCAGTCAAAATTTGGGATCTCTGGACCCAAAGGGTCCCGAAATGACATTGCTGCAGATGGACACAGTTGACCAAATTTGGGGCCCCGTATCTCGGGGCCATTTAGGGTTCATTGCACAAAGTGGCCCCGAGATACGGGGCCCCAAAGTCGCATCAGAAAATGTCAAGCACTTTTCTGCAGCAGAGAATGACATTTTCTGAACCGACTTTGGGGCCCCGTATCTCGG
>CM053031.1:10962717-11032717 GCA_028564925.1 Lithobates sylvaticus | reverse complement strand
TTTGCATTGAAGTGAATAGGGGGTGTTTTTGCATTGAAGCCAAAGGGATGGGATTTTGCATTGAAGTCAATAGGGGACGGGATTTTGCATTGGAGTCAATGGGACAGGATTTTGCATTGAAGTGAATAGAGGGTGTTTTTGCATTGAAGTCAATGGGACAGGATTTTGCATTGAAGTCAATGGGACGGGATTTTGCATTGAAGTCAATGGGACGGGATTTTGCATTGAAGTCAATGGGATGGGATTTTGCATTGAAGTCAATGGGATGGGATTTTGCATTGAAGTCAAAAGGGGACGGGATTTTGCATTGGAGTCAATGGGACGGGATTTTGCATTGAAGTGAATAGGGGGTGTTTTTGCATTGAAGCCAATGGGATGGGATTTTGCATTGGAGTCAATAGGGGACGGGATTTTGCATTGGAGTCAATGGGACAGGATTTTGCATTGAAGTGAATAGAGGGTGTTTTTGCATTGAAGCCAATGGGATGCAGCATGCTATTTTTTTTTTCTACCGGCAAAACGCAGATAACCCTATTACTGGCCGATAATGTTTGATTTATATCGGTTGATATATACACATTTATACTTTTTTTATTCCAGAACTCTGATCCAACCACCAATCCTGTGGAAGTTGCTATCGAAGCCAATGGTGGTCTAACGTGACGTCAATCGGAAGTTTCTATTTTTTCTGGCCACTGAGGAAGTGAATTTGGCGCAGTCAGCCGGACTTAACGCTCTGTGACTGGAGGGCGGTGAAATCACTTGTGACCTTTAAATGTTAATATAGTTGTTTTATGGCACTTCATCTGTTTACTTGAACTTTATCCGGGCTTCATTATCCGCCATTAAACGATAATAACATTTTACGATCGGTTTGCGCAGTGACCGCAGCAGCTGCCCGCCGTGCCACTGGGGGAAGATGGTAAACAGGACGGCGGCGTTGGTTATTATGAAGGGAGGCAGCTGGGGCCGTAAAATGACCGCCGCAGATTTCCTGCGATTTTTATGGGTTATCGTTATTTCCTTCTACGTGGAGAATAAACAGCCCCGACCTCTGCCGGGAACAACATGGCGGCCTTGTGATCCCTCCGCAGTAAAGTCTCGGCTCCAGGGCTGGACTGGAACAAAAATTTGGCCCTGGACTTCATGCAGACTGGCCCACTTTAATTTTGAGTGTCCTGCATCAGAGTCCCCCCTCATCAGATTCCCCCCACATCGGAGTCCCCCTTGCATCGGAGTCCCCCCTTAGCATCAGAGTGTCTCCCCCCGCCCTTGCATCAGAGTGTCCCCCCCTTGCATCAGAGTGTCCCCCCCCTTGCATCAGAGTGTCCCCCCCTTGCATCAGAGTGTCTCCCCCCGCCCTTGCATCAGAGTGTCTCCCCCCCTTGCATCAGAGTGTCCCCCCCTTGCATCAGAGTGTCTCCCCCCTTGCATCAGAGTGTCTCCCACCTTGCATCAGAGTGTCTCCCCCCCTTGCATCAGAGTGTCTCCCCCCCTTGCATCAGAGTGTCTCCCCCCTTGCATCAGAGTGTCTCCCCCCGCCCTTGCATCAGAGTGTCTCCCCCCGCCCTTACATCAGAGTGTCTCCCACCTTGCATCACAGTGTCTCCCACCTTGCATCAGAGTGTCTCCCCCCTTGCATCAGAGTGTCTCCCACCTTGCATCAGAGTGTCTCCCACCTTGCATCAGAGTGTCTCCCACCTTGCATCAGAGTGTCTCCCACCTTGCATCAGAGTGCCCCCCCTTGCATCAGAGTGCCCCCCCCTTGCATCAGAGTGTCCCCTTGCATCAGAGTGTCTCCCCGCCCTTGCATCAGAGTGTCTCCCCCCCCCCTTGCATCAGAGTGTCTCCCCCCTTGCATCAGAGTGTCTCCCCCCCCCTTGCATCAGAGTGTCTCCCCCCCTTGCATCAGAGTGTCTCCCCCCCCCTTGCATCAGAGTGTCCCCCCCTTGATTCAGAGTGTCCCCCCCTTGCATCAGAGTGCCCCCCTTGCATCAGAGTGTCTCCCCCCCTTGCATCAGAGTGTCCCCCCCCTTGCATCAGAGTGTCTCCCCCCGCCCTTGCATCAGAGTGTCTCCCCCCGCCCTTACATCAGAGTGTCTCCCCCCTTGCATCAGAGTGTCTCCCACCTTGCATCAGAGTGTCCCCCCCTTGATTCAGAGTGTCCCCCCTTGCATCAGAGTGCACCCCTTGCATCAGAGTGTCCCCCCCTTGCATCAGAGTGTCTCCCCCCTTGCATCAGAGTGTCTCCCACCTTGCATCAGAGTGTCCCCCCCCTTGCATCAGAGTGTCTCTCCCCGCCCTTGCATCAGAGTGTCCCCCCCCTTGCATCAGAGTGTCTCTCCCCGCCCTTGCATCAGAGTGTCTTCCCCCCCTTGCATCAGAGTGTCTCCCCCCCTTGCATCAGAGTGTCCCCCCCTTGCATCAGAGTATCTCTCCCCGCCCTTGCATCAGAGTTTCCCCCCCTCCTTGCATCAGAGTGTCCCCCCCTTGCTTTAGAGTGTCCCCCCTTGCATCAGAGTGTCTCTCCCCGCCCTTGCATCAGAGTTTCCCCCCTCCTTGCATCAGAGTGTCTCCCCCCTTGCATCAGAGTGTCTCCCCCCCTTGCATCAGAGTGTCTCCCCCCTTGCATCAGAGTGCCCCCCCTTGCATCAGAGTGTCCCCCTTGCATCAGAGTGCCCCCCCTTGCATCAGAGTGTCTCCCCCCCTTGCATCAGAGTGTCCCCCCCCCTTGCATCAGAGCGTCCCCCCTTGCATCAGAGTGTCTCCCCCCCCCTGCATCAGATTGTCTCCCCCCCCCCTTGCATCAGATTGTCTCCCCCCCCGCATCAGAGTGTCCCCCCTTGCATCAGAGTGTCCCCCCCCTTGCATCAGAGTGTCTCCCCCCCCTTGCATCAGAGTGTCTCCCCCCCCCTGCATCAGAGTGTCTCCCCCCCCTTGCATCAGAGTGTCTCCCACCTTGCATCAGAGTGCCCCCCCCTTGCATCAGAGTGCCCCCCCTTTCATCAGAGTGTCCCCCCCTTGCATCAGAGTGTCTCCCCCCTTGCATTAGAGTGTCTCCCCCCCCCTTGCATCAGAGTGTCTCCCCCCGCCCTTACATCAGAGTGTCTCCCACCTTGCATCACAGTGTCTCCCACCTTGCATCAGAGTGTCTCCCACCTTGCATCAGAGTGTCTCCCACCTTGCATCAGAGTGCCCCCCCTTGCATCAGAGTGCCCCCCCCTTGCATCAGAGTGTCCCCCCCTTGCATCAGAGTGTCTCCCCCCCCCCCGCCCTTGCATCAGAGTGTCTCCCCCCTTGCATCAGAGTGTCTCCCCCCTTGCATCAGAGTGTCTCCCCCCCCCCCTTGCATCAGAGTGTCTCCCCCCTTGCATCAGAGTGTCTCCCCCCCCTTGCATCAGAGTGTCCCCCCCTTGATTCAGAGTGTCCCCCCTTGCATCAGAGTGCCCCCCTTGCATCAGAGTGTCTCCCCCCCTTGCATCAGAGTGTCCCCCCCTTGCATCAGAGTGTCTCCCCCCGCCCTTGCATCAGAGTGTCTCCCCCCGCCCTTACATCAGAGTGTCTCCCCCCTTGCATCAGAGTGTCTCCCACCTTGCATCAGAGTGTCCCCCCCTTGATTCAGAGTGTCCCCCCTTGCATCAGAGTGCACCCCTTGCATCAGAGTGTCCCCCCTTGCATCAGAGTGTCTCCCCCCTTGCATCAGAGTGTCTCCCACCTTGCATCAGAGTGTCCCCCCCCCCTTGCATCAGAGTGTCTCTCCCCGCCCTTGCATCAGAGTGTCCCCCCCCTTGCATCAGAGTGTCTCTCCCCGCCCTTGCATCAGAGTGTCTTCCCCCCCTTGCATCAGAGTGTCTCCCCCCCTTGCATCAGAGTGTCCCCCCCTTGCATCAGAGTATCTCTCCCCGCCCTTGCATCAGAGTTTCCCCCCTCCTTGCATCAGAGTGTCCCCCCCTTGCATCAGAGTGTCCCCCCTTGCATCAGAGTGTCTCTCCCCGCCCTTGCATCAGAGTTTCCCCCCTCCTTGCATCAGAGTGTCTCCCCCCTTGCATCAGAGTGTCTCCCCCCTTGCATCAGAGTGTCTCCCCCCTTGCATCAGAGTGTCTCCCCCCTTGCATCAGAGTGTCTCCCCCCTTGCATCAGAGTGTCTCCCCCCTTGCATCAGAGTGCCCCCCCTTGCATCAGAGTGTCCCCCCTTGCATCAGAGTGCCCCCCCTTGCATCAGAGTGTCTCCCCCCCTTGCATCAGAGTGTCCCCCCCTTGCATCAGAGCGTCCCCCCTTGCATCAGAGTGTCTCCCCCCCTGCATCAGATTGTCTCCCCCCCCTTGCATCAGATTGTCTCCCCCCCGCATCAGATTGTCCCCCCTTGCATCAGAGTGTCCCCCCCTTGCATCAGAGTGTCTCCCCCCCTTGCATCAGAGTGTCTCCCCCCCCTGCATCAGAGTGTCTCCCCCCCCCCTTGCATCAGAGTGTCTCCCACCTTGCATCAGAGTGCCCCCCCCTTGCATCAGAGTGCCCCCCCTTGCATCAGAGTGTCCCCCCCTTGCATCAGAGTGTCTCCCCCCCTTGCATCAGAGTGTCTCCCCCCCCCTTGCATCAGAGTGTCTCCCCCCTTGCATCATATTGTCTCCCCCCCCCTTTCATCAGAGTGTCCCCCCCTTGATTCAGAGTGTCCCCCCCTTGCATCAGAGTGCCCCCCTTGCATCAGAGTGTCTCCCCCCGCCCTTGCATCAGAGTGTCTCCCCCCTTGCATCAGAGTGTCCCCCCCTTGCATCAGAGTGTCTCCCACCTTGCATCAGAGTGTCCCCCCCCTTGCATCAGAGTGTCCCCCCCTTGCATCAGAGTGTCTCCCCCCGCCCTTGCATCAGAGTGTCTCCCCCCCTTGCATCAGAGTGTCCCCCCCTTGCATCAGAGTGTCCCCCCTTGCATCAGAGTGTCTCCCCCCGCCCTTGCATCAGAGTGTCTCCCACCTTGCATCACAGTGTCTCCCACCTTGCATCACAGTGTCTCCCACCTTGCATCAGAGTGTCTCCCACCTTGCATCAGAGTGTCTCCCACCTTGCATCAGAGTGCCCCCCCCTTGCATCAAAGTGCCCCCCCTTGCATCAGAGTGTCCCCCCCTTGCATCAGAGTGTCTCCCCCCGCCCTTGCATCAGAGTGTCTCCCCCCTTGCATCATAGTGTCTCCCCCCTTGCATCAGAGTGTCTCCCCCCCCCTTGCATCAGAGTGTCTCCCCCCTTGCATCAGAGTGTCTCCCCCCCCTTGCATCAGAGTGTCCCCCCCTTGATTCAGAGTGTCCCCCCCTTGCATCAGAGTGCCCCCCTTGCATCAGAGTGTCTCCCCCCCTTGCATCAGAGTGTCCCCCCCTTGCATCAGAGTGTCTCCCCCCGCCCTTGCATCAGAGTGTCTCCCCCCGCCCTTACATCAGAGTGTCTCCCCCCTTGCATCAGAGTGTCTCCCACCTTGCATCAGAGTGTCCCCCCCTTGATTCAGAGTGTCCCCCCTTGCATCAGAGTGCACCCCTTGCATCAGAGTGTCCCCCCTTGCATCAGAGTGTCTCCCCCCTTGCATCAGAGTGTCTCCCACCTTGCATCAGAGTGTCCCCCCCCCCTTGCATCAGAGTGTCTCTCCCCGACCTTGCATCAGAGTGTCCCCCCCCTTGCATCAGAGTGTCTCTCCCCGCCCTTGCATCAGAGTGTCTTCCCCCCCTTGCATCAGAGTGTCTCCCCCCCTTGCATCAGAGTGTCCCCCCCTTGCATCAGAGTATCTCTCCCCGCCCTTGCATCAGAGTTTCCCCCCTCCTTGCATCAGAGTGTCCCCCCCCTTGCATCAGAGTGTCCCCCCTTGCATCAGAGTGTCTCTCCCCGCCCTTGCATCAGAGTTTCCCCCCTCCTTGCATCAGAGTGTCTCCCCCCTTGCATCAGAGTGTCTCCCCCCTTGCATCAGAGTGTCTCCCCCCTTGCATCAGAGTGCCCCCCCTTGCATCAGAGTGTCCCCCCTTGCATCAGAGTGCCCCCCCTTGCATCAGAGTGTCTCCCCCCTTGCATCAGAGTGTCCCCCCCTTGCATCAGAGCGTCCCCCCTTGCATCAGAGTGTCTCCCCCCCTGCATCAGATTGTCTCCCCCCCCTTGCATCAGATTGTCTCCCCCCCTGCATCAGAGTGTCCCCCCTTGCATCAGAGTGTCCCCCCCCTTGCATCAGAGTGTCTCCCCCCCCTGCATCAGAGTGTCTCCCCCCCCCCTTGCATCAGAGTGTCTCCCACCTTGCATCAGAGTGCCCCCCCCTTGCATCAGAGTGCCCCCCCTTGCATCAGAGTGTCCCCCCCTTGCATCAGAGTGTCTCCCCCCTTGCATCAGAGTGCCCCCCCCCCTTGCATCAGAGTGTCTCCCCCCTTGCATCAGAGTGTCTCCCCCCCTTGATTCAGAGTGTCCCCCCCTTGCATCAGAGTGCCCCCCTTGCATCAGAGTGTCTCCCCCCCCCTTGCATCAGAGTGTCCCCCCCTTGCATCAGAGTGTCTCCCCCCGCCCTTGCATCAGAGTGTCTCCCCCCCGCCCTTACATCAGAGTGTCTCCCCCCTTGCATCAGAGTGTCTCCCCCCTTGCATCAGAGTGTCTCCCACCTTGCATCAGAGTGTCCCCCCCTTGATTCAGAGTGTCCCCCCTTGCATCAGAGTGCACCCCTTGCATCAGAGTGTCTCCCCCCTTGCATCAGAGTGTCTCCCACCTTGCATCAGAGTGTCCCCCCCCCTTGCATCAGAGTGTCTCTCCCCGCCCTTGCATCATAGTGTCCCCCCCCTTGCATCAGAGTGTCTCTCCCCGCCCTTGCATCAGAGTGTCTTCCCCCCTTGCATCAGAGTGTCTCCCCCCCTTGCATCAGAGTGTCCCCCCCTTGCATCAGAGTATCTCTCCCCGCCCTTGCATCAGAGTTTCCCCCCTCCTTGCATCAGAGTGTCCCCCCCTTGCATCAGAGTGTCCCCCCTTGCATCAGAGTGTCTCTCCCCGCCCTTGCATCAGAGTTTCCCCCCTCCTTGCATCAGAGTGTCTCCCCCCTTGCATCAGAGTGTCTCCCCCCTTGCATCAGAGTGTCTCCCCCCTTGCATCAGAGTGCCCCCCCTTGCATCAGAGTGTCCCCCCCTTGCATCAGAGTGCCCCCCCTTGCATCAGAGTGTCTCCCCCCCTTGCATCAGAGTGTCCCCCCCTTGCATCAGAGCGTCCCCCCTTGCATCAGAGTGTCTCCCCCCCTGCATCAGATTGTCTCCCCCCCTTGCATCAGATTGTCTCCCCCCCCTGCATCAGAGTGTCCCCCCTTGCATCAGAGTGTCCCCCCTTGCATCAGAGTGTCTCCCCCCCTTGCATCAGAGTGTCCCCCCCCCCTGCATCAGAGTGTCTCCCCCCCCTTGCATCAGAGTGTCTCCCCCCCCCTTGCATCAGAGTGTCTCCCCCCCCTTGCATCAGAGTGTCTCCCCCCCCTTGCATCAGAGTGTCTCCCCCCCTTGCATCAGAGTGTCCCCCCCCTTGCATCAGAGTGTCCCCCCCTTGTATCAGAGTGTGTCCCCCCCCCCTTGCGTCAGAGTGTCCCCCATCAGAGTCCCCTGCAGGCTCGGATGGGGGGTAAGGCAGTAAGGCTAATACTCACTCCAGCAAGTGACGGAAGCTGCTCCTCCTGAAATCTCGATCACTCACTGTCAGAGAGGAGCGGCTCCAGGACTGCACCTGACTGGCCTACTGAGCCATCGG
Organism: Lithobates sylvaticus; assembly: GCA_028564925.1. Taxonomy (NCBI): domain Eukaryota; kingdom Metazoa; phylum Chordata; class Amphibia; order Anura; family Ranidae; genus Lithobates; species Lithobates sylvaticus. The sequence goes on along the minus strand of CM053031.1, from coordinate 11,024,983 downwards.
CCCACCGGGAAACTCCCAGTAGTCCCGATAGCCAGTACATGCCTGCTCGGCTCTCCATATGTTGGACGTAAATTTTCGTGTCTCTTTCCTCTGGTTATTTTAGTGATTTTAGCTGCAAAATTATCAATTTCAGTGAAAATTTTATTAACAATATTAAAACAATCCTCTGATTTGGACCATGCAGTGCTATGTAGAGAACGCTCGCTGGATAAAAAGTGTCTACCTATTCTGTATAGTATGTACCTACCTATGGGAAATCCTTGCTATGTCACTTTACAAGCCCCAGGACACCTCCAAGCTACCACTAGCAGCCATTCAGTAAATAGCATGCTGCGGTGAAATGTGTCATAGATAAGGGGTCAGTATCCACAGGGAGAGAAAACATCCAGGAGATAGCGAGGCGCTTCAGGTGTATCGCAGTCACTGGTGCTCTGGTGCTCTGGGATCTCTGGGGTCACGAAAGACACTAGAGCAGGGGTTTCAAACTGGCGGCCCTCCAGCTGCTGCAAAACTACAAGTCCCATGAGGCCTTGCAAGGCTGACAGTTACAAGCACGGCTCCCACAGGCAGAGGCATGATGGGACTTGTAGTTTTGTAACAGCTGGAGGGCTGCCAGTTTGAGACCCCTGCGCTAGAGACTTGAGTCAGGGGACACACAGGAACCACTGTAGACATGGGATGCTGGAGACACTGGGAATAGTGGAGACATAGGAAGCTGGAGACACTGGGAATAGTGGAGACACTGGGGACAGTGGAGACATGGGAAGCTGGAGACACTGGGAATAGTGGAGAAACTGGGATCAGTGGAGACACGGAGAATGCTGGAGCCACTGTGAATAGTGATGACACAGGAGTCACTGGAGATACTGGGAATTGTTGAGACACAGGGGTCACTAGAGACACAGGGGTCACTGGAGATACTGGGAATTGTGGAGACACAGAGGTCACTGGAGATACTGGGAAATGTGGAGACACTGGGAATAGTGGAGACACTGGGAATTGTGGAGACACAGGGGTCACTGGAGATACTGGGAATTGTGGAGACACAGGGGTCACTAGAGACCCAGGGGTCACTGGAGACACTGGGAATTGTGGAGACATAGGGGTCACTAGAGACACAGGGGTCACTGGAGTCATTGGGAATAGTGGAGACACTGGGAATTGTGGAGACACAGGGGTCACTGGAGACACTGGGAATTGTGGAAACACAGGGGTCATTGGAAACACTGGGAATGCTGGAGACACTGGGAATAGTGGAGACACGGGGTCAGTATATGATAGGCTCAGCAATGGCATGCAATGCCAAGCTGCTGCTAACAAAGCAAACAGAATATTGGCATTAAAAAGGAGATCAACGCCAGAGATAAAACAATAATTCTCCCGCTCTACAAGACTCTGGTCCGGCCGCACCTGGAGTATGCTGTCCAGTTCTGGGCACCAGTCCTCAGGAAGGATGTACTGGAAATGGAGCGAGTACAAAGAAGGGCAGCAAAGCTAATAAAGGGTCTGGAGGATATTAGTTATGAGGAAAGGTTTTGAGCACTGAACTTATTCTCTCTGGAGAAGAGACGCTTGAGAGGGGATATGATTTCAGTATACAAATACCGGACTGGTGACCCCACAATAGGGAGAAAACTTTTTTGCGGAAGGGAGTTTAACAAGACACGTGGCCACTCATTAAAATTAGAAGAAAAGAGGTTTAACCTTAAACTACGTAGAGGGTTCTTTACTGTAAGGCCCCTTTCACACGAGGCGGACAAGTCCCTCTCTGCTCACTGAGCGGGAGGGGCTTGCGAGCGCCGCTGATCTCTATGGAGAGATCGGATGAAAACGGACAGTGTGTCCGTTTTCATCAGATCTCACCCGATCCGATCCGCCAGCGACGGATCTGGACGTAGAGCCATACGTCTGCTTTTGGCAGATCGGACCGGGTCCATAGACTAACATAGAGCGCCCGTTCAGATCCGCCGTCAAAACTGACAGGCGGATCTGAACGGTCCGTCCATGTGAAAGGGGCCTAAGAGCGGCAAGGATGTGGAATTCCCTTCCACAGGCGGTGGTCTAAGCGGGGGGCATCGATAGTTTCAAGTTTCAAGCACCTGCACGACCGCAACATACAGGATATACAATGTAATACTGACATATAATCACACACATAGGTTGGACTTGATTGACTTTTGTAACCTCACCTACTATGTAACTATGTCACTGGAGACACAGGGAATGCTGGAGACACAGGGGTCACTGGGAATAGTGGAGACACAGAGGATGCTGGAGACACTGAGAATTATGGAGACACAGGGGTCACTAGAGACACAGGGGATGCTGGAGACATTGGGAATAGTGGAGAGTGGAGACAGGGGTCACTGGAGACATGGGATGCTGGAGACACTGGGAATAGTGGAGACACAGTGTCATGAACAGGTGTGACCAGAACTGCGTGGACAGCAATAGAGGAAACCAAACGCATGTAAAGTGAAATAGTGTAATTTATTAAGGTAAGTAAAATATAAATACCTCCAATACAACACAGTGCACAACAATCCAACTACCAGACAGAGACCCACAAATAACAATAGTCAACAGGTATATACAATAGATGGGAAATACCAAAATCGTAAACGTAGCCAGGCCAGGGTCATCAACGGGGGATCAGCAGATGGGGGCAAGGAGCAAACAGGACAGGGAGAAGGTAGACGGGATCAGGGGCAGGGCAATGGTACACAGTAACAGGATCACAGGAGGGACAGGTACAGGGTCAGGGTCAGGGATCACAGGTACAGGTCAGGGTGCAAGGACAATACCAAGGCAAGTGTGTGAGTGCTTGCCGGGTTTTAATACACATCTCCTGCAATCAGTCTCAGGTGACGCCTGATCGCAGTAGATAATGTCGGCTCCACACTGCCGGGAAACACCCGCTGGTCGACACCAGTACTGCGGCCCAAGGATCAGACAGTGCCACCAGCAAGTGAAACCTTTCCTGACAGTTCCAGACTGCCAGGAGACACCCGCTGGTGGACACCTGTACTGCAAGCCAAAGTGCCACCAGCAGGTGTAACCTTTCCTGACACACAGTCACTAGAGACACAGGGGTCACTGGAGACACTGGGAACGTTGGAGACACGGGATAGTGGAAATACAGGGATCACTGAAGACACTATGGATGCTGGAGACACTGGAAATACAGGGGGTCACTGGAGACACAGGAACCACTGGGGAAACTGGGAATAGTGGAGACACCAGGGATGCCGGAGACACTGGGAATAGTGGAGACACAGGGGATGCTGGAGTTACTGGGAATAGTGGAGACACTGGAAATAGTGAAGGCACAGGTTTCACTGGAGACACTAGGGATGCTGGAGACACAGATATAACTGGAGAGGCTGGGAATGCTGTATAAACTGGGAATTTTGAAGACACAGGGGTCATTGGAGACACTGGGAATGCTGGAGACACTGGGAATAGTGGAGACATTGAGGCACTGGAGACACAAGGGATGCTGGAATCATTGTGAATAGTAGAGACACAGGGGTCACTGGAGACACTGGAAATAGTGAAGACACTGGGTCACTGGAGATACAGGGGATGCTGGAGTCACTGGGAATAGTGGAGACACTGGGGATGCTGGAGATACTGGGAATAGTGGAGACACTAGAAATAGTGAAGGCACAGGTTTCACTGGAGACACTAGGGATGCTGGAGACACAGATATCACTGGAGATGCTGGGAATGCTGTATAAACTGGACATTTTGAAGACACAGGGGTCATTGGAGACACTGGGAATGCTGGAGACACTGGGAATAGTGGAGACACTGGGCCACTGGAGACACAGGGAATGCTGGAGACACAGGGGATGCTGGAGACACAGGGGATGCTGGAGAATCTGGGAATAAGTGAGACATAGGAGTTGCTAGAGACACTGGTATCACTGGGAATGGTGCAGACACAGGGGTCACTGGAGACACTGTGAACAATGGAGACACAGAGGTCACTGGATACACTGGGAATGCTGGAGACACTGGGAATAGTGGAGACACTTGGCCACTGGAGACACAGGGGATGCTGGAGACACAGGGGATGCTGGAGAAACTGGTATCACTGGGAATGGTGCAGACACAGGGGTCACTGGAGACACTGGGAACAATGGAGACACAGGGGTCACTGGAGACACTGGGAATGTTGGAGACACTGGGGATAGTGGAAATACAGGGATCACTGAAGACACTAGGGATGCTGGAGACACTGGAAATACAGGGGGTCACTGGAGACACATAAACCACTAGGGAAACTGGGAATAGTGGAGACACCAGGGATGCCAGGGACACTGGGAATAGTGGAGACACAGGGGATGCTGGAGTTACTGGGAATAGTGGAGACCCTGGAAATAGTGAAGGCACAGGTTTCACTGGAGACACTAGGGATGCTGGAGACACAGATATCAGTGGAGATGCTGGGAATGCTGTATAAACTGGACATTTTGAAGACACAGGGGTCATTGGAGGCACTGGGAATGCTGGAGGCACTGGGAAGAGTGGAGACACTGGGTCACTGGAGACACAAGGAAAGCTGGAGTCATTGTGAATAGTGGAGACACAGGGGTCACTGAAGACACTGGGAATAGTGGAGACACTGGGTCACTGGAGACACAGGGGATGCTGGAGTTATTGGGAATAGTGGAGACACTGAATAGTGGAGACGCTGGAAATATTGAAGGCACAGGTTTCACTGGAGACACTAGGGATGCTGGAGACACAGATATCACTGGAGATGCTGGGAATGCTGTATAAACTGGACATTTTGAAGACACAGGGGTCATTGGAGGCACTGGGAATGCTGGAGACACTGGGAAGAGTGGAGACACTGGGTCACTGGAGACACAAGGAAAGCTGGAGTCATTGTGAATAGTGGAGACACAGGGGTCACTGAAGACACTGGGAATAGTGGAGACACTGGGTCACTGGAGACACAGGGGATGCTGGAGTTATTGGGAATAGTGGAGACACTGGGGTCACTGGATACACTGGGAATGCTGGAGACACTGGGAATAGTGGAGACACTGGGCCACTGGGACGTCTATTGGGAATAGTGGAGACGCCTGAAATAGTGAAGGCACAGGTTTCACTGGAGACACTAGGGATGCTGGAGACACAGATATCAGTGGAGATGCTGGGAATGCTGTATAAACTGGACATTTTGAAAACACAGGGGTCATTGGAGGCACTGGGAATGCTGGAGACACTGGGAAGAGTGGAGACACAAGGGATGCTGGAGTCATTGTGAATAGTGGAGACACAGGGGTCACTGGAGACACTGGGAATAGTGAAGACACTGGGTCACTGGAGACACAGGGGATGCTGGAGTCACTGGGAATAGTGGAGACACTGGGGATGCTGGAGATACTGGGAATAGTGGAGACACTGGGGATGCTGGAGATACTGGGAATAGTGGAGACACAGGGAATGCTGGAGACACAGGGGATGCTGGAGACACAGGGAATGCTGGAGACACTGGGGATGCTGGAGAAACTGGGAATAAGTGAGACATAGGAATTGCTGGAGACACTGGTATCACTGGGAATGGTGCAGACACAGGGGTCACTGGAGACACTGGGAACAATGGAGACCCAGGGGTCACTGGAGACACTGGGAATGTTGGAGACACTGGGGATAGTGGAAATACAGGGATCACTGAAGACAATAGGGATGCTGGAGACACTGGAAATACAGGGGGTCACTGGAGACACAGGAACCACTGGGGACACTGGGAATAGTGGAGACACCAGGGATGCCAGAGACACTGGGAATAGTGGAGACACAGGGGATGCTGGAGTTACTGGGAATAGTGTAGACACTGGAAATAGTGAAGGCACAGGTTTCACTGGAGACACTAGGGATGCTGGAGACACAGATATTACTGGAGAGGCTGGGAATGCTGTATAAACTGGGAATTTTGAAGACACAGGGGTCATTGGAGACACTGGGAATAGTGGAGACACTGGGGCACCGGAGACACAAGGGATGCTGGAGTCATTGTGAATTGTGGAGACACAGGGGTCACTGGAGACACTGGGAATAGTGAAGACACTGGGTCACTGGAGACACAGGGGATGCTGGAGTCATTGGGAATAGTGGAGACACAGGCGATGCTGGAGATACTGGGAATAGTGGAGACGCCTGAAATAGTGAAGGCACAGGTTTCACTGGAGACACTAGGGATGCTGGAGACACAGATATCACTGGAGATGCTGGGAATGCTGTATAAACTGGACATTTTGAAGTCACAGGGGTCATTGGGGACACTGGGAATGGTGGAGACACGGGAATAGTGCAGACACTGGGGCACTGGAGACACAAGGGATGCTGGAGTCATTGTGAATAGTGGAGACACAGGGGTCACTGGAGAAACTGGGAATAGTGGAGACATTGGGTCACTGGAGACACAGGGAATGCTGGAGTCATTGGGAATAGTGGAGACACAGGGGTCACTGGAGACACTGGGAATGCTAGAGACACTGGGAATAGTGGAGACACTGGGTCACTGGAGACACAGGGAATGCTGGAGACACATGTGTCACTGGGAATGTTGGAGACACAGGGGTCACTGGAGACACGGGGGATGCTGGAGACACTGGGAATTGTGGAGACACAGGGGTCACTGGAGACACTGGGAATGCTGGAGACACTGGGAATAGTGGAGACACTGGGTCACTGGAGACACAGGGAATGCTGGAGACACAGGGGTCACTGGGAATAATGGAGACACAGGGGTTACTGGAGAAACAGGGGATGCTGGAGACACGGGGTCACCAGAGACACAGGGGATGTTGGAGACACTGGGAATTGTGGAGATACAGGGGTCACTGGTGACACTGGGAATAGTGGAGACGCAGGGGTCACTGGAGACACTGGGAATAGTGGAGATGCAGGGGTCACTGGAGACACAGGGGTCACTGGAGACACTGGGAATAGTGGAGACACAGGGGTCACTGGAGACACTGGGAATAGTGAAGGCACAGGGTTCACTTTAGACACTAGGGATGCTGGAGACACCGATGTCACTGGAGACACTGTGAATGCTGTAGACACTGGGAATAATGAAGGCACATGGGTCATGGGAGACACTGGGAATGCTGGAGACACTGGGAATAGTGGAGTCAAAGGGGTCACTGTAGACATAGGGAATGCTGGAGTCACTGGCAATAGGGGAGACACAGAGGTCACTGTAGACACTGGGAATGCTGGAGACACTGGGAATAGTGGAGACACAGGGGGTGCTGGAGACACTGGTAATTGTGGAGACACAGGAGACACTGGGAATAGTGGAGACACTGGGAATGCTGGAGACACAGGAGTCACTAAAATCACTGGGAATGCTGGAGACACTGGGATCACTAGGGACACTGGGAATAGTGGAGACACTGGGTATTGTGGAGACACTGGGAATGCTGGAGACACTGGGAATAGTGCAGACACAGGGGTCACTGGGAGACACTGGGGATAGTGGAGACACAGGGGTCACTGCAGACACAGGGGTCACTGCAGACATTGGGGTCACTGCAGACATTGGGGTCACTGGAGACACTGGGGTCACTGGAGACACTGGGGTCACTGGAGACACTGGGGCTGCAGTCAGTAGACTGGTCAGTGGAGGGATTGTGAGTTCCTTCTTCTCACCGTAATGTATTTATATATTACAGGTACATATATAGAACCGTCAATGTACGCAGCACTTTACATATTTAATATACATTCACATCAGTCCTCTCCCCCAGGGAGCTTACACTCTCTCATACATACACATACTAGGGCCAATGTAGACTGAGACAATTACCCTCCCATCATGTCTTTGGAGTGTGGGAGGAAACCGGAGCACCCGGAGGAAACCCACGCAGGCCATAAGCTTTGGTGTATTTTCAATCACAGGAATGAAGTTCTAGTTGTTAGTTTTGGTGCGGAGACGGCTCCGGGTCCTCGCTGTGATCTATACGATGTCCCGGTGCGGGTGTGGGAGGGTTAAACCATAACATAAATGGCGCCCCCGAGGCCAGCGCCCTCCTATTAGGAGACTCCGAGTCCCATCCACTATATATAGAGTCCGTGTCTTCACAGCTCAGCAATAAAGTGTAGCGGACCCCTTGGGGGGCGTCACACGCGTGAAGGAGGATCGGGCAGCCTGCCAGGCGGAGGAGCGGGTACCCGACACAACTTTATCTTCTCATTTCGATACTTTGTTTTACTCTGGAAATAAAATAATACAACACGATTCACATAAAAATAAATGTAATAAAATGAAAAGTTTAATAAAACGAATTTACAGCGTTTATTTGGTGCAGCTTAGAACACGCAACTATCTTCCGCCATCGTCCTCTTTGGCGCACCTCTATTGCGCCAAATATTTACAAATTCAGTTTTTTTTTAACTACCGTATATACTCGAGTATAAGCCAAGTTTTTCAGCACATTTTTTACCCCCCCCCCCCCCCCGGCTTATACTCGAGTCAAGCACTTTTCTGCTGCAGAGAATGACATTTTCCCAACCGACCTTGGGGCCCCGTATCTCGGAGCCACTTGGTGCTAGGGGCCCCAAATTTGGGGTGCAAACCCAGTGGAACTAGCACTACAACATATCCAATGGGATATGGGGTTCCTAGCACCAAGTGGCCCCCGAGATACGGGGGCCCCAAAGTCGGTTCGGAAAATGTAATTCTCTACTGCAGAAAAGTGCTTGACATTTTCCGAACCGACTTTGGGGCCCCCGTATCTCGGGGGCCACTTGGTGCTAGGAACCCCATATCCCATTGGATATGTTGTAGTGCTAGTTCCACTGGGTTTGCACCCCAAATTTGGGGTTCCTAGCACCAAGTGGCCCCAAAGTCGGTCAATTGTGTCCATCTGCAGCAATGTCATTTCGGGACCCTTTTGGCTGCAGCTAGGGGGGGCATCTAGGAACCCTTAACTACCGAGTTTGAAGTTCGGGGGACCTATGGCTGCAAATTACATTTTCCGAACTGAATTTGGGGCCCCGTTTGTCGGGGCCACTTGGTACTAGGAACCCTAGCTTTGGATATGTTGTAGTGCTAGTTCCACACCAAATTTGGGGTTCCTATCACCAAGTGGCCCCGAGATACAGTCAGTCAGTTTGGAAAATGTCAAGCACTTTTCCGCAGCAGAGAATGACATTTTCCCAACCGATTTTGGGGCCCCCGTATCTTGGGGCCACTTGGTGATAGGAACCCCATTGGATATGTTGTAGTGCTAGTTTCACCGGGTTTGCACACCGAATTTGGGGTTCCTAGCACTAAGTGGCCCTGAGAAAGGGGGCCCCAAATTCGGTCAACTGTGTCCATCTGCAGCAATGTCATTTCGGGACCCTTTGTGTCCAGAGACCCCAAATTGTGGCTGCAGCTAGGGGGGCATCTAGGAACCCTTAACTACCAAGTTTGAAGTTCGGGGGACCTATGGCTGCAAATGGGCACAGTGGGGCTGCAAATGGTCATTGTTGGCCCTCTTTTCCACTTACAGTAGCTGCGCATTTCTCACCCTAGGCTTATACTCGAGTCAATACGTTTTCCCAATCTTTTGTGGTAAAATTAGGTGCCTCGGCTTATATTATATTATATATATATATATATATAGATAGATAGATAGAGAGAGAGATATACAGTATCTCATGGAAAGTAGGTTATATGGTTTTCAGTGGCATAGTTCACACCAGTGCGGTCAGTTCCTGTGCGTTTCAGGTCCAGAAAAAAAAAGTAGAACATGCTGCATTTTTTCTGCACTGGACTGTACTGGAATGCTGTAAAACGCACCAAAAATGCACTGGAACACACTTGTCCTTAACCACTTCCCTACCCGCCCATAGTCATATGACGCCCACAAGGTGGATCTCCCATCCTGGGTGGGCGTCATATGACGTCCTCTCCTTCCCGGCCGCCTGGGGGGCGCGCGCGCCCGCGGCTTCGCTCGGGACCCGGTGCGAGTGCCCGGCGGCCGCGATGTCCGCCGGGCACCCGCGATTGCCCGTTAAAACAACGGGACCGTGCGGGAGCGTGGAGCTGTGTGTGTAATGATGGGGTGTAAACACACAGCTCCACGTCCTGTCAGCGGGAGAGGAGACCGATCATGTGATCCCAGCACGGAACACCGATCGGTCTCCTCCCCTTGTGAGTCCCCTCCCCCCACAGTTAGAATCACTCCTATAGGGAATACATTAACCCCTGCAGCGCCCCCTAGTGTTAACCCCTTCCCTGCCAGTCACAATTACACAGTAATCAATGCAATTTTATAGCAACGATCGCTGTGTAAATGTGAATGGTTCCAAAAATGTGTCAAAAGTGTCCGAAGTGTCCGCCAATGTCGCAGTCACAAAAAAAAAAAATAAAACGCAGATCGCCGCCATTACTAGTAAAAAAAAAAAAAAAAATGCAATAAATCTATCCCCTATTTTGTAGACGCTATAACTTTTGCGCAAACCGATCAATATACGCTTATTGCGATTTTTTTTCACCAAAAATATGTAGAAGAATACGTATCGGCCTAAACTGAGTAAAAAAATAGTTTTTTTTTTTTTTAAAAATGGGATATTTATTATAGCAAAAAGTAAAAAATATTGTGTTTTTTTTTCAAAATTGTCGCTCTTCTTTTGTTTATAGCGCAAAAAATAAAAACCGCAGGGGCGATCAAATACCACCAAAAGAAAGCTCTATTTGTGGGAAAAAAAGGCCGTCAATTTTGTTTGGGTGTAACGTCGCACGACCGCGCAATTGTTAGTTAAAGCGATGCAGTGCCGAATCGCAAAAAGTGCTCTGGTAAGGAAGGGTGTAAAATGGCCCGGTGCTGAAGTGGTTAAGGTTAAGAAAAAAGACTGGGGAAAAAAAAAACGCACTGGAACGCATCCAAAACGCGCATGCAGAAAAGCATGTGGAACGCATCCGGACTGCGTTTCTATGGTGTGAACTGGCCCATATCTTTTAATGTGACAACACTGAAGAACACTCAACTTCTTTGGTGGACCATGGCGAGGCCTGTTCTGAGTGGAACCCGTCCTGTTATACCGCTGTATGGTCTTGGCCACCGCGCTGCAGCTCAGTTTCAGGGTCTTGCCAATCTTCTTATAGCCTCGGCCATCTTTATGTAGAGCAACGATTCTTTTTTTCAGATCCTCAGAGAATTCTTTGCCATGAGGTGCCATGTTGAACTTCCAGTGACCAGTATGAGAGAGTGAGAGCGATAACACCAAATTTAACACACCTGCTCCCCATTCACACCTGAGACATTGTAAAACTAACGAGTCACATGACACCGGGGGAGGGAAAATGGCTAATTGGGCCCAATTTGGACCATTTTCACTTAGGGGTGTACTGACTTTTGTTGCCAGCGGTTTAGACATTAATGGCTGTGTGTTGAGTTATTTTGAGGGGACGGCAAATTTACACTGTTATACAAGCTGTACACTCACTACATTACATTGTAGACAAGTGTCATTTCTTCAGTGTTGTCACATGAAAAGATAGAAGAAAAGATTATTATAATGTTTGGGGGTTCCAGGTATATTTCTAACAAAAAATGTCAGAAAAAGGCCCGGTCTTAAAGTGGTTGAACCCCCTGTTGATGGGTGTAGTGCCCACCAAACACAACTTATTCAAGGCTGCTCAAAGCGCCCCCCCCCCCCATGCAATGCCCGCGGTGCTCGAGTGCGGAGATTAAAGCAGTGTTAAACCCAAAAGCAAACATTTTATTATATTGCAGCTTACCAATAGACATGTGCAATTCGTTTCGTTTTTTTTCGTTTTTCGTTTTTTTTTCGTTCTATTCGTTCATTCGTTATCGTACGAATCAACGAACGATTCGCTAAAAATTTAACGAATAACGAACGTTCGAATCGAACGAATCCGAAAAACAAATTAGAAACAACGAATCTACGAAAGAAGACAATCCGAAAAACGAAAACAGGAACAACGAAAATCAAAATGAACGAAAAAATGTGTACATTCGTAACTTTTTTTTTTTGCGATTCGTAATTTTCCGTGTCTCTTACAATGGCGTGCTTAACGTGCTTCGAATGGTTGAACGAAAAAATTCGTACATTCGTAACTTTTTTTTTCGATTCGTAATTTCCGTGTCTCTTAAAATGTAATAATAGCATACACATTACATAAAATTATGAATTATGCTCCGATTACGAATCTACGAACGTTACGAATGTTACGAAAGTTACGAAAGTTACGAATAAATACGAATGCGTCCGAATTTCGAATAAACGAAAATTAAACTAACGGAAAAACGAATCAACGAAAAAATAACTCTTACGAAAATACGAATCGTTACGAATACGAACACCGACGACGTACGAATTTACGAATCGTTACGAATCAACGGAAACGAAAAAGAAACGAAACGAAAATAAACGAATTTTTCTGTTGTGCACATGTCTACTTACCAATTCCTAAATGTGACGGCTGCATTCGTTTTCTTTTTTAGGCTTCCTTTCTTCTATTATCATCTGGTGATCTAGTCAGCGAGTCTGTTGTCTAAGCGCCTCACGCACCGCCAGCGTTCTGGGCGGGCGTCATATGACGTCTTCCCAGAACGACCAGTATCGCGCACCCCTGGGGGGCATGCATAGCGGCGATCGGTGGTGTGTCAGTCAGACACACCGCTACACCGATCTCGGTAAAGAGCCTCCGCCGGAGACTCTTTACCACGTGATCAGCCGTGTCCAATCACAGCTGATCAGTGTGAACAGGAAGAGCTGTTGATCGGCTTTTCCTCACTCGCGTCTGACAGACAGTAGAGGAGAGCCAATCGGCTGCTCTCCTGACAGGGGGGGTCCCTCGGATGCCCGCCCAGGACCACCAGGGATTGGCACCACCCTGGACCACCAGGGAAATGCCTATCAGTGCCCAGGCAGCTGCCAATCAGTGCTCATCCCAAATGCCTGCCAGTGCCATCAGTGATACCTATCAATGTCATCTATCAGTGCCATCTTATCAGAGCCCATCAGTGCCGCCTATCAGTGCCCAGCAGTGCCACCCATGAGTGCCCATCATTGCTGCATATCAGTGCCCATCGTCAGTGCCCATCAGTCACCTCATCGGTGCCACCTTATCAGTGCCCATCAGTGAAGGAGAAAACGTACTTATTTACAACATTTTATAACAGAAAGGAAAGAAAAACTTTTTTTTTTTCTCAAAATTTTCAGTCTTTTTTTATTTGTTTAGCAAAAAATAAAAACCGCCCAGAGGTGATAAAAAAACACCAAAAGAAATCTCTATTTGGGGGAACAAAATTATAAAAATTCTGTTTGGGTACAGTGTAGCACGACCGCGCAATTGTCATTTAAACAGCGCTGAAAGCTGAAAATTGGCCTGGGCAGGAAGGGGGTAAAATGCCCGGTATTGAGGTGGTTAAACTGCGCATTGATGTGTAAGGACGGAGGAGAAAACTCCAGACCTGCCCAGTTTCCATGTCCCGGGGGGGCGGGGGCGGCAATCCTAATTTCTGATCCAGCTAATCGGACATTTCGGAGGTCTCACCTGCCACAAGGAAGGAACATATAACAATACCTCCCCCTCCCCCCCACAGTCATCCCTAATCCCTCCATTCATCCCGCCCAGTGCAGATCCCACCTCATCCCAACTGGATGGACAATAGGAAGCTTCTCGGTCTATAAGTAATTAGAAGGAAGACAATGGGGGGGGGGGGAGGGGGTCATTCTGCTCAGGTTGAAGAGTGAGATACTGACCGAGCAGATTTCACATAGACACCATTCTAGATGATCGACCCCTCCCCCGCCCTCCCGGGACTTATTAATTTATACGGTGACAAAAAATCAACACAGAGCCCCTGGAGTGCTTCCAGCCACCGATCCCTGTACCCCCCCCCCCCCCCCCATCAAAAATACCTTATTTTAATACGATTGATGTCATCACCGGGTCTCTGTGCTTCCCTATGCATAGTTGGCAACATTGTAAAAAAAAATGATAGGGACACTTTTTTGGCTGTAGGCGGGGGTCTTATTATAATTAGGGGGCGGGGTATGCGTTTGTAGGCATGACATAGCAAAAAATAAAAATGCCGCACGCACAGCGACGAAAAAAAAAAATGGGTGTGCTTTATGTGGAATAGTGGGCATGGCTTACGTGGGCGTGGTTCGAATGGGGGTGTGGTTAGAGTCTGAGGTGAATGAGAGATGGAGAAAGAAAGGGGAAAAGGGGGAGGGAGGGAGAGAGAAACAAGGAAAGGAAAGAGGGATGGAGGGACAGCAGGCCCAGATCCTACACCACAATAGAAATGTGTATTCCAGAGTTTAACAAATCAGCAGATAAAGATACTCCAAACACCTGGTGTTGGCGCTTCAATCATCTCGGCACCATGGTTCTTGTAGTGTCAGGAGGATTGAAGTGCATTATTTCTATTATTACATTGTAATATAAAATGAAATCATTCAACTCACCATAATGCAGAATCAGTGGGAAACCTGAGCATGTCACCTGCCACCAGATGCCATCAGGTGCCCCCAGCAGAGTCTGTCCTTGCATCAGGTGCCCCCAGCAGAGTCCGTTCTTGCATCAGGTGCCCCCAGCAGAGTCCGTCCTTGCATCAGGTGCCCCCAGCAGAGTCTGTCCTTTCATCATTTGCCCCAGCAGAGTCCCTCCTTACATCAGGCATTCCCAGTGGAGTCCCTCCTTGCATCAGCTGTCCCCAGCGGAGTCCCTCCTTTCATCATTTGCCCCAGCAGAGTCCCTCCTTACATCAGGCATTTCCAGCGGAGTCCCTCCTTACATCAGGTGTCCCCAGCAGAGTCCCTCCTTACATCAGGTGTACCCAGCGGAGTCCCTCCTTACATCAGGTGTCCCTAGCGGAATCCCTCCTTACATCAGGCATCCCCAGCAGAGTCCGTCCTTGCATCAGGTGCCCTCAGCAGAGTCCGTCCTTGCATCAGGTGCCCTCAGCAGAGTCCATCCTTGCATCAGGTGCCCCAGCAGAGTCCCTCCTTACATCAGGTGCCCCCAGCAGAGTCTGTGCTTACATCAGGCATCCCCAGCAGAGTCCATCCTTACATCAGGTGCCCCTAGTAGAGTCCCTCCTTACATCAGGTGTCCCCAGCAGAGTCAATCCTTACATCAGGCATTCCCAGCAGAGTCCCTCCTTACATCAGGTGTCCCAAGCAGAGTCCCTCCTTACATCAGGCGTCCCCAGCGGAGTCCCTCCTTACATCAGGCGTCCCCAGCGGAGTCCCTCCTTACATAAGGCATCCCCAGCAGAGTCTGTCCTTGCATCAGGTGCCCCCAGCGGAGTCCATTCTTGCATCAGGTGCCCCCAGCAGAGTCCGTCCTTGCATCAGGTGCCCCCAGCAGAGTCCGTCCTTACATCAGGCATTCCCAGTGGAGTCCCTCCTTGCATCAGCTGTCCCCAGCGGAGTCCCTCCTTTCATCAGTTGCCCCAGCAGAGTCCCTCCTTACATCAGGCATTTCCAGCGGAGTCCCTCCTTACATCAGGTGTCCCCAGCAGAGTCCCTCCTTACATCAGGTGTACCCAGCGGAGTCCCTCCTTACATCAGGTGTCCCTAGCAGAATCCCTCCTTACATCAGGCATCCCCAGCAGAGTCCGTCCTTGCATCAGGTGCCCTCAGCAGAGTCCGTCCTTGCATCAGGTGCCCTCAGCAGAGTCCATCCTTGCATCAGGTGCCCAAGCAGAGTCCCTCCTTACATCAGGTGCCCCCAGCAGAGTCTGTGCTTACATCAGGCATCCCCAGCAGAGTCCATCCTTACATCAGGTGCCCCTAGTAGAGTCCCTCCTTACATCAGGTGTCCCCAGCAGAGTCCCTCCTTACATCAGGCATTCCCAGCAGAGTCCCTCCTTACATCAGGCATTCCCAGCAGAGTCCCTCCTTACATCAGGTGTCCCGAGCAGAGTCCCTCCTTACATCAGGCGTCCCCAGCGGAGTCCCTCCTTACATCAGGCGTCCCCAGCAGAGTCTCTCCTTACATAAGGCATCCCCAGCAGAGTCCATCCTTGCATCAGGTGTCCCCAGCAGAGTCCCTCCTTACATCAGGTGTCCCCAGCAGAGTCCCTCCTTACATCAGGCGTCCCCAGCGGAGTCCCTCCTTACATGAGGCGTCCCCAGCAGAGTCCGTCCTTGCATCAGGGTCCCCAGCAGAGTCCCTCCTTACATCAGGCACTCCCAGCAGAGTCCCTCCTTACATCAGATGTCCCGAGCAGAGTCCCTCCTTACATCAGGCGTCCCCAGCGGAGTCCCTCCTTACATCAGGCGTCCCCAGCGGAGTCCATCCTTGCATCAGGTGTCCCCAGCAGAGTCTGTCCTTGCATCAGGCGTCCCCAGCAGAGTCCATCCTTACATCAGGTGTCCCCAGCAGAGTCGGTCCTTGCATCAGGTACATGTACACAGGTTCATTTAATGTCGTTTTTAAGCAGTTGTGTTTAGAGGCTTTTCTTTGAAGGCAAAAAAATGAATTCAGACGCCCGAAGTTACTGACGTTTCAGACGCCAAACGTGGCAAAACGCGGTAACTCGCACTTTCATTTTTGTCTATTTTGAAGAAAAAAAAACGCTTCTAAACGAATGAACTCTTTCTGTACAGAGTCTCAGATCTCTGGAACCGGCGGCAGTCCCATCTTCTGGCCGCCAGGTGTCGCTCCCTCCACACACACACACACACTCTCGGGGGCACAGAGCGGATAGCGCGCCGGATGACGTCACCCTTGCTCGGGCAGATCTCGCGAGATGCGATAACTGAGGGCGGTCCGCTGACAGCAGGGAGAGGGGGCGGGGTCAGTCGAGGCCGGAGCCGCAGACTTTACGGAGAGAGCGACGAGAGAGAGAGGAGAACCGGAGACCGAGCGAGGGGGGAGGAGGAGCCTACACACCGAGCACAGGAGGAGGAGGAGCTTCCGGGGAGCGCCCAGAGAGAGGAGAGCCGCTACCGGTGTCACCTATAGAGAGAGGACCCCTCACAGCCGGTGTCCCCTATAGAATCCCAGACACAGGGGGCAGCCATATCACCCCGAACCGACCCCCGAAGGGGCCCCTCACAGCCGGTGTCACCTATAGAACCCCCACCTCAGCCGCCGCCACCTATAGAACCACCGCTGTGCCCGGTGTCACCTATAGAACCACCGCTGTGCCCGGTGTCACCTACAGAACCACCACTGTGTCCGGTGTCACCTATAGAACCACCGCTGTGCCCGGTGTCACCCATAGAACATCACCTCGGCCGGTGTCACCTACAGAACCACCACTGTGCCCGGTGTCACCTACAGAACCACCGCTGTGCCCGGTGTCACCTATAGACGACCTGCAGCTTCACGAGAGACGACAGCCTCAGTCGGGAATCGCCTATAGAGCCACAGCCACCGGGACCGTATACATCTGGGGTCACCCATAGAATTCTACCTGCTGGGGACACACCGACATCACACTGCCTGGACCCCCCTCACCGCTGAGGTGCCACCTATACAAATGGCTGTATGCACCCAGTGTCGCCTATAGAAACACCCGGAAGTCACCCACAGAGCCACAGCTGGTGTCACCCATAGAACCGCGCTCAATGGGACGGTATACACCCCGTGTCGCCTATAGGATCATACCCAGGAGGACTGTAAACATCCCGCGTCGCCTAAAGATTTTTCACCGGGACGTCTAAAGTCACCCGCAGCAGAGCCACAGCTGGTGTCGCCTATAGAATCGTTCTTGGCAGGACGGTTTTGATCTGGTTTCACCCTATAAAAGCGCACGTAACGGACTTTGTACTTCGAGTTTCACCCATAGAATTCTTAACAGGACATCAAAGGGCCACCTACGGAGCCGCAAGAATCTTACTGGACTGTATAAATCTGGTGTCGCCTATAGATATCATATTCTGTGGCCCTGTGTCGCTTATGAAATCTCCCCAGGACATTGGAGGCCGCCTGCCGAGCCACAGCGGGTGTCACCTATAGAATCGTGCCGAGCAGGACTGTATAAATTAATCATCACCTATGGAATTATATTCAACAGGGCTGTATACATGTGGTATCGCCTATAGCATTCTCCCCAGGACATTAGAGGCTGCCTGCAGAGCCACAACTGGGGTCACCTATAGAACCGTACTTGAAAGGACTGTGTAAATCCGGTGTCACCCGTAGAATCATATTCAACTGGGGCTGTATACATGTGGTGTCACCTATAGAAATATCACAGGACATTAGAGGCCACCTACAGTGCATGTCGTCCTATAGAATCGTACTTGGCAGGACTGTATAGATCCGGTGTCATCTAAAGAATTCTGGGGCCACTTACAGAGGAACAACCATAAAGGAGCCTCTCAAATCTGATGTCCCCTATAGAATTTTACCCACTGGGACTGTAAACAACCACACAGCTGGTGTCACCTATAGAATTATACCAGCTGGGACTGCGTATATAATAAAGCTGGTGTCGCGTATAAAGGCACCTGGTGTCACCTATAGAATCGTAGACATCCGGTGTCACTTATAGAGGAATGCCTACCGGGACTGTATACATGTGGTGTCATCCATAGGATGTCCGCCAGGACCGCATACATCTGGTTTCACCCATAGAAGCCTACCCACCAGGACTGTGGGCATTTGGCACCTACAGAAGCGTACCTGTCCTACCCATAGAACTGCTTTTACATGCCTCTTGTCACCTATAAAGCTGTCTCTGCATGTGGTGTCGCCTATAGAAGTTTGGCCACTAGGACTGTATATATCTGGTATCACCTATAGAAGCATACCAATAAGGACTGTGTACACCTGGTGTTACCTATATGATCAGAACACCCAGGACTAGACATCTGCTGTCACTTATATAATCAGACTAAGGACTGCATACACTCAGTGCCAACTTCTGAATCGGACCGCCCAGGATTATAGACCTCTGCCTGTTCTTTGGTTCTATACATCCAGTGTTACCTATAGAAGCACCCTCACTGGTCCCCCAGTGTCGCCTATAGAGCAACACAGGCCGGAACTGTATACCCCCCATGTCGCCTACAGAACGACATCACATAGACTGTTTACCTGTATTGTCAGCGGTATGCAGACCGTATCTGTCCACTGACACCTATAGGACCACTTTCAGAAGGACTGTATGCGAGAGGCCCCCTGTCACCTATAGGATTGGCTTCCTCTAAGTCGCCTGTAGAGGCATCCTCAGCCGGAACTTCGGACTCTCTTCCTGTCACCTATAGAACCGATTGTCTGAGATTTATTGGGGTTTTTCTGGATCATCGATTATGAGCTGCCTATACATTCACCAGGAACACCCGTCATCGCTGTTTATAGGCTGATCTTGGAACATATAGATTTTCAATTGGCTATAAATTCCTCATCTCTGGGAGCTTAAAGATCCACCTGTGTACATCTGACCATTGTCAACAGGGGGGGCCCTGATACCTATAGAACCACCGGGTTGTTTATCTCCAAGGGCCCCCGTCACCTATAGATCCACCTACCGGAACGTATAGATCTCCCAGACTGTCACCCTTGGGACGTTTTTATCGCCTGGAACATATCCCGGAGCTTACAGGTCCATCTGGATATAACTTTTGTCTGCCGGGACGTATAGATCTGCCGGGTGCACCTATAGATCCTTCATGACCTTTTACCCAATATATTGATCCTCCACCCCCTATACATCACTATTCTCCCATCACCCCAGACATCCCTCCCCCTCCTCCTCCTCCTCACCTCTACTACTTCCCATCAGCGCCTATAGATCCTGCCACTGTCTCTATACATCTGACCATTACCTATCACCCCATATATACATCTGACCCCCCCCCCATCCCTATATACATCCATCTTCCCTCTATCACTCGCATTCAACAGTTGCCTAACTCTCACCTCCCCTCTGCCGTCTCCTATAGATTGCAGTGGAGGTGATCACTGCCCCCCTCCTATAGGGGCACCTCCTGTACCCCCCCTCCTATAGGGGCACCTCCTGTACCCCCCTCCTATAGGGGCACCTCCTGTACCCCCCCTCCTATAGGGGCACCTCCTGTACCCCCCCCCCCAGATCTCTCTGATCATCTACAACCCACTTCCCTTCCCTTTGATTACTTGCTCTGCCCTTTACCCCGGAGCTCCCTGCGCCCGGCTGCAGCATGACGCTCCATCTCCTGGGAATGCCGCCTCCTCCGACTCTCCAGTGGAGCTGAGAACACCCGACGGGTGCAACTGGAAGAACCCCCCCCACCCCCACCCCTCAACGTTCTTCCCTGCGAACTGCAAGACCGGCTCTTATATGAAGGTAAACTTGTGTGTGTGTCACATTGTGGGGCATCGTATACTCAGAGGGTGGCCCTCAGGGCGTAGATCATGCATGGTGCTGGTGACCCTAATCTTCAGTTCCTGAGCTTTCACCCCCCCCCCCCAATCCTTCTGCCAGCCGAGCCCCCCCCCCCACCCCCCATGGCAGCAGATGAGGTCAGATTTTGCATGCCAGAGATGTCACCCCCCCCCCCCCCCCCAAGGCAGCGGATGGAGACGGGTCACTCTTGACACAGATCTTGCATGCCGGTGCCCCTGTTCTCCAATTTCAGGCTGTCGCCCCCCACCCCCTGTGCCAGTTGAGGGGCAAATTATCCCCCCAGTGTAATGGGGAGGGGGGGGGGTCCTATCTTGCAAGCCAGTGACCCTAATCCTTAATTCCATAGCAATTCCATTCCAATTCCATAGTGGCAAATTATACCCCCCCCCTCCCAGGGCAGCAGGTCGAGGCTGGTCGCTCTTGGCACAGATCTTGCATGATGGTGCCCCTATTCTCCAATTCCGGAGCCGTCACCCCACCCCCTGTGCCAGCTGAGGGGCAAAATATCCCCCCAGTGTAATGGGGAGGGGGGGGGATCCCGTCTTGCAAGCCAGTGACCCTAATCCTGAATTCCATAGCAATTACCCCACACCCCCCCTATGCCAACTGAAGCCCCCCCCCTTTCCAGTGGCAAATTATACCCCCCCCCCCCCCCCCGGCAGCAGGTCGAGGCTGGTCGCTCTTGGCACAGATCTTGCATGATGGTGCACCTATTCTAAAATTCCGGAGCCATCACCCTACCCCCTGTGCCAGCTGGGGGGGGCACATTATACCCCCAGTGTAATGGGGGGGTCCCATCTGTCAAGCCAGTGACCCTAATCCAAAATTCCATAGCAATTACCCCAGACCCTTCTGCCCCCAACCCCCTTCCAGTGGCAAATTATACCCACCAGGGCAGCAGGTGGAGGGGGGTCGCTCTCGTCACAGATCTTGCATGCCGGTACCCCTATTCTCCAATTCCAGAGCCGTCACCCCACCCCCTGTGCCAGCTGAGGGGCACATTATACCCCAAGTGTATTGGAGGGGGGGGGGGTCGTCACATTTTGCAAGCCAGTGACCCTAATCCTGAATTCCAGAGCAATCACCCCACACCCCTCTGCCAACTGAAGCCCCCCCCCCTCCAGGGCAGCTGATGGAGGTGGGTAGCCCTTAGGGCACAGATCGTGCGTTCCAGTGACCCGGCTCTCTAATTCATAGCCCCAGCTGAGGGGCACAATATAACCCCCTCTAGGGCAGTGGATGGAGGCAGGTTCCTCAGGGCATTGATCTTGCATGCTGGTGGACCTAATGTCGAATTCCAGAGCTGTCCCCCCCCCCCCCATTCTGCCTCCTGATGGACGTATTATACCCCCCCCCCACTATAACAATGAATGGAGGCGGGTCACTCCTGGCACAGATCTTGCATGCTGGTGGCCCTAATCTTCAATCCCCCCCCCCCTCCAATGCTTCTGCCAGCATAAGTATTATACCCCTCCCCCCCAATAGCCCTTAGGGCACAGATCTTGCATGCCAGTAACTATTCCCCAATTCCATAGCTGTCTCCCCACCCCCCCATTCTGCCTCCCGATGGACGTATTATACCCCCCCCCCCCCCACTATAACAATGAATGGAGGCGGGTCACTCCTGGCACAGATCTTGCATGCTGGTGACCCTAATCTTCAATCCCCCCCCCCCCCTCCAATGCTTCTGCCAGCATAAGGGTGTATTATACCCCTCCCCCCCAATAGCCCTCAGGGCACAGGTCTTGCATGCCAGTAACTATTCTCCAATTCCATAGCTGTCTCACCACCCCCTCTGCCAGCTGAGGGGCACATTATACCCCCCCCCCCTCTATTGCAGCATATCGGGGAGTGCGCACATTTGGCAAGCCAGTGACCCTGATCCTGAATTCCATAGTTGACACATTATACCCTCCTGTAGGGCATTGGATGTAGAGGCAAGTTGCCCTCAGGGCACAGGTCTTGCATTCCAGTGACCCTAATCTCGAATTCCAGAGCTGTCGCCCCCCCCCCCCACCTCCACCTTCCTTCTGCCAGCTGAGGGGACATAATACAACCCCTTCTAGGGCAGTGTATGGTGGCGGGTACCCTTTAAGGCACAGATATTGCGTGCCGGTGACCCTGTTCTCCAATCCCATTGCCATCACCCCAGTGCAAGCTGAGGGGCATAGTATACCCATAGTATACCCTCCCCTCTAGGGCATTAGATGGATGTAGGTCGCATTCAGGGTGTAGATATTGCATGCTGGTGACCCTAATCTTCAATTCCTGACCCCCCCCCCCCCCAATTTATCTTCAAGCTGAGGGGCATATTAAACCCCCCACTAGGGCATTGGATGGAGAGTCGCCCTCAGGGCACAGATTTTTGCATGCCAGTAACCTTATTCTCCACCCCCCTCCCCCACCAGCGCTGAGGGTTACATACCCCCCCCCCCCTTCTAGGACAATGGATGGAGGTGGGTCGCTCCTGGCAGAAATCTTGCATGTTGGTGACCCTAATCTTTAATTCCTGAGCCCCCCCCCCCCCCATCCTACTGCCAGCTGAGGGGCAAATTATACCAGCGTAATGAAGAAAGGGGGGGGGGGTGTCACATCTTACAAGCCAGTGACCCTAATCCTGAATTCCACAGCCAAGCCCCCCCCCCCCCTCCCCCCTTCCCTGCCAGCTGAGCGCCACATCATACCCTCCCTCCTAGGGCAGCATATTGGGGAGGGTCGCATCTGGCACGCCGGTGACCCTAATCCTCTGCCAGCTGAGGGGCACGTTATCCCCTTTTTAAGCTGCTGCATAACGGATAAAAATACCGGTGACCCCAATCCTGTATCACCCCCCCTCCATGAACCCCAATGGTGGATCTCTGATTCCCTCATTCGCCCCAGAGGGGGGGGGGGGGGCACCGTCCTCCTGCCATCCGGCTGGCATTGTTGAGCGGAGCCCCTCCGCCTGCAGATTAACCATTCATAAATAATAGACGCCGGTCTGTATCGCGGAATGTACTGTGTTTTGTGTTTTTTATTATTCTGGTGTTTGCGGAACGCTCGGCGCAGTGCTGACAGACGTTTTTTTTCTTTTCTATGAGCGCACAGATATAGATGTAGCATTACGTCACTTCTTCTTCTTCTGTGTGCGTCCCCCTGCAGCAGAAGCTGAGCCCTCCGCCGCCGCCGCCGCTCCGGATCGGTCATCTGCAGCTTTATTGTTCATCGCGTGCGTCTGACAGCTGTGACAGCGCCTGGACCCCCTGCAGGGGGGACGCCGCCATAAATGCAAAACGGGGGGGGGGGGGTGCATCATTTGCTAAAGTTTAGTGCGGGCGCCGCGTACCGCGATCCGCACACTGACATCATTACAACAAGGAGTTAAAGGAGAGCACCGCACTTCAACTAATACAGCGAAACTGCAGAGAGCTTTCCGTTCACACAATGAGGCGGCGGGGGGGGGGGTAAAACCTCATTATGCCGTTTAGCTGCAGAATCAGCGGGTGGGGGGGGGGGTGGGGGGGCATGGCCACGATGCTTTGCAAGAATTATACCCCCCCTGTCCTTTTCAGCATCAGCCGGATGCAACCCGTTCAAGTGAATGGGACCGCTCGGCGACATGGAATGTACGCAGTTGTGGTGGAGGAGGCGCTACCGTCAAATGCTCTCTAAAGAGCAATCCCAGCGTTTGATTGTTCTTCAGAGAGCACCACTGGTGTAAATGGACCTTTTTAGCATGTGGGTCGGCATTCGCTTTGAGCGGGCAGCGTTGCCTTTTTTTTTTTTTTTTTTTTTTAAACTTTGAGAGCGTACAAAGTAGAGCTGCACAATTCCGGTCAAAATGAGAATCGCAATTTATTTTTTTTTTCATTCGAAAAAAAGATCACGATTCTCGCGGCGTAAAATCTTTCACATTATACAAAAAAAAATTGGGCTAACTTTACTAGTTTTTTTTTATTTATTTTTTTATTCATTTAAAGTGGTGTTTCCACCCAAAAAAATTATTGCTTAAAAAACATAAAAAAAAATAATTGGGGGGGAAAAAAAAATATTTTACTCACCTCCTAAATGCCTGTTGCTAGGGGGTTCCTCGTAGTCTGCCACCTTCAGTGCCCGGGCACTGACATCACTTCCCCCCTCGGCACCGCACAGTCATCTGGGACCTATCACGGCGTGTGGCGCCGCAGGCGCAGTGGGTGCCCGGCTGTGAAGCCACAGCCGGGTGCCCACAGTAAGAATGCCGGCGCCGCGAGCGAAGCGGGGAACGAGGGGGGGGGGCTTCATTCCACCGCATCGCTGGACCCTGGGACAGGTAAGTATCCGATTTATTAAAAGTCAGCAGCTGCAGTATTTGTAGCTGCTATTAAAAATTTTTTTTTTTTTTAGGGGGCACCCCACTTAAAAGTGTCTTTTTTTTTTTTCCCAAAAAATTGCATTTGAACGACCGCTGCGCAAATACAGTGTGACAAAAAATATTGCAACAACCACCATTTTATTCTCTAGGGTCTTTACTAAAAAAAATTATTTTAACTTCAAACCAACAAATGTCCAGAAAAAGGTTTAGTGTTTTTAAACGTCCCTCATTCACACACCAAAGTGCATTACTATGTTTATACTTGAAGAGGGATTCCACCTAAAAAAAAAAATATTAAAAGCCAGCAGCTACAAATACGGCTGCTGACTTTTAATAAATGGACACTTACCTGTCCCAGGGTCCAGCGATAGCAGATCGATCGATCGGCTCTCGCCAGCTGCCGCCGCCATTCTCGGTGAGGGAATCAGGAAATGAAACCTTGCGGCTTCACTTCCCGGTTCCCTACTGCGCATGCGCGAGTCACCTGGCTGCTGTGCAATCCGATTGGTCCGCGCTGTCTCTAGGACCCGTGTGTGTCCCAGCAGACAGTGCGGGGGGGGGGGAGGCGTATGCCCGGAAGTGGGTGCAAATACCTGTCTTGGGTATCTGCACACCCCCCCCTGAAAGGTGCCAAATGTGACACCGGAGGGGGGGGAGGGTTACGAAAAGCGGAGGTTCATTTCAATTTTTGTGTGAACCTCCGCTTTAAACTTCCCTCATTTTCACACCAAAGTGAATTCCTTTGATCTAAAGGACAAATCGTTACAATGTTTATACTTAAGTTCCACTGTTAAAGATGTTATGATTCTTGGCAGACTGCCCGTTTTTTTTCCCTTTCTTTTGGCTGTAGCAGAGCAGAAAGAATTCTCCGCATAGAAAGTATCAGGAAATACTTTGTCAAGATCGCAAAGGGGAAAACAAATCAGGATAGCGATTCTTAACGATTAATCGTGCAGCTCTAGTACAAAGTAACCCTTACTTCTCCATGCTGCAGCGTCAAGTATGGACGGCACGTCGCCACATTATCACGTGGGAGCGGTACGTCGCCGCAGGGTCACGTGGGAGCGGTACGTCGCCGCAGGGTCACGTGGGAGCGGTACGTCGCCGCAGGGTCACGTGGGAGCGGTACGTCGCCGCAGGGTCACGTGGGAGCGGTACGTCGCCGCAGGGTCACGTGGGAGCGGTACGTCGCCGCAGGGTCACGTGGGAGCGGTACGTCGCCGCAGGGTCACGTGGGAGCGGTACGTCGCCGCAGGGTCACGTGGGAGCGGTACGTCGCCGCAGGGTCACGTGGGAGCGGTACGTTGCCGCAGGGTCACGTGGGAGCGGTACGTTGCCGCAGGGTCACGTGGGAGCGGTACGTTGCCGCAGGGTCACGTGGGAGCGGTACGTCACCGCAGGGTCACGTGGGAGCGGTACTACGCCGCAGGGTCACGTGGGAGCGGTACTACGCCGCAGGGTCACGTGGGAGCGGTACTACGCCTCAGGGTCACGTGGGAGCGGTACTACGCCGCAGCGTCACGTGGGAGCGGTACTACGCCGCAGCGTCACGTGGGAGCGGTACTACGCCGCAGCGTCACGTGGGAGCGGTACGTCGCCGCAGCGTCACGTGGGAGCGGTACGTCGCCGCAGGGTCACGTAGGGACATCCACTCAGAAGGATGAAAGAGCCATCATATGATGTCCTCCCAAAAGGTGCCACAAGATCTTTCACTGGCTGTGTCCAGTGGAGACAGCCAATGACAGATCGCTTTACCGGCCCTGCTGACCGCTGTGACCAATCTCAGCAGATTTACTTCCATACTTCCCCAGAGTAGTACAGTGTTACTATGATAATACTATGATGCTCTGGTTGGGTTCAGCATCATTCAGTACATGTGACTACTGGCGGTTATATGGATCTGGCTGGCAGGGCAGAGTGATGCAAGCCGCGAATGCCGATACGAGAAGTAGAGGCTCTAGGGCGGGGGGTCTCAAACTGGCGGCCCTCCAGCTGTTGCAAAACTACAAGTCCCATCATGCCTTTTGCCTGATGAGTCATGCTTGCAATGCCTTATGGGACTTGTAGTTTTGAACAGCTGGAGGGTTCCCAGTTTGAGACGCCTGCTCTAGGGTATGGGTGGTCAACTTTCTTGATATGGGGGGGGGCCTCAAGTGCGGCCCTCAATCACCTAAGGGCCACACATAATTTAGTGAATATTCAGTGTCAACAGACCCACAACAGGATATAGTCAGAGACTGCAGACCTGGTACAGGAGACGGTCAGAGACTGCAGACCTGGTACAGGAGACGGTCAGAGACTGCAGACCTGGTACAGGAGACCCTCAGAGACTGCAGACCTGGTACAGGAGACCCTCAGAGACTGCAGACCTGGTACAGGAGACGGTCAGAGACTGCAGACATGGTACAGGAGACGGTCAGAGACTGCAGACCTGGTACAGGAGACGGTCAGAGACTGCGGACCTGGTACAGGAGACGGTCAGAGACTGCGGACCTGGTACAGGAGACGGTCAGAGACTGCGGACCTGGTACAGGAGACGGTCAGAGACTGCAGACCTGGTACAGGAGACGGTCAGAGACTGCAGACCTGGTACAGGAGACGGTCAGAGACTGCAGACCTGGTACAGGAGACGGTCAGAGACTGCAGACCTGGTACAGGAGACGGTCAGAGACTGCAGACCTGGTACAGGAGACGGTCAGAGACTGCAGACCTGGTACAGGAGACGGTCAGAGACTGCAGACCTGGTACAGGAGACGGTCAGAGACTGCGGACCTGGTACAGGAGACGGTCAGAGACTGCGGACCTGGTACAGGAGACGGTCAGAGACTGCGGACCTGGTACAGGAGACGGTCAGAGACTGCGGACCTGGTACAGGAGACGGTCAGAGACTGCGGACCTGGTACAGGAGACGGTCAGAGACTGCGGACCTGGTACAGGAGACGGTCAGAGACTGCGGACCTGGTACAGGAGACGGTCAGAGACTGCGGACCTGGTACAGGAGACGGTCAGAGACTGCGGACCTGGTACAGGAGACGGTCAGAGACTGCGGACGTGGTACAGGAGACGGTCAGAGACTGCGGACGTGGTACAGGAGACGGTCAGAGACTGCGGACGTGGTACAGGAGACGGTCAGAGACTGCGGACGTGGTACAGGAGACGGTCAGAGACTGCGGACGTGGTACAGGAGACGGTCAGAGACTGCGGACGTGGTACAGGAGACGGTCAGAGACTGCGGACGTGGTAC
Organism: Lithobates sylvaticus; assembly: GCA_028564925.1. NCBI lineage: Eukaryota > Metazoa > Chordata > Amphibia > Anura > Ranidae > Lithobates > Lithobates sylvaticus. The sequence continues at coordinate 10,997,070 of CM053031.1, read as the reverse complement.
AGGAGACGGTCAGAGACTGCGGACGTGGTACAGGAGACGGTCAGAGACTGCGGACGTGGTACAGGAGACGGTCAGAGACTGCGGACGTGGTACAGGAGACGGTCAGAGACTGCGGACGTGGTACAGGAGACGGTCAGAGACTGCGGACGTGGTACAGGAGACGGTCAGAGACTGCGGACGTGGTACAGGAGACGGTCAGAGACTGCGGACGTGGTACAGGAGACGGTCAGAGACTGCGGACGTGGTACAGGAGACGGTCAGAGACTGCAGACATGTCATGCGGGGATATAAGGACCCATCACTCTCCAAGCTGTTGCAGCGTCACACATCCCGAGTGTCGCTTGGCATGCTGGCATATGTAGTGACACAACATCGGTGTTGTATAATAATTCCCGGCTGGCTGTGTGCCGCCTCCCGATTAATCTGCTCCTCGTGAAATCCCTCGTCAGTCAAGTGACTCATCGGTGTGCCGATGGCGGTTACATCATCTGTCGCCGGGGAATCCTCTCCTTACAGAGAGACTCGCAGCTCTCCGAGGCTAGAAACAAGAGTCCAGGGAGATGAAGGGTGTCGCCTGTATCGGCCAATCGGATGCAAGACGTCATCTGCTTAGTGCAGGGTAACATAAGCGGCATGGAAGAGGGCAGTTTGTTGCAGGATTGATCTATAGTTATCCCCAGTATGATATGATCCACCCGGGGCTCATTCCCGCCCGGGGCTCATTCCCGCCCGGGGCTCATTCACACCCGCGGCTCATTCACACTCGGGGCTCATTCCCGCCCGGGGCTCATTCACGCCCGGGGCTCATTCACGCCCGGGGCTCATTCACGCCCAGGGCGTTGATCGACGCACAAAAAAGGCTTTCCTCCTAGACCAGTGATGGCGAACCCTTGGCACCCCAGATGTTTTGGAACTACATTTCCCATAATGCTCATGCACTCTGCAATGTAGCGGAGCATCATGGGAAATGTAGTTCCAAAACATCTGGGGTCCCGAGGTTCACCATCACTTTCCGAGGCCATAGAGATGAGCGGAGGCCATAGAGATGAGCGGAGGCCATAGAGATGAGCGGAGGCCATAGAGATGAGCGGAGGCCATCTTTCCTTTGCTCATCCCTGCTACTAGCCGCCAGATCGATTTCTCGGGGGTACCGATCGTCCAGGTCCGACTCCCTCCAGCCCCCCCCCCCCTTCCTCCCGCCGCTTCTAAAAGTGATCCAGCGGCGCATTTCACTGCTTGGACCACTTTTATCAGTTCATCGCTAGCTGAACAAAAAAAAAAAAACAATACTGGGGTTTTGGCATATCGCTGCACCCCCCCCCCCGGTATTCCACTCCCCACCAAGGACGGTCCTTTTATCCATGTCCCAGTCAGCGAGTGGTTTTACTGCTTCAATACCGGACACTTTTACCCCCTTCCTGCCCAGGCCAATTTTCAGCGCTGTCACACTTTGAATGACAATTTGCGCGGTCGTACAGCACTGTACCCAAATTACATATATTTTTATATTAATTTTTTTTCACACAAATTGGCGCTTTCTTTTTGTGGTATTTAATCACCTCCTGATTTTAACAAAAACTATAAAAAAAGTTTTGCAAACAGGTAATTTTTCTCTTTCACTGTTGTGCGCTGGTGAGGCGTCCCTGATGGGCACTGATGGGCTGCACTGATAGGTGGCACTGATGGGGGCATTGATGGGTGGCACTGGGCACTGATAGGTGGCACTGATGGAGGACACTGGGTACTGATAGGTGAAGCTGATGAGGCACTGATGAGGCTGCACTGATAGGAGGCACTGGTAGGTGGCACTGATGAGGCTGCACTGATAGGCAGCACTGATAGGTGGCACTAATGAGGCTGAACTGATAGGTGGCTCTGATGGGCACTGATGAGGAGGCAAATGTTTTGTAATGTCGTTTTACTTCAGCCATGGCTAAAGGCCTGCTGGCCGAAACGCGTTGGCTGTTTTAAAGCCGTTCTACATGGTTTTTACAATAACCAAACACGATTCTGGGCAAAAAATGAGAATCCCGATTTCTTTAAATTTTTTTTTGCTTAGAATAAAGATCACGATTCTCGTGGCGTAACATCATCTTTCACATTTATACAAAAAATTTGGGCTAACTTTACTGTTTTTTCTGTTTTTTTTTTGTATCTTTTATTTTTATTTTTTTTATTTTTGATTCACTAAAGCGTAATTTTTTTTTTTGAAAAAAAAATTGTATTTGAAAGACCGCTAATACCATTTGACATAAAATATTGCAACAACCGCCATTTTATTCTCTAGGGTCTCTATTTATTTATATATATATATGTGTGTGTGTGTGTGTATATCTCTATCTCACACATACATACATACATACGTACACACACATATCTATATGTGTATGTATGTGTGTTTATGTTTATGTGTGTGTGTGTGTGTGTGTGTGTGTGTATGTATGTGTGTGTGTTTGGGGGGTTCTGTGTAATTTTCGAGTAAAAAAAAAAAAAATGATTTTAACTTGATTTAAACTAACAAGTGTCAGAAAAGGTCTTTTTTAATGTGGTTAAACTTCCCTCATTTACAGACCGAAGTTCATTCCTTTGATCTGAAGAACAAAACGTTACAATGTTTTTATAGTTGGCTCTGCAGCTGAGGAATGTTGTGAAACTTGGCAGACTGCCTGTTTTTTTTGTTTTGTTTTGTTTGTTTTTTTGACAGCTGTCGGCTTGATCAGAGAACTCTCTGCGTAGAATCGGGAAAATGCTTTGTTAGGATCGCTAGGAGGAAAGAATCGCAATCTCGATTCTTAAAGATGGATCGTGCAGCTCTACAAAAAAGATGCATGAACTTTTTCTTCGAAAGTCAAAGCGCTACAATGTATGGTAGTGCTTTTTTTTTTATCCTGCATTGAGATGATATTTAAAGGCGAATTGCACCGCAGCGTGTTTTGGCAGCGCTCCGGGGCCCTACATTTCTGCATCTCGCCATTTTCAAATTTTGCTTGATTTTCTATGGGGGCGGCATTGGAAGGGATGTTTGGCGCTGACGGGGCGAGTTGTAAATAGTTTGCAGCGAAGGTTGCTGGATCTGCGCCGTGTGTCCCGTGGGGGAGGTGGGGGGGGGGTATATTTATGACTATGGGACCTGCCGCGTCTCCCCAGCTGTGTAACACGAGACACTTTGTAGTGGATGGAGATATGTTTGGTATGCATTAAGCGGTGAGACCTGATGATACGCTGAGAGTCCCTAATGGATTGTTTAGGAAGTAGTTAGCGGCTGTGACCTGCACCCGGCAGTAACCTTATTATCCCTCCTAATCCCCGCTCACAAGATAGTGATCCCCGCACGCCGCTGGAATGGTGGTGTGACTGCCGGGTCTGCGTATTCTGCAATAGGCCGAGTGATATTCTTTGCCATGTTATTGTATTAGCCCACCTCGGGAATTATTCCAGAACTATTACCCAGAATGCTTTAAAAAAAAAAAACTTGGTGCCCAACCTGCAGCCCGGGGGGGGGCCGCTTTGGCATTTATTGACCGGCCCCTGGGGGCTCCTGCATGCAGTACTCAGGCCAGTGAAGGAAAAGCTGTCTGTAGACCGGGGACTAGTAGGTTAAATGGTTTGATTTATGCCTGTCAAATTTGTCTTATTTTTTTTCTTCTTGCAGTCATGTCTGGAGTCTCTGACCGTCTCCTGTATCATGTCTGCAGTCTCTGACCGTCTCCTGTAACATGTCTGCAGTCTCTGACCGTCTCCTGTAACATGTCTGCTTTCAGCTCCTGTATCATGTCTGCAGTCTCTGAACATCTCTTTTATTATGTTTGCAGTCTCTGACCATCTCTGGTATCATGTCTGCACTCTCTGATTGTATTTTGTGCAGTCTCTGACCATCTCTTGTATCACGTCTGCAGTCTGACCATCTCCTGTATCATGTCTGCAGTCTCTAACCAGCTCCTGTATCATGTCTGCAGTGTCTGACCAGCTCCTGTATCATGTCTGCAGTGTCTGACCAGCTCCTGTATCATGTCTGCAGTGTCTGACCAGCTCCTGTATCATGTCTGCAGTCTCTGACCAGCTCTTGTATCATGTCTGCAGTCTCTGACCAGCTCCTGTATCATGTCTGCAGTCTCTGACCAGCTCCTGTATCATGTCTGCAGTCTCTGACCAGCTCCTGTATCATGTCTGCAGTCTCTGACCAGCTCCTGTATCATGTCTGCAGTCTCTGACCAGCTCCTGTATCATGTCTGCAGTCTCTGACCAGCTCCTGTATCATGTCTGCAGTCTCTGACCATCTCCTGTATCATGTCTGCAGTCTCTGACCAGCTCCTGTATCATGTCTGCAGTCTCTGACCAGCTCTTGTATCACGTCTGCAGTCTCTGACCATCTCTGGTATCATGTCTGCAGTCTCTGATTGTATTTTGTGCAGTCTCTGACCATCTCTTGTATCACGTCTGCAGTCTCTGACCATCTCTTGTATCATGTCTGCAGTATCTGACCAGCTCTTGTATCACGTCTGCAGTCGCTGGCAAGCTCCTGTATCACGTCTGCCGTCGCTGGCAAGCTCCTGTATCATGTCTGCAGTCGCTGGCAAGCTCCTGTATCATGTCTGCAGTCGCTGGCAAGCTCCTGTATCATGTCTGCAGTCGCTGGCAAGCTCCTGTATCATGTCTGCAGTCGCTGGCAAGCTCCTGTATCATGTCTGCAGTCGCTGGCAAGCTCCTGTATCATGTCTGCAGTCGCTGGCAAGCTCCTGTATCATGTCTGCAGTCTCTGACCGTCTCTTGTATCATGTATGCAGTCTCTGACCGTCTCTTGTATCATGTCTGCAGTCTCTGACCGTCTCTTGTATCATGTCTGCAGTCTCTGACCGTCTCTTGTATCATGTCTGCAGTCTCTGACCGTCTCTTGTATCATGTCTGCAGTCTCTGACCGTCTCTTGTATCATGTCTGCAGTCTCTGACCGTCTCTTGTATCATGTCTGCAGTCTCTGACCGTCTCTTGTATCATGTCTGCAGTCTCTGACCGTCTCTTGTATCATGTCTGCAGTCTCTGACCGTCTTTTGTATCATGTCTGCAGTCTCTGACCATCTCTGGTATCATGTCTGCAGTCTCTGATTGTATTTTGTGCAATCTCTGACCATCTCTTGTATCATGTCTGCAGTCTCTGACCGTCTCTTGTATCATGTCTATGGTTTGGGGGGTACAGCAGGTTAGACATTACAGCTTAGGAACCCCTAATAGTGACCCCGCCCCATTTTGGTTACTGTGATGAGCGAATCCTACGGGTCTGGATGGGGATCACACGGGACGTTCCCATGGCGGTTGTCAGCTCTGCGTAATTAATGTAAACTTTTTAAGTGACCCCCCCCCCCCCCCCGGTAACATGCAGTCTGCATAATTCAGAGAGCACAAAGGACGGCTTTATACGCCTTGCCCCCGGGGGATGGGGGGGGGGGGGGGGGGATGGGGGGGGGCTTCATCTACTCCCCGGCTGCCAGGACTGGCACGGTGACAAATGTCATCCCTCGTTCACATGAATCTGTGCGCTGCATCCAATCTCTTCTCATTCAGGGTTTTCTGATGATCCGTCAGCTGGGTGTTCACATCCACACCGGGGGGGGGGGGCGTCACCGTGTTCCTGGACGGGCAATTCCCGTAGTGTGTAAAGGGCACCTGTTGTTATTGGAATGTTGCAAGGAGCTCTTATAGAAAGTAGTATTACTGTGGAGAGCTGCATTGTCAGACGGGGGGGAGGGGGGGGGGGCAAGACCGCAACTCAGACCCCCAGCTCTGACCCCCAACTCTGACCCTACAATTCTCAGCATGTAACTTGGACCCGCTTTGACCTGCAGTGTAGGCTGCGCGCTTCTCAGCAGGTGATCGATTGTTCCCATGTAAGGCTCACACCTAGTGTAAAATTGCTCATGTTCCAGACACGCGCTGAAACGCGTTGCCCTTGAGCAGACACGCGCAGAAACGCGTTGCCCTTGAGCAGACACACAGTAGTGCCAGTAATTGTTGTTTTCACCCCCTTACACATCTGACATGCCCCCCCCCCCCAAACAACACGGCACGGCCTTAGAAAACGGTCAGCGACATCTTTTCTGCATTTCTTGCACATTGAAATGTCCGGGTCGCCCTACAGGCGGGAACCCGCGTGCTGTCGCACCTGTAAGGTGTGAATCTGGCGTTGCACCTACGTGTTTACGTTTTTATCTGGGGTTGTAAAGGCGTTCGGTGCGCACAAAGCGGGTTTATATTGAGCGAACTTTATCCAATCCTGGGAAAACGGATTGACTCGAGTATAAGCCTAGGGTGAGAAATGCGCAGCTACTGCAAGTGGAAAAGAGGGTCAACAATGCCAATTTGCAGCCTCACTGTGCCCATTTGCAGCCATACGTCCCCTGAACTTCAAACTCGGTAGTTAAGGGTTCCTAGATGCCCCCCTAGGTCTCTGAACCCGAAGGGTCCCGAAATGACATTGCTGCAGATGGACACAGTTGACCGACTTTGGGGCCACTTGGTGATAGGAACCCCAAATTTGGTTTGCAAATCCAATGGAACCAGCACTACAACATGTCCAAAGCTGGGGTTCATAGCACCAAGTGGCCCCCGAGATATGGGGCCCCAAAGTCGGTTTGGAAAATGCCATTCTCTGCTGCAGAAAAGTGCTTGACTCGAGTATAAGCCGAGGGGGAGGCAAAAAAATGTGCTGAAAAACTCGGCTTATACTCGAGTTTACTCTCTATAGGCGACGCTTTTAGAAGCCTTTTCAGGTTATAACTTTTAGATGTACAGAGAAGGTCTGGTGATAGAATTACTGCCCACGGTCTGACGTTCATAGTGATACCTCATGTGTGGGACGATCGCTGTTTTGTGTGCATGTGGGATTGACACATGTTCACCTTTGCGGGGGGGGGGGGGGCACTTTAATTCTTCTTTTTTTTTTTTTTTTTTTTTTTTACACTGTTGCTTTAAAAAAAATAAAAAAATGTATCGCTTTTATTACTGTCACAAGGAACGGTCTGATTGCTCTTGCATGAAAGCCGTTGTGCTTTCTGTGTCCATTTGCCTAGTAAATCTGTCTGGGGTGATTTTCTAATTATCAGCTGCTGCACCTGCAGGGCTCTAATGAGGAAAGTGGCGGGGGGTCTGCGTCCCTTTTTAACCGTGATTTCCCTTTTTGGAAGTATCTCTCAAAAAAAAATGTTTTTGTTGCAGGGGATGCCCAAAACCTGACTTGTATCTTAGTGCAGACTTCTGAGAAAATCAGTGAGCCGATCACACAAGCCGGGAATGACATTTCTGGGGGGGGGGTGCTCTATTTACCAGCTGCGTACAGAACGCCTCCAGGTGGCCATATTGCATTTTACAGAAAATGACAGTGGCTGCAGAATGAAAAGGAAAGAATTTTTAATTATATTCAATTACAAGATGACTTGTGTAGCCATTGTATGCTGGATTATTATTTTTTTATTTATTTGATTTTTGATTTTTTTTTTTCACCATGATAGCGGAATTACCCTTTCTTTTATGCTGCACCTGCAAATTAAATTTATTATTATTTTTTTTTAAATTAGATTTATTTTTTGGTCTTTTTAATAGATTTTTATTTCCTCCCCATGATAGCTGGGTTACCCTTTTTAATTCATTCATTTTATTTTTTTTTTCTTCCTTTTTTTTATTTATTTATTTATTTTTTTTAAAGTATTTTTTTTTTTTTTTTTACATCAGTGATAAGAGTCGCTTTAATTAAAGCAGAAACCCTGCAGTATCCCTCCCCAATGATAGCTGGGTTACCCTTTAATGTATTTTTTCTGCACCTTCAAATTAAATTATTATTATTATTATTTTTTAATTTAGATTTTTTTTTTTCTTTTTTTTTTTTTAATAGATTTTTTTTTTTTTCCTCCCCATGATAGCTGGGTTACCCTTTAATTCATTCATTTTTTTTCCATTTGTGACAGAGTTGCTTTAATTAAAGCAGAAATCCTGCAGTATCCCTCCCCATGATAGCTGGGTTACTTTTTTTAATTTATTTTTTCTGCACCTTCAAATTAAATTATTATTTTTTTTTTAAATTTTAGATTTCTTTTTGTTTTTCTTTTTTTCTTTTATTTATTTTTTAATACATTTTTTTTATTACATTTTTTTCCTCCCCATGATATCTGGGTTACCCTTCTAATGCATACATTTTGTATTCATTTTTTTCTTCCTTTTATTTATTTTTTACATTGGTGACAGTCACTTTAATTAAAGCAGAAATCCTGCAGTGTAATGAACTTTTTTTATTTATTTTTATTACTTTTTATCTGGTCTCATTGTTTGGATAGCAGTGCGTCTTTTATCTGATTGAAGTAATTGGATGGCGGCAGACGGTGTGAATGTGTGTCGATCTGTTATCAGCACGGCGGTGGCGGCGGACGGGGTCTGTTAGCTCTGGTTATCTCAGCTAATAAAAATCGGTGTTGATGAGCCGCTCCCAGCACCTGTCTGATAATAGCGATGTCTCCAGCCGCGCCAAAGGGGGGCGCCGCTCGCTGGGCCTAATTACAGAAAAAAGGAGACAATATTATTATCCAATTTTATTTTTATTTATTTATTCCAAATATGGTGAAAATATTTTGGCAAAATTCAGTTTGGGGTTCATACAATATGTGGGGACCGGGCGTTTTCTGCACTGGGTAGACGCCGGGCACTGCGAGGGCACATAGAAAACAATTGTTTGCTGTGTGTCTTCTTCACACCCCAATGCTGCTGTAAAGTAAATGCTGCGTTTTTTTCCCCCGCAGTGCACTGGGTGGCACCGCGCTGCTCAGAGGTGGCTCTAGGCTTTGTGGGGCCTTAGGCAAAACTTACACATGAGGCCCCACTCACTCCCGTAATAGGAAAAAAAATACAAGCAGACAGAAAAGAGGGTGATTGAGCACAGGCAAATTTGGAGGCCGCGAGGCCCCTGTGAGTGCGAGGCCTTAGGCGACCGCCTAATTTGCCTAATTAGAGAGCCACCTCTGGCGCTGCTGTGAGGTGACATGACTGAAGTGTCACTTTGTGCGCTTCTAATAAAGTTAAATAAAAAAAAAATTAAAAAAGGCCTTGTGATGAGCCGAAAGACGCGTCATCCCCTCACTGCTGGGCATTGCTGGCAGAATTCTACATCATAGCGTCTTGGCATAAACGGACAAACCCTGATAGACTTTGTATATAACCACTTGGTGACCACGCCCCTTTCCCGTCACTTTTTTTGTTTATAATTTAATTTAAAGCGAAGTTTCACCCAAAAGTGGGACTTCACCTTTAAGGACTCCTGATCCCCTGACATGCCACATATTTATTTATTTTTTTGGGTGGGCGGTACCTAGTTTTGATACCCAGCTCCTACTTCCACTCATGACGCCGAGCGTAAGTTCTCCTCTCCCCGCCCCCCTCTCCCTGCAATCTTCTGGGACACGTCGCAGGTCCCAGAAGATTGCCCGGCCGTTCAGGACCGTGCAGCGCGGCCCGCGCATGTGCAGTGCGCACCCGGCTGTGAAGCCGTAAGCTGTTAGTCGGGATATGTACAGGGGGTCCCCGACTTACGAACACCCGACCTACGAACAACCCCTACTTACGAACGGGGTGCTGCGGGGACCCTCCGCCATTTTCCGGTGGTTTTCGGCGTCTGTCGGCCGTTCTGCGCATGCGCGGCCATACGGAGCGTCGAAAAATGCCGGAAATGTCCGTAATTTGCCGCGCATGCGCAGAACGGCAACAGACGGAACATCGGAAATGTCCGGAAATCTCCGTATTTGTCGGTCTGCGCATGCGCGCCGACTTACGAACATTTCCGAGTTCCGTACACGGGGCCAGTCCCTAACGAGTTCGTAACTCGGGGACCCCCTGTATATATATATATTTTTTTTTTAGCAGAGACCCTAGAGAATAAAAAGGGATTGTTGCAATTTTTTTATGTCACACGATATTTGCATTTGCAGCGTTTTTTCAGAATTTTTTTGCAAAAAAAAAAATGCACTCACTTTTTTTTTTTACAATTTTAAATGCAAAAAAACACCACATATTACCCAATTTTGGGGTAAAAATGTAACCACTTGCTGACCAGGCTTTTTCTGCAAACTTTTCGTTTACTAGTAAAAGTCTGTATAATCTTTTTTCTTTTTCTAGAAAATTTACTTTTAACTCCCAAACATATTTTTATTTTATTTTATATTTATATATATATTTAATTACAAATATATATATATTATAATATAATTTTAATCATTTTTTATTTATTAATGTATTATTACATATTATTCAATTATTTAACCACTTGATGACCAGGCCTTTTCTGCAACATTTTGTTTACTAGTAAAAATCTGTGAGATGTATGTATGTATATATATATATATATATATATATATATATATATATATATATATTATATATATATATATATATATATATATATATAGTAAAAAATTATATATTTTTTTTGTAATATTATATAGATATATAAATATATATATATATAAAAGTAAATGTTCTAGAAAAAAAAAAAATATTATATATATTTAGATAGATATATATATCTATCTAAATATATATAATATTTTTTTTTTTTCTAGAACATTTACTTTTATATATATATATATATATTTTATATATCTATATAATATTACAAAAAAATATATAATTTTTACATTTTTTACTAATATATATATATATATATATAGATAGATATAATATATATTATAATTAATTTTTAATTTATTAATGTATTATATCATATTATTCAATTATTAATGATGATTTTTAGTTATTTGTATATTTATTTAACATTTATTTATTCCTATATTATTACTGTGAATGCGAATGGCGTGGTAATGTGGTAATACAAACGCGCCAAAAACGCCCGAATCTGCCCCGATTCAAGCGACAAAAAAAAGCTCCAGAACATGTTTGAGCTCCGGGCGTTTTGGAGTGGAGATGTGAACCGTCTCCATAGAGAATCGTTTGATTTTTTTATTTTTTTTCCTCCCAGCGTTTTGGAGCTTCAATTTACAAAGCGCTGAGGTGTGAATGGGGCCTGAGGGTGACAACGTATTTCCGGCGCCGAGTGCGTTGTCACCCTGGGACAGGAAAACTGATGGCAGCCGGCGCATCTAAGTAGCGATCCATTTCCAGATAACCCTAGAGGGAAGTGGAAATTGAGAGTCGGGCAACGATTACAGCGGCCTGTCTCCCAACGCCTTCGCTCTGCATAATGTCACCGGCGGCCGCCGCGTCTCGTCACATCGAGAGGAGAGAGCGGAGGCAGATTTGAAAGCGTTTTTTCTGGTGTGGTGTCACATCGGATGAGCGCGGCTTGGTGGAGACGAGTCGCTGACGCCGTCGTCTTCCCCTCTCGCCGTCGTCTCTGGTCCGGGGTGACGGCGAGGAAGAGCGCGATGTAGGACAGCGGGAATGGGATTGTCTTTGGCGCAGGTTTTCAGTTGTATGTTGTACTGTGTGTGTTCAGCGGTTGGCGTTCGTTGTACCGAGACAAATTTAACCGCTTGCCGACTGCAATACATGTATGTTGTGGCTTTGAAGTGGTCTCCCAGGGTTTTGGTTGAAGCTCTCCCACACCCACTACAAAACCAATCAAAACAAAAACATCAAACTAAAAGAACCAAAAAACTACCAAAAAACTCACCAAAAAAAACTAATACACCACTAAAAGCCTACCCACCACACACCCCCAACCAAAACAAAAACCTCCCACCACACAACACCACCACAAAAACACCCCCACCAAAACACCACCACAACCAACCACCCACCCACCCCACAAACCCACAACACCCCCCCCCCAAACACCCCCCCACAACACCTCACTACACACCACCCCCACACAAAACTAAACCATCCCCCCCCAACCAACCCAACCTCCCACACACACCCTCACCCAACTCCCATCCCAACGAGAGCCAAAAACACCCAACAACCCACCCTAAACCCCCAACACCCCCCCCCTCCCCACCCCCACACCACCACTCCCCCCCCCACACCCCCCCAAACTCAACCCCCCCCACACACCCCACCCCCCTCCCCACAACACCCACCCCTCCCACACCCCCCGACCCCCCCCCCCACCCCACCCCCCCCCCCCACCACCCCCCCCCCCCCACCCCCCCCCCACCACCCACCCCCCCCTTGAAGTGGTCTCCCAGGGTTTTGGTTGAAGCTCTCGGCCATAACTAACCCCCCCCCCCCCCCCCCGGTATTTTATTTTATTTTATTTTTTTTCAGCCGACGATTGGCTTTCTCATGAAAGCAGTCCAAGTTGCTAATTAGCAGCTGGATCGCTTTCAGAAGCTACAGGAGGGGAGGTCCTCACCCCCCCCCCCCCAACCGCTTGCTGGTGGTTTTGGGGGTTACTGTTTTTATTGGTGCGCCCGAAAAACTATCCGATGGTGGGCGCGGCTGGACATAGAGGTGAACAGAGACCACATTTTCTCTGATTTGCCTCTATGGTCTTGGAGGACTGGAATGACGTCAAGACATCACTTCTGGTCTAGGGTGGTAGTAAACTATTTTATTATTTATTTATTTTTTTTCTCAATCTTTGGCTTTTATTATTACCGTATATACTCGGAGTATAAGCCGAGTTTTTCAGCACTTTTTTTTGTGCTGAAAATGCCTCCCCTCGGCTTATACTCGAGTCAAGCACTTTTCTGCAGCAGAGAATGACATTTTCAATGGGGAGCAGCACTGGAGGAGCGGTGAGTTCACCGCTCCAAAGAAGCTGCTGGCAGGACTTTTTGTGACGCCCCCTGCCAGCGCACTGCTGCAGTGTGAAAGCCCTCGAGCTTTCACACTGCAGACAATGAAGCAGCAGTTTGAGGGCGGATTGCAGGCGCTATTTCTAACGATATAGCGCCTGCAATACACCCTCGGTGTGAAAGGGCTCTTAAGTAGGCAGGACTGATGAGCAGGATCATCAACAGCTGAGTAACTGTGGAGAGATAGGAGCTGGCAATTAGCTGACAGCTGAACAGTCAGCTCAGAAGAAAGGGCTGAGCCCGGCCCTGACAGTGTCCACTCCTCCATCAGCGGCTTCTCCTCCTCCTCCTCGTCCTTGGCATCCAATAGGATTGCCTGTCCTTTCAGCCAAACGTGTGACGGGTGTCAAAAGCCGCTTTCTGATTGGCCAGGAAGAGGATCAGTGTTACAATAACTTAGGGAGGGAGGAGCCTGATGGCCACATGCCCCCCTCTTCCCCCCCAGGTGGCCGGCGGCACCTCCCCCCCTCCTTGCTGTTTGCCGGTCGACACTTACCCCATCTAGGCGGGTGGCGGGCAGCAGCTCCGTGTCTGTCAGAAACCATGAAATCAGGCCGAGACAGAAGTACAGTTAAATCACACTTGTTTAACCTCTAGAGATCCGCGCTATAGCCGAATGACGGCTACAGCGCGGACCTACATTGCCGGGACGACGTCTATTTCCGTGCACGAGTGGCCTGCGCTCCCCCTGAATGGTGTGCACGGCGCGCTCTGTGATCAGTGAGTCTGTGAGACTCGCTGGATCACAGATCCGAGTAATGGGTCGATCCCGCCCCCTTACCACGTGATCGGCTGTCAGCCAATGACAGCTGATCATGTGATGACAACAGCCGGAAAAAAAATATGAAAAAAACGTGGCCGTGAGAGGGACATCAGTCCCGATCACGGCGAGCTGGCACCAGCTCATCAGTGCCCACCTGTGCCCCCTGCCAGTGCCAAATAAACAGGCAACCGTGCCGCCCATCAGTGCCCACAATCAGTGCCTCAACAACAGTGCTGTAGCTCAGTGCCCGTCAGTGCCGCCTTATCTGTGCCTATCAGTGCCACCTTAACTGTGCCCACCAGTGCCGCCTCATCAGCGCATATCAATGAAGGAGAAAAATTACCTGTTTGCAAAATTTTATATCAAACATGATATATTTTTTTTTTTTTCAAAAGCTGTGATTTAATACCACCAAAATAAAGCTCTATTTGTGGGGGAAAAAATGCTAAAAATTTAATTTGGGTACAGTGTTGTATGACCGCGCAATTGTCATTCAAAGTGCGTCAGCGCCAAAAGCTGAAAATTGGTCTGGGCAGGGGGGGGGGGGGGGGCGGGTTTATGTGCCCAGTAAGCAAGTGGTTAATAATAGAAATAAAAAGAACAAACGTAGTCAAAGCATAGCCAGAGTTCTGTAACCAGAACGGATAGTCAGCCAAGCCAGAAGTCAGGGATCAATGTAGTGGAACATAAAGCAGGATCTGGAGCCAGAAGGGATGTCGGCAAAGAAAGTCTTGAACAGGATCACAGGAAAAGTTAATCTTTCTGCAGAGATCCTCTGCACTGGACGGCTTAGACCCCTTTCACACCGATCCGCCTATAGCGTCGGCGGTAAAACGGCTAGCGTCGGCTTTTTTTAGCGGCGTTTTACCGTCCAGATTTGCGGCGCATTTCGGCCGATAACGGGGGCGGTTTTACCCCCCCCGCTGGTGGCCGAGAAAGGGTTAAAACCGTTTGGCTGGCTGAATAACAGCGCTGCCCCCATTGATTTCAATGGGGAGCAGTGGTGGAGGAGCGGTGAGTTCACAGCTCCTTCACCGCTCCAAAGAAGCTGCTGGCAGGACTTTTTGTGACGCCCCCTGCCAGCTCTTGAGCTTTCACACTGCAGACAATGGAGCAGCAGTTTGAGGGCGGATTGCAGGCGCTATTTCTAACGATATAGCGCCTGCAATACACCCTCGGTGTGAAAGGGCTCTTAAGTAGGCAGGACTGATGAGCAGGATCATCAACAGCTGAGTAACTGTGAAGAGATAGGAGCTTGTAATTAGCTGACAGCTGAACAGCCAGCTCAGAGAAGGAAGGCCCTGACAGTGTCCACTCCTCCTCCTCGCCCTTGGCGTCCAATAGGATTGCCTGCTTTTTCAGCCAAACGTGTGACAGGTGTCAAAAGCTGCTTTCTGATTGGCCAGGAGGAGGATCACTGTTACACTAGCTTAGGGAGGGAGGAGCCTGATGGCCACATGCCCCCCCCCCCCCTACAAAACCCACACCCTCCATCCAGAGTGAAAATGGAACACCTATACAGTAGGATTGTTTTTATTTATTTATTTTTGTTTAAAGAAATTTAAGCTAAATGTAAGCAAAGGCGCATCTGTCTCAAAAAATGATATAAAACTCCATATGGGGACTGTGCTGTATGACCAGGTTATTGTCAGTCAAACTATCGCAGCACTAAAAAATATGGCCTGGGAATGGAGGGGGTAATACAGGCTGGGCTGGGGCTTTTGTTAGTGGAGGTTGTGCTGCCTCCGGCGTGGAATGTCATTATCGGACCCGGGGTCATTCCTTAGAATAATCGCGGCTCTTCGCTCATCGAGCCGCGCCTGTGTGACCCCCGCCACGGATTGTGAGCTCTGCTGGAAAGCGTTGTCATTCCTCTGCATGTTCTGTTGTAGTCGCCCCCCCCCCGTGTCCTCGCTTTGTACTGCGCCGCTGACGTTGGGGGTTACATAAAGCCCCGGAGAACAAAAACGTCTCCTTGTGTCTTCACGGCGTCTGGAGATTCTCCGCAGTTCCTCCGTGTAATCGCACACAGCGCTCTCACCCCCCAGCCTCGGCGTCTGATCAGCGAATCGCCATCCGCCGCGATCCGGAGAGGGAACGGTGTGCCGACCCCCCCAAGGCTCATTAATGTTTTATTAAACCACCCACTGTTTTTATTTGCAGCCCACGCCGGCCGCGGTCTGTGTGAAGGCGAACGATCGCTCGCTGTTTGCATACAGAGAAATCTGTTGCTGCTCGGCTCTAATAGATGGGAGGCGCTGAGGCTGGAAGTGCCGTATGATCGCCGCCGCCGCCGCCCCCCCCCCCCCCGACATTGTACATACGCCGCCTTTTCACCGTCCAGCTGATCTGGATGTCTCTGGTGCTCAGTGGGTGGTGTAGAGTGTTAAAGAGGACCTGTCATTAAAATTCACATCTCACATAAGGTGCAGGCCATAGATTGTGCGATTTTCTTTCCTATAACCATGGGAGGAAAATCGCTTGTTTTTTTCTTTTTTTGTTTCTTTTTTCTTTTTTCTTTTTTTTTTTTCTTTTTCCCCCATCAAGAAAGTCAGTCAGTTTTGATGGTGAAATCCCTCCCACAGAGCTATTGTATTAATTAATCGAACCTTGGCTGGTCCCTGCTGAACCGGCCGAGATTCTAATTTATCCGGAAGTTTTGGCTGCTGAATGACCAGGCGATTCGGCACTGCGTAGCTTTAACTGACAATTGCGCAGTCGTGCGACGTTGCACCCAAACCAAATTTTTTTTTTTCCACAAATAGAGCTTTTTTTTTTTGGTGGTATTTGATCATCGCTGCGTTTTTTTTTTTTTTTGCGCTATAAACCAAAAAAAAGAGCGTAAATTTTGAAAAAAAAAGCTATATTTTTTACTTTTTGCTATAATAAATATCCCCATACGTATTGATTTGTTGTTTTGTATTTCTTCCATTTGCGAATAATCCCTCCAACGGTTGTCTCCTTCTCACCGAGCTTCTTGCTGATGGTCTTGTAGTCCATTCCAGCCTCGTGCGGGTCTACAATCTTCTCCCCGACGTCCTCTGGCAGCTCTTTGGTCTTGCCCAGGGGTCTCCAAAGCTACGGCCCTCCAGTTGTTCAGGAACTACAATTCCCATCATGCCCAGTCATGTCTGTGAATGTCAGAGTTTTACAATGGCTCATGGGATGTGTAGTTCCACAACTGCTGGAGGGCCGTAGTTTGGAGATCTTTGGTCTTCCCCCATGATGGTGAGGGTTTCATTGGATGGAAGAGATTCTGTGGACAGGAGTCTTTTATACACATAACGAATTGTCGTTAGGAGAACCTTCTTACATTGACAGGACTGATCTGTGTACCACATGAGCCCCTACTGGAGCCAGTCTGTGGGGGGGGGGGGCAGAATTATTGTGGGTTGGTAGGCGATCAAATACTTATTTTACTCACTGAACTGCAACTCAATTTATAACATTTGTATCGTGTTTTTTTTTTTTTTTTTTTTTTCTGGATTTTTGGGTGATATTCTTTCTCTATCATTTAAAATTCACCTATGATAAAAAAAAAAAAAAAGATGATAGACCCTTCATTTCTTTGTAATGGCGCTTACACGCGATCAGAATTTCGGCCAGCAAAAGACAGATGAGAACTTTCCGTTGGAAAATGCAACCATGTGTAGGCTCCATCGGACTTTTGCTGGCGGAATTTTTGGCCAGCAAAAGATTTTGAGAGCAGGTTCTCAATTTTTCGGCAATTTTTCGGAAATTCCGATCGCCTGTACAAATTTCCCGGCGCGCAAAATTCCTACGCATGCTCAGAAACAATTTGACGCATGCTCGGAAGTAGAGCTGCACAATTTAATCGCCAAGAATCGTTATCGCGATCTTGACTAAAGTGTTTCACAATTCTTTCTACGCAAAGAATTCTCTCTGCTCTATCAGTTGAACTTTACCGCTTCCCGACCGCCTCCTGCACATATACGTCGGCAGAATGTCACGGCTAGGCAAAAGCACCTATATATACGTCCCCTTTAATTGCCTAGCCGTGGGGTCGCGCGCCGACGGCGGCACGCTCGCGACCCAGTCGGGAGCTCCGCGCCTGCGGGACCAGCGGACCCGATCGCTGCTGGTGTCCCGCGATCGGGTCACAGAGCTGAAGAACGGGGAGAGGACTGTGTACACAAACCTCTCCCCGCGCTTCCTACTCTGCCTGTCATTGATTGGCTGTTCCCTGTCATCGGGAAAGCCGATCAATGACGTCAGATGTACAGCCACGCCCCCTACTGTAAAAAAAAATAAAAGTGGTTAACTCCTTCACTGCCACTGTCATTTACATAGGAATCAATGCATTTAAATAGCACTGAGTTCTGTATAAATGACAATGGTCCCAAAAATGTGTCAAATGTCCGATGTGTCCGCCATAATGTTGCAGTCACAAAAAAAATCGCTGATCGCCGCCATTACTAGTAAAAAAAAAAAAATAATAAAAATGCTATAAAACTATCCCCTATTTTGTAAACGCTATAACATTTGCGCAAACCAATCAATCGCTAATTGCGATTTTTTTTTTTTTTTCTTTTACCAAAAATATGTAGAAGAATACGTATCGGCCTAAACTGAGGGGAAAAAAAGTTTTTTTATATATTTTTTTGGGGATATTTATTATTTTTTATTAGCAAAAAGTAAAAAATATTGCATTTTTTTTCAAAATTGTCGCTCTATTTTTGTTTATAGCGCAAAAAATAAAAACCGCAGGGGCGATCAAAATACCACCAAAAGAAAGCTCTATTTGTGGGAAAAAAAGGATGCCAATTTTGTTTGGGAGCCACGTCGCACGACCGCGCAATTGTCAGTTAAAGAGACGCAGTGCCGAATCTCAAAAAGGGGCCTGGTCCTTTGGCTGCCAATTGGTCCGGGGCTGAAGTGGTTTAAAGCGGTTCTGCACACACTTTTTTTTTAGTAAATCTCTTTGCCTTCCATATCTGGCAAAGAGTACTAAATGGCCATTTTTAATTTTTTTTTTTTCTTACCTTGTAATTGCTGCCGGTCTTTCCTCTGTCTCTTCGGGGGTGGGCGGGGTCTGTGTGGGGATCCTCGTCATGCCACACTGTCTCCTGGGATTTGGTGTCATTCATCCCAGGAGTCAGTGCGGACCTCCGACCCGAAATCTCGCGAGGTTTACGGACCTCCGACCCGAAATCTCGCGAGGTTTACGGACCTCCGACCCGAAATCTCGCGAGGTTTACGGACCTCCGACCCGAAATCTCGCGAGGTTTACGGACCTCCGACCCGAAATCTCGCGAGGTTTACGGACGTGAGGCATGCTGGTTCCCATAACGAAAGGGAACAAGGAAGTAAATGCTTGTGGGTTTCAAATGCCCACAAGCGAAATGACATTGCTGCTGTTTTTTATTTGAAAAGTGCAGACTTTTCAAAATTACGGACATGGATACCGGACGGACACCAAAAAAGTGAGTTTATTGTAAGGCCCCATGCACACGAGACGCAGATTCAAACTCTGCTGAACGCGTGTTTTAAAAAGCAGAAACCTGCGTTTAAAAAGGCGCGTTTGGCTGTGTTTTCATGCCGCGTTTAGACGCGTTTGCGTCTATAAGCATTTGTAAAGCTAACATCATACAGACCCTCCCCAAGCTCAGAAAACATGTATTATTAACTATTTCTGCCATTCTGATCACAGTGAGCAGCAGAGAGGACAGTTGTACACTTGCATTTGCCTCTCTTTCTGTGTTTTTTTTTTTTTTTTAAATGGATCCCATATTGATTATATGTCAGGAAATGCTCCTGATGTTCTCTTCATGAGGCAGCAACGTCATCGCAAATTTGTATGAGAGGTCCAGAATCCGAGCTCGTCGATATTGGACCCATCCGTCGATGGCACAGCGAATGTCCGTTGGATATTTCACAAACATGTTTGCATCAGTGAGTATATACGCTCTATGAACTATCTAAACTAATTACGACATTTTAAACCAATTTTTCTAGTATTTTTTTTATGGTTTACCATCATATTTCTGAGTTTTCTGGTCCAAAAAATTGGGTTCCTTTTAAAAAGGCTTATAAACGCAAACGCGGCTAAATGCAGGTGCCTGCGTTTAGCCGCGTTTAGCTGCGTTTAGCATCTGAAACGCGGAAAGGCAAAGTGTCTGAACGCATTTTTTTGCTTCTGGAAAAACGAGGTTAAACGCAACTGCATAAAAACGGGAAAAAACGAGACTGTGTGCATGGACACATAGGATAACATTGCATGCGTTCAGGTGCAGTTGAAAAAAGTGTCCAACTGCCTCTGAACGCGCGTTTAACAGCGTCTCGTGTGCATGAGGCCTTAGACTCAAAATTATTTTAACATGACAAGGAAAAAAAATAAATAAAAAACTAGTGTGTAAGTATAAACATTGTAACAATTGTGTGTAAGTGAAAAAAGTTTAACCACTTAAACACTAAACCTTTTTCTGACATTTGTTGGTTTCAAGTTAAAATTAGGGCTGTTACTGATTAAAATTTTCGTGTTCGACTAATCAATTTTTTTTTAATCGACTAATTTCGATTAATTATAAAGCACATACAGATCCAACTACTTTTAGCTGATCTCCTTGCATTGCATTAGTCAGTGATAAATGTGGTATACACTATATACAATCCCCCCGACACTAGTTACTTTCCACAATCCATGACTCAACTTCACAGTTCACACAAATACGTTTTAAATTCAAACTGTAGCACTGATGTAAGTACATTTTTTTTCCCACAGTAGCGTGACAATCCCTCCACCTCCGGTCTAACTAATCACTCTCACCTTATGGCATGGACCCCTGTGCAAACAGGTGGTCATGCAAGCGGGTATCAAAAGGGTTAACACGGATCATAAACTTCTCTCAGGTCTCCTTAGATCCCAGCAAGGACGCCAGGTCATGGGTAGAAAGAAAAGATCTAAGTGCTCACCGCTTTTATTTTTTGTGTTCAAACACAAACTACTCACATAAAGATGATAAAAACACAGCATGTAAAGCCGACAATCGTGTTAGTTCCGTAGGGCAGCAGCGGGTGACGTCACGCGTAGCTCCTCCCCTGTACGCGTTACATTCAACTTCAACTTCACCGGACTCCTCCCCCCTTCCCTTCGTTAGCAGACGGAGTCACTTGGGGGAGGAGTCCGGTAATGTCGATGTCCGTGCCGTCACCGGATCTTCGACGGAAAGCCGGCGGAGAGGTGAGTATCGATCAAAATAATTTTGATCAATCAAAAAAATTAACGATTAATCGAGGAATTAATCTTTAATTTCCACAGCCCTAGTTAAAATCTTTTTTTTTTTTTTTGCTAGAAAATTACTTAGAACCCCCAAACATTATATATATATATATATATATATATATAATTTTTTTTTTTAGTAGACACCCTACAGAATAAAATGGTGGTTGTTGCAATATTTTATGTCGCATTGTATTTGCGCAGCAGTCTTTCAAATTTAAAAAAAAAAAAATTTACTTTAACGAATAAAAAAATATATATATTTTTTATGTGAAAGATTTTACGTTGCGAGAATCGTGATCTTTTTATTCTAAGCAAAAAAAAAAAACGTGATTCTCGTTTTGGCCAAAATCGCGCGGCTCTACTCGGAAGCCTTGATCTTGATTTTCTCGGCTCGTCGTCGTGTTGTACCGTCACCGCGTTCCTGGCGGTCGAAAGTTTCAGAGAACTTTTGTGCGACTGTGTGTATGCAAGACAAGCTTTAGCGGATTTCCGTTGGGGGAAAAAAACATCCAAGATTTTTCTGCCGGAAATTCCGCTCGTGTGTACGGGGCATAAGTGGGCAAACTTACCCAATCTGCAGGAGATCTACCGTATATACTCGAGTATAAGCCGAGTTTTTCAGCACATTTTTTTTTGTGCTGAAAATGCCTCCCTTGTCTTATACTGGAGTCAAGCACTTTTCTGCAGCAGAGAATGACATTTTTCGACCTGACTTTGGGGCCCCCGTACCTCGGGGCCACTTGGTGCTAGGAACCCCGAATTTGGGGTGCAAACCCAGTGGAACCAACACTACAACATATCCAATATTTGGGTTTCCTAGCACCAAGTGGCCCCGAGATACGGGGCCCCAAACTCTGCTGCAGAAAAGTGCTTGACATTTTCCAAACTGAGTGACATTTTCTGAACCGACTTGGGGCCCCCGTATCTCAGGGCCACTTGGTACTAGGAACCCCAGCTTTGAATATGTTGTAGTGCTAGTTCCACACCAAATTTGGGGTTCCTATCAGCAAGTGGCCCCGAGATACAGGGCCCCAAAGTCAGTTTGGAAAATGTCAAGCACTTTTCTGCAGCAGAGAATGACATTTTCCCAACCAACTTTGGGGCCCTTATCTCGGGGCCACTTGGTGATAGGAACCCCATTGGATATGTTGTAGTGCTAGTTCCACTGGGTTTGCACACCGAATTTGGAGTTCCTAGCACCAAGTGGCCCCCGAGATACGGGGCCACAAAGTCGGTCAACTGTGTCCATCTGCAGCAATGTCATTTCGGGACCCTTTGGGTCCAGAGACCCCGAATTTGGGCTGCAGTTAGGGGGGCATCTAGGAACCCTTAACTACAGAGTTTGATGTTCGGGGGCCCTATGGCTGCAAATGGGCACAGTGAGACATGCAACTGGGCATTGTTGACCCTCTTTTCCACTTGCAGTAGCTGCGCATTTCTCACCCTAGGCTTATACTCGAGTCAATACATTTTCACATTTTTTTTGTGGTAAAATTAGGTGCCACGGCTTATATTTGGGTCGGCTTATACTCGAGTATATACGGTAATTATTATTGCCCCTTCTGTAGTAATCCTCTTTATTATAGATAAAAGGAAGATATAAAGTTTTTGCAATCTTCAGATTCTTGCCTAAGCTTCCTAAAAAGAGGACCTGTCTAGAAGCGTCAGTGTCTGGCTGTGGGCAGGCGTGGGTGTGCAGGGCACAGGGGCCCGGCTTCTGGAGTGTCTGGCTGTGGGCAGGTGTGGGTGTGCAGGGCACAGGGGCCCGGCTTCTGGAGTGTCTGGCTGTGGGCAGGTGTGGGTGTGCAGGGCACAGGGGCCCGGCTTCTGGAGTGTCTGGCTGTGGGCAGGTGTGGGTGTGCAGGGCACAGGGGCCCGGCTTCTGGGGTGTCTGGCTGTGGGCAGGCGTGGGTGTGCTGGGCACAGGGGCCCGGCTTCTGGGGTGTCTGGCTGTGGACAGGCATGGGTGTGCAGGGCACAGGGGCCCGGCTTCTGGAGTGTCTGGCTCTGGGCAGGCGTGGGTGTGCTGGGCACAGGGGCCCGGCTTCTGGAGTGTCTGGCTCTGGGCAGGTGTGGGTGTGCAGGGCACAGGGGCCCGGCTTCTGGAGTGTCTGGCTCTGGGCAGGCGTGGGTGTGCAGGGCACAGGGGCCCCGCTTCTGGAGTGTCTGGCTCTGGGCAGGCGTGGGTGTGCTGGGCACAGGGGCCCGGCTTCTGGAGTGTCTGGCTCTGGGCAGGCGTGGGTGTGCAGGGCACAGGGGCCCGGCTTCTGGAGTGTCTGGCTCTGGGCAGGCGTGGGTGTGCAGGGCACAGGGGCCCCGCTTCTGGAGTGTCTGGTTCTGGGCAGGCGTGGGTGTGCAGGGCACAGGGGCCCGGCTTCTGGAGTGTCTGGCTCTGGGCAGGCGTGGGTGTGCAGGGCACAGGGGCCCCGCTTCTGGAGTGTCTGGCTCTGGGCAGGCGTGGGTGTGCTGGGCACAGGGGCCCGGCTTCTGGAGTGTCTGGCTCTGGGCAGGCGTGGGTGTGCAGGGCACAGGGGCCCGGCTTCTGGAGTGTCTGGCTGTGGGCAGGCGTGGGTGTGCAGGGCACAGGGGCCCGGCTTCTGGAGTGTCTGGCTCTGGGCAGGCGTGGGTGTGCAGGGCACAGGGGCCCGGCTTCTGGAGTGTCTGGCTCCGGGCAGGCGTGGGTGTGCAGGGCACAGGGGCCCGGCTTCTGGAGTGTCTGGCTCTGGGCAGGCGTGGGTGTGCAGGGCACAGGGGCCCGGCTTCTGGAGTGTCTGGCTCTGGGCAGGCGTGGGTGTGCAGGGCACAGGGGCCCGGCTTCTGGAGTGTCTGGCTCTGGGCAGGCGTGGGTGTGCAGGGCACAGGGGCCCGGCTTCTGGAGTGTCTGGCTCTGGGCAGGCGTGGGTGTGCTGGGCACAGGGGCCCGGCTTCTGGAGTGTCTGGCTGTGGGCAGGCGTGGGTGTGCAGGGCACAGGGGCCCGGCTTCTGGAGTGTCTGGCTCTGGGCAGGCGTGGGTGTGCTGGGCACAGGGGCCCGGCTTCTGGAGTGTCTGGCTCTGGGCAGGCGTGGGTGTGCAGGGCACAGGGGCCCGGCTTCTGGAGTGTCTGGCTATGGGCAGGCGTGGGTGTGCAGGGCACAGGGGCCCCGGCTTCTGGAGTGTCTGGCTCTGGGCAGGCGTGGGTGTGCAGGGCACAGGGGCCCGGCTTCTGGGGTGTCTGGCTCTGGGCAGGCGTGGGTGTGCAGGGCACAGGGGCCCGGCTTCTGGAGTGTCTGGCTCTGGGCAGGCGTGGGTGTGCAGGGCACAGGGGCCCGGCTTCTCGAGTGTCTGGCTCTGGGCAGGCGTGGGTGTGCTGGGCACAGGGGCCCGGCTTCTGAAGTGTCTGGCTGTGGGCAGGCGTGGGTGTGCAGGGCACAGGGGCCCGGCTTCTGGAGTGTCTGGCTCTGGGCAGGCGTGGGTGTGCAGGGCACAGGGGCCCAGTTTCTGGGGTGTCTGGCTCTGGGCAGGCGTGGGTGTGCAGGGCACAGGGGCCCGGTTTCTGTGGTGTCTGGCTCTGGGCAGGCGTGGGTGTGCAGGGCACAGGGGCCCGGCTTCTGGAGTGTCTGGCTCTGGGCAGGCGTGGGTGTGCAGGGCACAGGGGCCCGGCTTCTGGAGTGTCTGGCTCTGGGCAGGCGTGGGTGTGCAGGGCACAGGGGCCCGGTTTCTGGAGTGTCTGGCTCTGGGCAGGGGTGGGTGTGCAGGGCACAGGGGCCCCCGGCTTCTGGGGTGTCTGGCTCTGGGCAGGCGTGGGTGTGCAGGGCACAGGGGCCCGGCTTCTGGAGTGTCTGGCTCTGGGCAGGCGTGGGTGTGCAGGGCACAGGGGCCCGGCTTCTCGAGTGTCTGGCTCTGGGCAGGCGTGGGTGTGCTGGGCACAGGGGCCGGCTTCTGAAGTGTCTGGCTGTGGGCAGGCGTGGGTGTGCAGGGCACAGGGGCCCGGCTTCTGGCGTGTCTGGCTCTGGGCAGGCGTGGGTGTGCAGGGCACAGGGGCCCAGTTTCTGGGGTGTCTGGCTCTGGGCAGGCGTGGGTGTGCAGGGCACAGGGGCCCGGTTTCTGTGGTGTCTGGCTCTGGGCAGGCGTTGGTGTGCAGGGCACAGGGGCCCGGCTTCTGGAGTGTCTGGCTCTGGGCAGGCGTGGGTGTGCAGGGCACCGGGGCCCGGCTTCTGGAGTGTCTGGCTCTGGGCAGGCCTGGGTGTGCAGGGCACAGGGGCCCGGTTTCTGGAGTGTCTGGCTCTGGGCAGGCGTGGGTGTGCAGGGCACAGGGGCCCCCGGCTTCTGGGGTGTCTGGCTCTGGGCAGGCGTGGGTGTGCAGGGCACAGGGGCCCGGCTTCTGGAGTGTCTGGCTCTGGGCAGGCGTGGGTGTGCAGGGCACGGGGGCCCGGCTTCTGGAGTGTCTGGCTCTGGGCAGGCGTGGGTGTGCAGGGCACGGGGCCCGGCTTCTGGAGTGTCTGGCTCTGGGCAGGCGTGGGTGTGCAGAACACGGGGGCCTGGCTTCTGGAGTGTCTGGCTCTGGGCAGGCGTGGGTGTGGAGGGCACAGGGGCCCGGCTTCTGGAGTGTCTGGCTCTGGGCAGGCGTGGGTGTGCAGAACACGGGGGCCTGGCTTCTGGAGTGTCTGGCTCTGGGCAGGCGTGGGTGTGTAGGGCACAGGGGCCCGGCTTCTGGAGTGTCTGGCTCTGGGCAGGCGTGGGTGTGCAGGGCACAGGGGCCCGGCTTCTGGAGTGTCTGGCTCTGGGCAGGCGTGGGTGTGCAGAACACAGGGGCCCGGCTTCTGGAGTGTCTGGCTCTGGGCAGGCGTGGGTGT
Organism: Lithobates sylvaticus; assembly: GCA_028564925.1. NCBI lineage: Eukaryota > Metazoa > Chordata > Amphibia > Anura > Ranidae > Lithobates > Lithobates sylvaticus. The sequence continues at coordinate 10,971,442 of CM053031.1, read as the reverse complement.
GCAGGGCACAGGGGCCCGGCTTCTGGAGTGTCTGGCTCTGGGCAGGCGTGGGTGTGCAGGGCACAGGGGCCCGGCTTCTGGAGTGTCTGGCTCTGGGCAGGCGTGGGTGTGCAGGGCACAGGGGCCCTGGCTTCTGGAGTGTCTGGCTCTGGGCAGGCGTGGGTGTGCAGGGCACAGGGGCCCGGCTTCTGGGGTGTCTGGCTCTGGGCAGGCGTGGGTGTGCAGGGCACAGGGGCCCGGCTTCTGGAGTGTCTGGCTCTGGGCAGGCGTGGGTGTGCAGGGCACAGGGGCCCGGCTTCTCGAGTGTCTGGCTCTGGGCAGGCGTGGGTGTGCAGGGCACAGGGGCCCGGCTTCTGGGGTGTCTGGCTCTGGGCAGGCGTGGGTGTGCAGGGCACAGGGGCCCGGCTTCTGGGGCTTTGCCCTTTTGTGAAGTGTTGCAGGAAGTGATTAGCGGACCTTGTTGACTCTCTGAACGCTGATAAGAGAGCTGCGCCCGCCCGGCCCCTCCTTGGTGGAAACTTCCCGTCTCCCTCTCACTAGAGGAAGTACTTCAACTTCACTTCTTATCCTTTATAAACCGCAGAGGAAGCCATTCCGATTAATGGTGGTGGTGGAGGGGGGGAGGGGGGGAGCTGCACAGCGACAGCGTGTTCTTCAGAAGGTGGCGGCTCCTGTAGATAATGCGTCCAGCCGACTCTGATGTAAGTGCGCCCTCCTCTTACGTAATACTGCTCTGATCACCGCTCAATGTCGTCGTTCCTTTAAATGTTTTCTTCTCCTGCGAGGGTTAAATGTTCATTATGTCTAGAGGTGCTCAATGCTCCAACACTTATAGTAATAAAAACCTGAGAGGGGTTCTAACCCCGTGAAAAACACGTTTTGGCTTCAGATATTATTATTATGAGTGTAGAGACTTATGTCAATTTACGCAGCGCTTTTACGTATACATTATACATTCAGTTCAATATATATATATAAAGCGCTGCGTAAATTGACGGCGCTATATACCGTATATACTCGAGTCCATCTGCATTGCTGCAGATGGACACAGTTGACCAACTTTGGGGCCCCGTAACTCTAGGAACCCCAAATTTGGTGGGCTAACAAAAAAGAGGAAAATTTGAAGGGGTTTGAATACTTTACATATACAATGTATATGTAAAGCGCTGCGTAAATTGACGGAGCTATATACCATATATATACTCCAGTATAAGCCGACCCACCTAATTTTACCACAAAAAAATGGGAAAACGTATTGACTCGTGTATAAGCCTAGGGTGAGAAATGCGCAGCTACTGTAAGTGGGAAAGAGGGTCAACAATGTCCACTTGGTGCCTCACTGTGCCCATTTGCAGCCTCACTGTGCCCATTTGCAGCCTCACTGTGCCCATTTGCAGCCATAGGTCCCCCGAACTTCAAACTTGGTAGTTAAGGTTCCTAGATGCCCCCCCTAGCTGCAGCCAAAATTTGGGGTCTCTGAACCCAAAGGGTCCCAAAATTACATTGCTGCAGATGGACACAGTTGACTGACTTTGAGGCCACTTGGTGCTAGTAACCCCAAAAAGTGTGCAAACCCAGTGGAACCAGCACTACAACATATCGGATGGGGTTCCTAGCACCGAGTGGCCCCGAGATACGGGGGCCCCAAAGTCAGTTCAGAAAATGTCATTCTCTGCTGCAGAAAAGTGCTTGACATTTTCTGAACCGAACTTGGGGCCCGGTATCTCGGGCCACTTGGTGCTAGGAACCCCAAATTTGGGGTGCAAATCCAACTATCACTAGTTCAGTATAAGCCTAGGGTGAGAAATGCGCAGCTACTGTAAGTGGAAAAGAGGGTCAACAATGGCCATTTGCAGCCTCACTGTGCCCATTTGCAGCCTCACTGTGCCCATTTGCAGCCATAGGTCCCCCGAATTTCAAACTTGGTAGTTAAGGGTTCCTAGATGCCCCCTAGCTGCAGCCAAAATTTGGGGTCTCTGGACACAAAGGGTCCCGAAATGACATTGCTGCAGATGGACACAGTTGACTGACTTTGGGGCCCCCGTATCTCTGGGCCACTTGGTGCTAGGAACCCCAAATTTGGTGTGCAAACCCAGTGGAACTATCACTACAACATACAAAGCTGGGGTCCCTAGCACCAAGTGGCCCCGAGATACGGGGCCACAAAGTCAGTTCAGAAAATGTCATTCTCTGCTGCAGAAAAGTGCTTGACATTTTCCAAACTGACTTTGGGGCCCCTGTATCTCGGGGCCACTTGGTGCTAGGAACCCCAAATTTGGTGTGGAACCAGCACTACAACATCTCCAAAGTTAGGGTTCCTAGTACCAAGTGGCCCTGAAATACGGGGCCCCCAAGTCGGTTCGGAAAATGTCGCTCAGTTTGGAAAATGTCAAGCACTTTTCTGCAGCAGAGTTTGGGGCCCCGTATCTCAGGGGCCACTTGGTGCTAGGAACCCCAAATATTGGATATGTTGTAGTGCTAGTTCCACACCAAATGTGGGGTTCCTAGCACCAAGTGGCCCCTGAGATACGGGGGCCCAAAAGTTGGTTGACTGTGTCCATCTGCAGCAATGTCATTTCAGGACCCTTTGGGTCCAGAGACCCCAATTTTTTGGCTGCAGCTAGGGGGCATCTAGGAACCCTTAACTACCAAGTTTGAAGTTCGGGGGACCTATGGCTGCAAATGGGCACAGTGAGGCTGCAAATGGGCATTGTTGACCCTCTTTTCTACTTTCAGTAGCTGCGCATTTCTCACCCTAGGCTTATACTCGAGTCAATAAGTTTTCCCAGTTTTTGGTGGTAAAATTAGGTGCCTCGGCTTATATTCGGGTCGGCTTATACTCGAGAATATACGGTACATTGAACATTCAGTACAATGTATATGTAAAGCGCTGCTTAAATTGACGGCGCTATACCAAGGAGCTTACAATCTAAGGTCCCCTAAACTCACATTCGTATACTGGGGGCCAATTTAGACTGAAGCCAATTAACCTCCCAGCATGTCTTTTTAGAGCAGGGGGGTCTCAAACCCGGCGGCCCTCCAGCTGTTGCAAAACTACAAGTCCCATGAGGCATTGCAAGTCTGACAGGTACCAGCCTGACTCCTCCCACAGGCAGAGGCATGACGGGGCTTGTGCTTTCATAACAGCTGGAGGGCCGCCAGTTTGAGACCCCCTGATTTAGAGAGTGGGAGGAAACCGGAGTACCCGGAGGAAACCCACGCAGGGAGAACATGCAAACTCCAGGCAGGTGATGTCGTGGTTGGGATTCGAACCGGGGGCCCTTTTTGCTGCTAGGCGAGAGTGCCGCCCACTACACCACTGTGCCACCCAAATATACAGTTCCTTGAAAAAGTATTCACACCCCTTGAAATTTTCCACTTTTTTGTTTTTTTTTTTTCCACGTTGCAGCCAAAAATTTATTTTATTGGGATTTTATGTGATGGACCAACACAAAGTGTCACATAATTGTGAAGTGGAAGGAAAATGATACAAATAAATATGTGAAAAGTGTGGGGGGGGGGCATTTGTATTCAGCCCCCTTTACTCTGATACCCCTAACTAAAATCTAATGGAACCAATTGCCTTCAGAAGTCACCTAATTAGTAAATAGAGTCCACCTGTGTGTCATTTAATCTCAGTATAAATACAGCTGTTTTGTGAAGCCCTCAGAGGTTTGTTAGAAAACCTTAGTGAGCAAACAGCATCATGAAGGCCAAGGAACACACCAGACAGGTTAGGGATAAAGTTGTGCAGAAGTATAAAGCAGGGTTAGGTTATAAAAAAATCTCCCAAGCTTTGAACATCTCACGGAGCTCTGTTCAATCCATCATCGGAAAATGGAAAGAGTATGGGCACAACTGCAAACCTACCAAGACATGGCCGTCCACCTAAACTGACCGGGCCGGGCAAGGAGAGCATTCATCAGAGAAGAGCCAAGAGGTCCATGGTAACTCTGGAGGAGCTGCAGAGATCCACAGCTCAGGGGGGAGAGTCTGTCCACAGGACAACTATTAGTCGTGTTCTCCACAAATCTGCCCTTTATGGAAGAGTGACAAGAAGAAAGACATTGGAGAAAGAAAGTCATAAGAAGTCCTGTTTGTAGTTTGTGAGAAGCCATGTGGGGGAGGGGAGCAAACATGTGGAAGAAGGTGATCTGCTCACATGACACCAAAATTCAACTTTTGAGCCTAAAAACAAAACGCTATGTGTGGGGGAAACTTACACTGCCCATCCCCCTGAACACACCATCCCCACTGTGAAACATGGTGGTGGCAGCATCATGTGGTGGGGATGGTTTTCTTCAGCAGGGACAGGGAAGTTGGTCAGAGTTGATGGGAAGATGGAGCCAAATACAGGACAATCTTAGAAGAAAACCTGTTGGAGTCTGCAAAAGACTTGAGACTGGGGGGGGGAGGGTCACCTTCCAGCAGGACAACAACCCGAAACATACAGCCAGAGCTACAATGGAATGGTTTAGATCAGTGGTCTCCAAACTGCGGCCCTGGGGCCAGATGTGGCCCTTTTGATTGCCTTATCTGGCCCTTGAGGCATTATTCCTGCCACTGACACCAACAACAGGGACTAATTCCTCCTAGGGACACCAGATTAGGTATTGCTTACTCCCACTGGGCACAATTCGGCCCCCCTAAAGTCTCAAGGACAGTAAAATGTCCCTTTCTTTAGAAAGTTTGGAGACCCCTGGTTTAGATCAAAGCATATTCATGTGTTAGAATGGCCCAGTCACAGTCCAGACCTAAATCCCATTGAGAATCTGTGGCAAGACTTGAAAATTGCTGCTCACAGACGCTCTCCATCCAATCTGACAGAGCTTGAGATATTTTACAAAGAAGAAGAATGGGCAGAAATGTCCTCTCTAGATGGGCAAAGCTGGTAGAGACACCCCCAAAAAGACTTGTAGAGAAAGGGGGTTCTACAAAGTATTGACTCCGGGGGGCGCCATACAAATGCCCCTCCCCCCACACTTTTCACATATTTATTTGTATCATTTATTATTTTCCTTCCAATTCACAATTATGTGCCACATTGTGTTGCTCCATCACATAAAATCCCAATAAAATACATTATAGAAATATAAAGGTGAACAATCTAACCCCCCCCCCCCCCCCCCCCGCTGCAGCAATCCTGAGCTCCACACCTATCCGGCCAGCCCAGGATTTCAAATCCCCACATTTCTCCCTCCACTCAGCATGTCCGGGACAGACCAGAGCGATTCTGATTGGTTAGATTCCTGTCTCTGCACCGCTTGTGGCCACTAGTATCAGGGATGGAGTGTTGGGTCTCCTCTTCTATCCATGTAGTGTCCGCCAGAAGACTCCGCCCACCTTCACAAACATCACCGGGGCTCGGGGGGCGTTCCCCTTTTTCAGCGTGACAACAGGATTGGTTATTTGGCATTTTAACTCAAGCTGTGTAGTCGGTGGGGTCATCGGGCTGAGGAAGGGGAGAGCCAATGAAATGAGTCCACTAAATGAGCCCAGAGACACGTGAATGGATGACTTCTTTTATAGCGCTACCTATGCGAACTGAATCGCCTCAGGGCGCTTTTGCCACTGGTGTCCATCTGTGCAGCGGGTTTACTGCCCTCTTTGTGCCCATTATGGTGATCCCATGTTAACCAAGTGGGTAATATAGACTACACTTTACTATGGAGGAAGGTCGGCCAAACAATTGCGTTGCATATGGGATCACTTCATCTGCCTGCTTTTTTTTGTTTTCCTGTTTTTGCAGCTTTTTTTTTTTTGTTTTTGTTAGTAAAGCTTTTTTTTTTTTTTTAAACAATTATTATAATGAAACTATTATTTTACTTTTAATAAAAAAGTGTAGTGCAATACTTAACAATAATAATAATAATTGGAATAACAATAATAATAGGAATAATAATAATAGCAATAATAATAATAATAGGAACAACAATAATAATACATAAATACATTTTTTATTATTATTGTTCCTGTTATTGTTGTTATTATTATTATTGTTCCTATTATTATTCCTAATAATAGGAATATTAATAATAATAATAGGAACAATAATAATAATAATAGTAGTAATAATAATAGGAATAACAATAATACTACAAACAATAATAATAAAAATATATATATATGTTGTTCCTATTATTGTTATTCTTATTATTCTTCTTCTTCTTATTATTATTAGGAATAATAATAGGAACAGCAATAATAATATTAATATTATTGTTCCTATTGCTATTATTCCTATTATTATTATTATTATTATTATTATTATTATTATTATTATTATTCCTATTGTTGTTCCTATTATTATTATTATTATTATTCCTATTATTATTATTATTATTATTACATTATTCGTATTATTATTATTATTGTTGTTGTTGTTCCTATTCTTATTGTTATTACTAATAATAGGAATAATAATAATAGGAACAATAATAATAATAGCAGTAATAATAATAGTACTAATAATAATAGGAATAACAATAATACTACAAACAATAATAATAAAAAATATATATATGTTGTTCCTATTATTGTTATTCTTATTCTTATTATTAGGAATAATAATAGGAACAGCAATAATAATATTAATATTATTGTTCCTATTGCTATTATTATTATTATTCCTATTGTTGTTGTTGTTGTTATTCCTATTATTATTATTATTCCTATTGTTGTTGTTCCTGTTATTATTATTATTGTTATTCCTATTATTATTATTCCTATTATTATTATTATTATTATATTATTAGTATTATTATTTATTATTGTTGTTGTTGTTGTTCCTATTCTTATTCTTATTGTTATTACTACTAATAATAATAGGAATAATAATAATAGGAATAACAACAATAGGAATAATAATAATAGGATTATTATTATTATTATTATTATTATTATTACTGTTGGTATTATTATTATTACTATTTTATTTGGTCAGTAAACTTCTTCCATTATCTTTGCTGTTTTTTATGTATGAAGTTCCATTCTAACCATTATTTTTCTCTCTCTCTCGTATCTCGCAGACTTTGCGCAGACAGTAATGAGCGCACGTTTCCGATTGCCTGCTGGCAAAACCTACAATGTACGTGCGTCGGAGCAGGCCCGGGACAGGCAGAGTACAGAGGTTGTGTGTAATATCCTTCTGCTGGATAACACTGTGCAGGCTTTCCGTGTCAGTGTAAGTAGTCGTGTGTGCGTCCAGTCTCTATCACCATGATACCTCTGCAGGGATGTGGACTGTGCTGTGATCAGCCGGCTCTCTGATTGGTTTCCGGCTCGCTGTGTGATAACGAATCTGTCCGGAGTCAGATCTGTGTCTTCATAAGGGAGTCGGGTGTGAGTCAGGAGGGCGTAGGGGATACGGAGGGCGTAGGGGATACGGAGGGCGTAGGGGATACGGAGGGCGTAGGGGATACGATGGGCGCAGGGGATACGGCCATAAATACATGGACGGGGGAGGAGCTTGTGGCTGCCCTGGGCACTATGGTATCATGTGAGGTGGGGGGGATTTGGGGAGTGGCAGGGGTAATACTTGTTCTAGGAGGGGAAATTTTTTGAGGTGTGCTAGGAGGGGTGATTTGTGTTGGGAGGGGGGATGGGGGGTAAGTATTTGTGCTAGGAGGGGGGATTTGTGTTGGGGGGGGGGGGTAAGTATTTGTGCTAGGAGGGGGGATTTGTGTTGGGGTGGGGGAAGTATTTGTGCTAGGAGGGGGTATTTGTGTTGGAAGGGGGAAGAAAATGTGTGCTAGGAGGGCGGATTTGTGTTGGGGGGGGGGATTTGTGCTAGGGGGGGGGGGGGATTTGTGTTGAATGGGGGAAGAAAATGTGTGCTGGGGGGAGAAAATATGTGCTAGGAGGGGGGATTTGTGTTGTGTTGGGAGGGGGGAGAAAATGTGTGCTAGGAGGGGGGATTTATATTGGGAGGGGGGAAAGGATTTGTGCTAGGAGGGGGGATTTGTGTTGGAAGGGGGGAGAAAATGTGTGCAAGGAGGGGGGATTTGTGTTGGCAGGGGGGAGAAAATGTGTGCAAGGAGGGGGGATTTGTCTTGGGGGGGGGGGGGTGGGGTAAGAATATTTGTGCTAGGAGGGGGATTTGTGCTATAAGTAATATGGTAGAGGGGAAATATATATTTTTGGGGGCGGGGGGTATTTATGTTAGTAGGGATGATTGGAGCGGGGGGGGGGATTTGTGCTGGGATGGGAAATTGGGCAGGGAGAATTTGTGTAGGGAGGGGGGGGGGATTTGTGCTTGGAGGGGGACATTTTTTAAGGGGGGGGTGATTTGCCGGGGGGCATATGGGGTGAAGAGAGGATTTGAGCTGGATGGGATGGGATCTTCGGTCACCCGGGATCTAACCGATGATTGGCCCCCGTGTTCGGTCACCCGGGATCTATCCAATGATTGGCCCCCGTGTTCGGTCACCCAGGATCTATCCAATGATTGGCCCCCGTGTTCGGTCACCCGGGATCTATCCAATGATTGGCCCCCGTGTTCGGTCACCCGGGATCTATCCAATGATTGGCCCCCGTGTTCGGTCACCCGGGATCTATCCAATGATTGGCCCCCGTGTTCGGTCACCCGGGATCTATCCAATGATTGGCCCCCCGTGTTCGGTCACCCGGGATCTATCCAATGATTGGCCCCCGTGTTCGGTCACCCAGGATCTATCCAATGATTGGCCCCCGTGTTCGGTCACCCAGGATCTATCCAATGATTGGC
>CM053031.1:10935217-10957717 GCA_028564925.1 Lithobates sylvaticus | reverse complement strand
GCCGGGCCCCCGTACACCACAGAGTGCCCCCCCGCCGGGCCCCCGTACACCACAGAGTGCCCCCCCCCCGCCGGGCCCCCTTACACCACAGAGTGCCCCCCCCGCCGGCCCCCGTACACCACAGAGTGCCCCCCCCGCCGGCCCCCGTACACCACAGAGTGCCCCCCCCGCCGGCCCCCGTACACCACAGAGTGCCCCCCCCGCCGGCCCCCCGTACACCACAGAGTGCCCCCCCCGCCGGCCCCCGTACACCACAGAGTGCCCCCCCCGCCGGCCCCCCGTACACCACAGAGTGCCCCCCCCGCCGGCCCCCGTACACCGCAGAGTGCCCCCCCCGCCGGCCCCCGTACACCGCAGAGGTGCCCCCCCCCCCCCCACCGCAGAGTGCCCCCCCCCCCCCCCCGTACACCGCAGAGTGCCCCCCCCCGCCGGCCCCCGTACACCGCAGAGTGCCCCCCCCCCGCCGGCCCCCGTACACCGCAGAGTGCCCCCCCCCGCCGGCCCCCGTACACCGCAAGAGTGCCCCCCCCCCCCCGCCGGCCCCCGTACACCGCAGAGTGCCCCCCCCCGCCGGGCCCCCGTACACCGCAGAGTGCCCCCCCCCGCCGGCCCCCGTACACCGCAGAGTGCCCCCCCCCGCCGGCCCCCGTACACCGCAGAGTGCCCCCCCCCGCCGGCCCCCGTACACCGCAGAGTGCCCCCCCCGCCGGCCCCCGTACACCGCAGAGTGCCCCCCCCGCCGGCCCCCGTACACCGCAGAGTGCCCCCCCCGCCGGGCCCCGTACACCGCAGAGTGCCCCCCCCGCCGGGCCCCGTACACCGCAGAGTGCCCCCCCCCGCCGGGCCCCGTACACCGCAGAGTGCCCCCCCCGCCGGGCCCCGTACACCGCAGAGTGCCCCCCCCGCCGGGCCCCCGTACACCGCAGAGTGCCCCCCCCGCCGGGCCCCGTACACCGCAGAGTGCCCCCCCCCCGCCGGGCCCCGTACACCGCAGAGTGCCCCCCCCCCGGGCCCCCGTACACCGCAGAGTGCCCCCCCCGCCGGGCCCCGTACACCGCAGAGTGCCCCCCCCGCCGGGCCCCCGTACACCGCAGAGTGCCCCCCCCCGCCGGGCCCCCGTACACCGCAGAGTGCCCCCCCCCCCCGGGCCCCCCGGGCCCCCGTACACCGCAGAGTGCCCCCCCCCGCCGGGCCCCGTACACCGCTAGAGTGCCCCCACCGCCGCCTGCCCTACACCACAGAGTGCCCCCCCCCCCCCGCCGGGCCCCCGTACACCACAGAGTGCCCCCCCCCTGGGGCCCCGTACCCCCGTGGCCCCCGCTAGAGTTAGCCCGCCCCCCCTGCCAGACTGCCCCCCCGAGTGGCCCCCCCCGAGTGCCCATCCCCCCTGTACCCCCCTGCCCCCCCCCCCCAGTCTAAGAGTGCCCCCCCCCCCGCGCCGAGGATCACCCGGTACCCCCCCCCCGCCGGGCCCCCGTACACCACAGAGTCTGCCCCCCCCCCCTACCGCCGGCCCCGTACACCACAGAGATGCCCCCCGCCACACCCACAGAGTCCCCCCCACCCCCCCCAGGCCCCGTACACCCCAGAGTCCCCCCCCCCCCCCCCGCCGGGCGCCCCCCGTACACCCAGAGTCCCCCCCCCCCCCCACCTCGATCCCCACCCCCCCCCCCGCACCGGGCCCCGTACACCCCAGAGTCCCCCCCCCCCCCCGCCGGGCCCCGTACACCCCAGAGTCCCCCCCCCGGCCCCACCCCCCCGTCCCCCCCCCCCCGCCGGGCCCCGTACACCCCAGAGTCCCCCCCGCCGGGCCCGGTACACCCCAGAGTGCCCAATCCCCCCCCCCCCCCCGCCGGGCCCGGTACACCCCAGAGTGCCCCCCCCCGGCCGGGCCCGGTACACCCCAGAGTGCCCCCCCCCGGCCGGGCCCGGTACACCCCAGAGTGCCTCCCCCCGCCGGGGCCGGTACACCCCAGAGTGCCCCCCCGCCGCCATCCCCGAGGGTTCAACCTGTCCTAACCCCAGACGTGTGCACAATGGGAACATTTGTTTTGTTTGTTAGGTTAATAATTTAATTTCTTCATATTTGTTATGTCCGGAGACAGCTGTGTTCTGTTTTATTCTATTCTACTCTATACTGTTCTCTGTTTTTATTTTCTATTCTATTTTTTTATTTTCTCTTCTGTTTTAATGTATTATCTTCTATTATATTCTTTTCTATTCTATCATATGCTATTCCTTTTTTTTATATTCTATTCTGTTTGATTCTGTTTTATTGTGTTTTTTTATATTTCATTCTACTCCAATCTATTCTATTTTTTCTTTTTTATTCTATTTTCTATTCTATTGCTTTATATTCTTTTTTTTTTCTATTCTATTCCTTTATTTTCTATATTTTAATTCCATTCTATTCTATTTTATTATGTTCCCTTTTTTCATTTTGTCTTATTCTTTATGTCAGTAGACAGCTGTATTCTGTTTTATTCTTCTACTCTATTTTTTTATTATTACATTCTACTCTATTCTGTTCTACTCTACTGTTCTTTGTTTTTTATTTTCTATTCTATTCTTTTCTTTTTTTTTATTTTTTTTTATTTCATGTTCTGTTGTATTCTCTTCTATCATATTCAATTTATTTTATATTCTTTTCTATTCTATCATATTATATTCCTTTTTTGTATTCTATTCTGTTATGGTATTCTTTTATATTCTATTCTGTTCGATTCTGTTTTATTGTGTTATTTTTTTCATTTCATTCTATTCTATTCAATTTTTCTTTTTTATTTTATATTCTATTGCTTTCTATTCTTTTCTATTCTATTTCTTTTATTTTCTATATTTTATTCCGTTCTATTATATTCCCTTTTTTTAATTTCATTGTATTCATTATGTCAGGAGACAACTGTTTTAATTCCAGTCTACTATTCTATTCTTTTGTTTTCTATTCTATTTTTTTTTCTGTTCAGTTTTTTGTATTCTCTTCTCTTCTATTATTCCATTTATTTTTAATTATTTTCTATTCTACAATATTCTATTCCTTTTTTTTTTGTATTATATTCGGTTTTATGATATTCTTTTATATTCTGTTTATTAAATTCTGTTATATTGTGTTTATTTCATTCTTTTCTAATCTATTTTTTCTTTTTTTATTCTTTTTTCTATTCTATTGCTTCCTATTATTTTCTATTTTATTCCTTTATTTTATATTCTATTCCTTTATTTTCTAATATTTTATTACTTCTATTTTATGTTCCCTTTTTTAATTTTGTCATATTCATTATGTCAGTAGACAGCTGTGTTTGTTCTGTTTTATTCTATTCTACTTTTTTTATTATATTCTACTCTAATCTGCTCTATTCTACTCTACTGTTCTCTGTTCCTTTATTTTCTATTCTTTTGTTTTCTATTATATTTTTTTAATTTTATTTTCTATTTTATTGTATTCTCTTCTGTTCTATTATATTCAATTTATTTTCTATTCTATCATATTCTATTCCTTTTTTGTATTCTATTCTGTTTTATGATCTTTTAGATTCTATTCTGTTTATTCGATCCTGTTTTATTGTGTTCTTTTTATATTTCATTCTATTCTATTTTCTTTTTTTCTATTTTATTGCTTTATATTCTATTCTATTATAGTAATTTCTTATTTTCTATTCTATATTCCTTTTGTTTTCTATATTTTATTGTTCTATTTTATTATGTTCCCTTTTTTCTATTCTATTGTTTCATTCTGTTATTTTATATTCTATTCCAGGGGTCTTCAAACATTTTAAATGAAGGGCCAGTTTACTGTCCTTCAGACTTTAGGGGGGCCGGACTGTGGCCAGTGAGAGTATAAATGATTCTGGCATCAGTGGGAGTAAACCGTTCCCCATCATTGGTGTCAGTGGGGGGAAATAGTGCCCCATCATTGGTGTCAGTGGGTGGAATAGTGCCCCATCATTGGTGTCAGTGGGTGGAATAATGCCCCATCATTGGTGTCAGTGGGTGGAATAATGCCCCATCATTGGTGTCAGTGGGTGGAATAATGCCCCATCATTGGTGTCAGTGGGTGGAATAGTGCCCCATCATTAGTGTCAGTGGGTGGAATAATGCCCCCATCATTGGTGTCAGTGGGAGGAATAGTGCCCCATCATTGGTATCAGTGGGAGGAATAATGCCCCATCATTGGTGTCAGTGGGTGGAATAGTGCCCCATCATTGGTATCAGTGAGAGGAATAATGCCCCATCATTGGTATCAGTGAGAGGAATAGTGTCCCCATCATTGGTGTCAGTGGGAGGAATAATGCCCCATCATTGGTATCAGTGAGAGGAATAATGCCCCATCATTGGTATCAGTGAGAGGAATAATGCCCCATCATTGGTATCAGTGAGAGGAATAGTGCCCCATCATTGGTGTCAGTGGGAGGAATAATGCCCCATCATTGGTATCAGTGAGAGGAATAATGCCCCATCATTGGTGTCAGTGGGAGGAATAGTGCCCCCATCATTGGTGTCGGTGGGAGGAATAGTGCCCCATCATTGGTGTCGGTGGGGAGGAATAGTGCCCCATCATTGGTGTCGGTGGGAGGAATAGTGCCCCATCATTGGTGTCGGTGGGAGGAATAGTGCCCCATCATTGGTGTCGGTGGGAGGAATAGTGCCCCATCATTGGTGTCGGTGGGTGGAATAGTGCCCCATCATTGGTGTCAGTGGGTGGAATAGTGCCCCATCATTGGTGTCAGTGGGAGGAATAGTGCCCCATCATTGGTGTCAGTGGGAGGAATAGTGCCCCATCATTGGTGTCAGTGGGAGGAATAGTGCCCCATCATTGGTGTCAGTGGGAGGAATAGTGCCCCATCATTGGTGTCAGTGGGATGAATAGTGCCCCATCATTGGTATCAGTGTGAGGAATAGTGCTCCATCATTGGTATCAGTGTGAGGAATAGTGCCCCATCATTGGTGTCAGTGGGAGGAATAGTGCCCCATCATTGGTGTCGGTGGGAGGAATAGTGCCCCATCATTGGTGTCGGTGGGGGGAATAGTGCCCCATCATTGGTGTCGGTGGGAGGAATAGTGTCCCATCATTGGTGTCAGTGGGGGGGAATAGTGTCCCATCATTGGTGTCAGTGGGAGGAATAGTGCCCCATCATTGGTGTCAGTGGGAGGAATAGTGCCCCATCGTTGGTGTCAGTGGGAGGAATAGTGCCCCATAGTTGGTGTCAGTGGGAGGAAGAGTGCCCCATCGTTGGTGTCAGTGGGAGGAATAGTGCCCCATCGTTGGTGTCAGTGGGAGGGAATAGTGCCCCATCGTTGGTGTCAGTGGGAGGAATAGTGCCCCATCGTTGGTGTCAGTGGGAGGAATAGTGCCCCATCGTTGGTGTCAGTGGGAGGAATAGTGCCCCATCATTGGTGTCAGTGGGAGGAATAGTGCCCCATCATTGGTGTCAGTGGGAGGAATAGTGCCCCATCACTGGTGTCAGTGGGAGGAATAGTGCCCCATCATTGGTGTCAGTGGGAGGAATAGTGCCCCCATCACTGGTGTCAGTGGGGAGGAATAGTGCCCCATCATTGGTGTCAGTGGGAGGAATAGTGCCCCATCATTGGAGTCAGTGGGAGGAATAGTGCCCCATCATTAGCTGATTGGAGTGTGTCACTACGAATCTACAAGAAAGAAATGTTTGGAATATATCGCTCTGTGTAATGAATTTATATATATATATAATATGAGTTTTACTTTTTTATTGAATTACTGAAATGACTTCACTGCTGATCTTCCCATGTTCTGCGCTGTGATTGGTCGGTTCTGGCGATGGCGCAGCCCCCCCGGCGGTGTGTCGTAACCTCAGCACTGCTTTTGTGTCTTCCAGAAACACGAGGACGGCCAGACTCTGCTAGACTTGGTCTTCAAGTCTCTCGATCTCACGGAGAGGGACTATTTTGGACTGCAGTTGGCTGACGATTCCTCGGAGAACCCCGTGAGTCCTCTTCACTCTCCTCTACTCCAAATACAAAACTTTGCTAAATGGGGGGGGGGGGGGCTGTAGGACTTTTGTGGACCCCTCCCCCCCCCCCCCCCCCCCCCTCCAAAAAAAAAAATAACAAAGGGAAAACCTTTAAGTTGCTGTGTCTCTAAAATCCATTCCACCAAATAATGTGCCCCCTGTAGAGACCTGGGTGAGATGTTTGCCTCTCCTGCCCGCCCTGCCAGTCTCTGCATGGTGGGACATGGTGGGTCTGATGAACCAGGAGTCTCCTGGTCTGTCAGTCCATTGCAGGTGGTTATGTTGGGTAATGCCTGCCGAAAGTGACAGGGGGTATAATTTCTGCCTTTCCAGCTAAAGGGGGGAGCAGTTGAGGGACAGTAAAAACGCAGCTCCACCGCGTGGTTTTACCGTGCCCCAACCACTAGTGTAAATGAGCCCTTAAAGGGAAAGTATAGTTAATGATCAGTGAGCAGGAGAGGTTATTTCCAAGCCATCGGTACCCCAGGATCTGTCTTCTTCTCCTCCTGTTCATTTGGACATTCACTAGCTTTGTTTTGTTTTTTTTTCTCACCTATCCAGAAGTGGCTGGACCCAAACAAGCTAATCAGAAAGCAGCTGAAAAGTGAGTGACGAAACGCGTGAGTCTTGTTCTCTGTGTGTTTTAACTGATGGATTTCTACATCATTACCAGAACTTGTCTCTTTTTAGGGGGGTCTCCGCACAGTCTGAATTTCAGGGTGAAGTTCTTTGTCTCCGACTCCAGCAAACTGCAGGAGGAATACACCAGGTAGGGGGCGCTCTCTAAAATCAACCAGATGTGTGAATTAAAGTGATGGTCTTTCGGACCTTGTGGGGGGTGGGGATAGCAGCTCCAGTTATGTGCTGGTTTTATCGCATTTTGAAAATCATACATCATAGAATAATGAAATCTGGTCTAGAGGATCGCCTGCTAAAACAAGTTCATTGGTGGTCAGTGAGAAGAACGTTCCTTACATTGGTGATCAGTGGGAAGAATGCTCCTTACATTGGTGATCAGTGAGAAGAATGTTCCTTACATTGGTGATCAGTGAGAAGAATGTTCCTTACATTGGTGATCAGTGGGAAGAATGTTCCTTACATTGATGATCAGTGGGAAGAATGTTCCTTACATTGGTGATCGGTGAGAAGAATGTCCCTTACATTGGTGATCAGTGGGAAGAATGTTCCTTACATTGGTGATCGGTGAGAAGAATGTTCCTTACATTGGTGATCAGTGGGAAGAATGTTCCTTACATTGGTGATCAGTGAGAAGAATGTTCCTTACATTGGTGATCAGTGAGAAGAATGTTCCTTACATTGGTGATCAGTGGGAAGAATGTTCCTTACATTGGTGATCAGTGGGAAGAATGTTCCTTACATTGGTGATCAGTGAGAAGAATGTTCCTTACATTGGTGATCAGTGGGAAGAATGCTCCTTACATTGGTGATCAGTGGGAAGAATGCTCCTTACATTGGTGATCAGTGAGAAGAATGTCCCTTACATTGGTGATCAGTGAGGAGAATGTCCCTTACATTGGTGATCAGTGGGAAGAATGTTCCTTACATTGGTGATCAGTGAGAAGAATGTTCCTTACATTGGTGATCGGTGAGAAGAATGTTCCTTACATTGGTGATCGGTGAGAAGAATGTTCCTTACATTGGTGATCGGTGAGAAGAATGTTCCTTACATTGGTGATCAGTGGGAAGAATGTTCCTTACATTGGTGATCAGTGAGAAGAATGTTCCTTACATTGGTGATCAGTGGGAAGAATGTTCCTTACATTGGTGATCAGTGAGAAGAATGTTCCTTACATTGGTGATCAGTGAGAAGAATGCCCCCCCCCCCCACCCCCCCCCCCCCCCCTCCCCCCCCCCACCCCCCCCCCCACCCCCCCCCCCCCCCCCCCCCCCCCCCCCCCCCCCCCCCCCCCCCCCCCCCCCCCCCCCCCACCCCCCCCCCCCCCCCCCCCCCCCCCCCCCCCCCCCCCCCCCCCCCCCCCCCCCCCCCCCCCCCCCCCCCCCCCCCCCCCCCCCCCCCCCCCCCCCCCCCCCCCCCCCCCCCCCCCCACCACCCCCCCCCCCCCCCCCCCCCCCCCCCCCCCCCCCCCCCCCCCCCCCCCCCCCCCCCCCCCCACCCCCCCCCCCCCCCCCCCCCCCCCCCCCCCCCCCCCCCCCCCCCCCCCCCCCCCCCCCCCCCCCCCCCCCGTCTCTATTTATCTCTGTCACCGATAGATGTGTGTAATGTAGCGGATTGTATGATGGATAATAAAACAACCGCCGGCTTTGTTCGCTGTTCTGGGCTGCCGCCAGTTTCCTGGTTGCAGGATGAATACGTGTCGTCTTCCCCAAGGCCGTGTGCTGAGCAATCGCGGCGTCTCGCGGGGCGGATTGTCTGTAGCGCTTCATATATGTCACAGCGCCGGAGCTACTCATTTTGTGTCTGGCGTATTGCAGATTTCATTGGCCCGGCGGGGGGTCTTAGCAGCAGCAGCAGCTTTATGGCTTCTCGTTGTAGCCGGGAAAAGACGAGGATGCGGAATGTCTTCTGAGATGGGAAGAATCCTGAGCCCCTCGTGGTCATCCATCATTTTATCTTAGGGGGGGGGGGGGAAACGCTCTGTAAATACTTCCTCCCTAGGTGCAGCGCGATCTGTAACACCCGGTGTCCAGTGGACAAAGATTATTGTACCATGTGATCGCTGTGCTCAATCCCAGCCATCACTAGCCAGGTGTACACAATGGATTTCTTTCATAGCCATTAATTGTTTACTATTGTGATCTCTGTGATTGGTCACAGCGATCACATGGTACAGAGCCAATCACAGTGATCACATGATAGTTTTACACAATGGCTTTCTTTCATAGCCATTCATTGTTTACTATTGTGAACTCTGTGATTGGCTCTGTACCATGTTATCGTTGTGACCAATCAAAGAGATCACAATGGTACACAATGAATGGCTATGAAAGAAAGCCATTGTGTACAACTATCATGTGATCACTGCGATTGGCTCTGTACCATGTGATCGCTGTGACCAATCACAGTGATTACATGATAGTTGTACACAATGGATTTCTTTCATACCCATTCATTGTTTACTATTGTGATCTCTGTGATTGGTCACAGCGATCACATGGTACAGAGCCAATCACAGTGATCACATGATAGTTGTACACAATGGATTTCGTTCATAGCCATTCATTGTGTACCAGTGTGATCTCTGCGATTGGCTCTGTACCATGTGATCGCTGTGACCAATCACAGTGATCACATGATAGTTGTACACAATGGAATTCGTTCATAGCCATTCATTGTGTACCATTGTGATCTCTGTGGTTGGTCACAGCGATCACATGGTACAGAGCCAATCACAGTGATCACATGATAGTTGTACACAATGGGGGTTATTTAAGAAAGGCAAATCCACATTGCCCTACAAGTGCAAATCGCACTGGAAGTGAAGTCACTATAGATCCAAGGGGGGCATGCAAGGAAAATAATAAACAGCATTTTAGCTTGCACATGATTGGATGATAAAATCAGCAGAGCTTCCCCTCATTTCAGATCTACCACTTAGATTTACAGAGACTGCACTTTCAAGGGCACTTGTAGTGCAAAGTGGATTTGCCTTTTGTAAATAACCCCCAATGGCTTTCTTTCATAGGAATCGACAAGTAAACCAAGACTCCGTGACAGGATGGTACTGCGGGGGTCTAAAATATAGAGCAGTGCCACGTCCTCAAATAATTATATATCAAAACAGCACATAGGAACAGAAATGGACTTTCTAGGCACCAATAGTAAAAAAAATATATACAAATTTTATTAAATACAAAAATTACAAAAGAAAAACACAATAGAACCTTTAACAGGCATAATAAATGCACGTAGAATACTAACAATGTCATTAACCCAAAATAAGGCTAGTAATACAATACATTGCAATAACTATCGCGGCGTTAAATAATGTACAGTGGAACGCTTAGCTCGACTAGTTTCGCAAAAAAATAGATGCTTCGTCAGGAGCTCAGTAGCTGTTCTAGAGAGGGCAGAAAAGACATTACATAAATATTCATATATCGGAAGAATTCATATACAGCAACAGAGGTATGGTAGTTTCTGAAAGCGTTCCAGTTTCAGCTTGTTTTAGCAGCACAGTGTCCCGAGGTCACCAGTGTTTCCTTGCATGCCCCCCTTGGATCTATAGTGACTTCACTTCCAGTGCGATTTGCACTTGTAGGGCAATGTGGATTTGCCTTTCTTAAATAACCCCCATTGTGTACAACTATCATGTGATCACTGTGATTGGCTCTGTACCATGTGATCGCTGTGACCAATCACAGAGATCACACTGGTACACAATGAATGGCTATGAACGAATTCCATTGTGTACAACTATCATGTAATCACTGTGATTGGCTCTGTACCATGTGATCGCTGTGACCAACCACAGAGATCACAATGGTACACAATGAATGGCTATGAACGAATTCCATTGTGTACAACTATCATGTGATCACTGTGATTGGTCACAGCGATCACATGGTACAGAGCCAATCGCAGAGATCACACTGGTACACAATGAATGGCTATGAACGAAATCCATTGTGTACAACTATCATGTGATCACTGTGATTGGCTCTGTACCATGTGATCGCTGTGACCAATCACAGAGATCACAATAGTAAACAATGAATGTGTATGAAAGCAACAGAGGTATGGTAGTTTTTGAAAGCGTTTCAGTTTCAGCTTGTTTTAGCAGCACAGTGTCCCGAGGTCACCATAGCCAGAGCTCCCAAGATATCCACATAGATAGTGAGAGGGGTGGCATGAGTGTGTATCTAGTAATCATGGCTAGAGCTAAACAAATCGTTTTGTACAAGAAAAGGGGAAGTAACCATATTGGGTTTCTTAACCACTTCAGCCCCGGACCAATTGGCAGCCAAAGGACCAGGCCCCTTTTTGCGATTCGGCACTGCGTCGCTTTAACTGACAATTGCGCGGTCGTGCGACGTGGCTCCCAAAACAAAATTGACGTCCTTTTTTTCCCACAAATAGAGCTTTCTTTTGGTGGTATTTGATCGCCATTGCGGTTTTTATTTTTTGCGCTATAAACAAAAATAGAGCGAACAATTTTGAAAAAAAAAATGCAATATTTTTTACTTTTTGCTATAATAATATCCCCAAAAAAATATATAAAAAAAAAACATTTTTTTCCTCTCAGTTTAGGCCGATACGTATTCTTCTACATATTTTTGGTAAAAAAAAATTGCAATAAGCGATTATTGATTGGTTTGCGCAAAAGTTATAGCGTTTACAAAATTGGGGATAGTTTTATAGCATTTTTATTAATATTTTATTTTTTACTAGTAATGGCAGCGATCAGCGATTTTTATTGTGACTGCGACATTATGGCGGACACATCGGACATTTTTGACACATTTTTGGGACCATTGTCATTTATACAGCAATCAATGCTATTTAAATGCACTGATTCCTGTATAAATGACACTGGCAGTGAAAGAGTTAACCACTAGGGGGAGGGGAGGGGTTATGGTCTGTGACGTGTGTGTTTTTATTTTTTTACATTAGGGGGCGTGGCTGACGTCACTGATCGGCTTTCCCGATGACAGGGAACAGCCGATCAGTGACAGGCAGTGTAGGAAGCGCGGGGAGAGGTTTGTTTACACAGACCTCTCCCCGTTCTTCAGCTCTGTGACCTGATCGCGGGACACCAGCGGCGATCGGGTCCGCTGGTCCCGCGGCTGTGGTCACGGAGCTCCCGACCGGGTCGCGAGCGTGACCCCGCAGCTAGGCAATTAAAGAGGACGTATATATATGTGCTTTTGCCTAGCCGTGCCATTCTGCCGACGTATATGTGCAGGAGGCGGTCGGGAAGCGGTTAAGAAACCCAATATGGTTACTTAAATTAAATTTGTATATATTTTTTTTACTATTGGTGCCTAGAAAGTCCATTTCTGTTCCTATGTGCTCTTTTGATATATAAGGCTTTCTTTCAGAGCCATTCATTGTGTGCCATTGTGATCTCTGTGGTCGGTCACAGTAATCACATGGTACAGGGCCGATCACATGTCAGTTGTCCATAATGGCTTTCATTCATAGGTATTCATTGTATACTGTTGTGATCTGTGCGATTGGTCACTGTGATCATATGGTACAGGGCCAATCACCGCAATCACATATCGGATGTACACAATGGCTTTTTTTTTTCATAGCCATTCGTTGTGATCTCGATGGTTTGTCACAATAATCACATGGTACAGGGCCGATCACATGTCAGTTGTACATTAATGGCTTTCATTCATAGATATTCATTGTAATACTGTTGTGATCTCTGTGATTTGGTCCCAGTTATCACATGGTGCAGGGGCCAATCACCGCTGACCTGTACCATGTGATAGTTGTGGTCAATCACAGCTGTCACAATAGCACATGAATGGATGCCATTCACAAAATTAATAATGATTGCTTATTACAGTGATGATCATTGTTATAAGCAATCATAGTGGGGGGGGGGGGGGGAATGCTGATCACCTCCCCAGAGCAGTACAGTGTCACTATGGTGGGGGTCAGATATTGTGCGGTATTAGACTCGTGTGCTCATCATGTCTTTCTTTTTTTTTTTTTTTTTTTTTTAGGTACCTTTATTTTCTGCAGATTAAACAGGACGTTCTCACTGGGAGGTAATTCAAATTAAATATTTCATAAAATGTTTAATAAAGCAGATCTTCACCCTCGCATTCTCCACCCCCCCACAACATTTCAGATCACCCGCCCACTTCACCATCGCTGGGCCTCTGTTCTTCTCTGTGCAATGCAGGCAGATCGTTGCTGGTGGGAGGGGCTGTACAGTGGAACCTTGGTTTACGAGTAACGCGGTTAACAAGCGTTTTGAAAGACGAGCAACTTCCTGACTTTGTTTGCGAGCGTTGTCTCGCAAAACGAGTAAGAGTCAAGCCAATGGGGTGTGCAGTACCGCATTTGGCCAAAGGTGCGGGGGGCGCCGGGGGCTCTCAGAAATACTCAGATTCCGAGTTCAGCCGAGCTGCTCCCGAATATTTCCGAAGGCTCTCTGACGCCCCCCACCACCTCTGGCCACATGCGGTATTGCATGCAATAGAAGTCAATGCGGAACAAATTATCTTCGTTTCCATTGACTTCTATGGGGAAACTCGCTTTGATATGCGAGTGCTTTGGATTACAAGCATTCTCCTGGAACGGATTATGCTCATAATCCAAGGTTACACTTGTATACAGCTTCCTGAAAAAATCTGTCTGACTGGCTGCAGCTTTCTAATGCACATGGCGAGGAGCTCACAGTGTGGAACCTTGGTTTACGAGTAACGCGGTTAACAAGCGTTTTGAAAGACGAGCAACTTTTTAAAATCCTGACTTTGTTTGCGAGCGTTGTCTCGCAAAACGAGTAGGAGTCAAGCCAATGGGGTGTGCAGTACCGCATTTGGCCAAAGGTGCGGGGGGCGCCGGGGACTCTCAGAAATACTCAGTTTCCGAGGGATTCCGAGTTCAGCCGAGCTGTCCCCGAATATTTCCGAGGCTCTTCGGCGCCCCCCCCCCACCACCTCTGGCCACATGCGGTATTGCATGCAATAGAAGTCAATGTGGAACAAATTATCTTTGTTTCCATTGACTTCTATGGGGAAAACTCGCTTTGATATGCGAGTGCTTTGGATTACAAGCGTTCTCCTGGAACGGATTATGCTCATAATCCAAGGTTACACTTGTATACAGCTTCCTGAAAAAAAAATCACCGCCCCCCCCCCGGCCTCGGTACTCCTCTCAAGAGCCCTCAGTCCTGATGCAAGCAGTGGGCGGGGCTCTTGGGAGGAGTTATGCAAAAAAAAAAAAAAAAAAAATCAAAACACCTTTTTTTGGTGAGAGGATTTCAGTTTGGAGGAGTGGGCGTTTCCTAAACCGGATCCGTATTTGCATGCTGGGCTGGCCTGGGTAACGCCCACATGGGGGTTGCAAAGCTTCCGTGATTGTAAGAGCTGAAATCCAATGAATGAAAGGGGGGGGCGTGGCCAGGAACAGTCAGGCTGGGAGGGATGAAGGAAAGGGTAGGGGATGGTGCTGGGAATGAGGCGGAGCTCTGTCTGGCTGCAGCCTTCTAATGCTCATGGCGAGGAGCTCACAGTGTGCGGTGAAATCGGAGGAATGTGTTTCTGTCCGGGAGGAGGAGCCGGTACACCTGTGCGAGACTGAAGGGGGAGGTCGGAGGTCAGATTTAATGACGGGTTTTATTTCTCATTCATTGTGTAGTGAGTCCTGCGTTGGTTGGTGTTGATTGGGTTCCATGCGGACGCCCCCCCCCCCCCCCCGTACTGCTCAGCGATTGGATCCCGGGGACAAGGACTGGGATTTGCTCCCAGAATCCCTCTTCTCCTTCTCTCCATCAGCGGGTTTTGGGGGGTTTCCTCGGCTCTTCTCTCACTGTGTCCTTCTTTTTATCTTTCAGGTTGCCGTGCCCGTACAGTACCGCCACCCTGCTGGCATCTTACGCAGTTCAATGTAAGTTTCCATACCAGACCGGTCGTGTCATGTGATTTCACACCTGTGCCATCAACCCTCGTTTTCCTTAACCACTTCAATACCGGGTACTTTTCCCCCCATTCCTGCCCAGGCCAGCTTTCAGCGCTGTCACACTTCGAATGACAATTGCGCGGTCGTGCTACGCTGTACCCAAACAACTTTTTTTTTTATCGTTTTGGCCCCACAAATAGAGATTTCTTTTAGGTGGTATTTGATCACCTCCTGGGTTTTTTTTTATTTTTTGCTAAACAAATAAAAAAAGACCGAAAATTTAGAAAAAATATATAGTTTTTCTTATAAAATTTTGTAAGTATGTTTACTCCTTCACTGATGGGCACTGATGAGGCTGCACTGGCAGGCACTGATGAGGTGGCACTGATAGGCTGCACTGATGGGCACTGATGGTTGGCACTGGGCGAAACAGGGCACTGAAAGACTGCACTGATGGGTACTTATGGGTGGCACTGATGGGCACTGAAAGGCTGAACTGATGGGTACTTATGGGTGGCATTGATGGCTACTGATAGGTGGCACTGATGGGCAAAACTGACCGAGGCACTGGCAGGCATTAGTGATGGGCAGTGATTGCCATGATTTATGGGCATTGATTGGCGTCCTGGGTGGCATACCTGGTGGTCCTGGGTGGGCATCCTCGATGGGTACTTATAGGTGGCACTGATGGGCATCTCTGATAGGTGGTACTAATGGGCATCACTGATAAAGAGGCTCAGATTACACCCAGGACCCAATGATGGGCACTTATGGGTGGCACTGATAGACACTGATCGGTGCCACTGATGGGCACTGAAAGGCTGAACTGATGGGTACTTATGGGTGGCACTGATGGGTACTTATGGGTGGCACTGATGGGTACTTATGGGTGGCACTGATGGGTACTTATGGGTGGCACTGATGGATACTGATAGGTGGCACTGATGGGCATCACTGACCAAGGCACTGGCAGGCATTAGTGATGGGCAGTGATTGCCATGATTTATGGGCATTGATTGGCATCCTGGGTGGCATACCTGGTGGAAAAAATTATAACAATTTTATTTGGGTACATCATTGCATGACGGCGCAATTGTCATTCAAAATGCGACAGCGCTGAAAGCTGAAAAATGGCCTGGGCAGGAAGGGGGTGTTCGTGCCCGGTAGGCAAGTAGTTAAATAAATTCAATGGGAAGCAAAAAAAATGCAAATTGCACCCCCAAAGCACGCAATGCAGATTGCGATTCTCTGCGGGACTGAATGGGGAATGAAAAAATAAAAGCACTTTTATTTTTATTAATTTTTTTAGCTCCTTGTTGGTGCATTAAATAATTTTATTTATTATTTTTTAGTTATTTTTTTTGTTTTGTTTTGTTTTTTAAGGAGGACTCGGCCTTTAAAATGAATAAATATGAAATAGTTTCGGATGAAATGATTTGTGAAATATTAATCTCTACCCTTTTTTCGGGCTCTTTAAGCTGAACTGGGAGATTACAGCCACTCGGAGCACCTCCCCGGGTACCTCGCCGATTACTCGTTCATCCCCAGCCAACCTCTGGACTTCGAGAAGGAGATCGCCAAACTGCATCAGCAGCACAGGTGGGCCGACGCGATCGCAGAGAGAGAGATAACCGCGTTTGTTACGTGTTCTCTGTACAGCACTGCGGTATATGTCAGAGCTATACAATTGTATAATAATAATAGTGTGTGACTGTGGGGGGGGGGGGGGGACATTAGAGTGTAAGCTCCTCTGCTACAGAGACTGATGTGACTGTGGGGGGGGGCATTAGAGTGTAAGCTCCTCTGTACAGAGACTGATGTGACTGTGGGGGGGGGGGGGCATTAGAGTGTAAGCTCCTCTGGTACAGAGACTGATGTGACTGTGGGGGGGGGGGCATTAGAGTGTAAGCTCCTCTGTACAGAGACTGATGTGACTGTGGGGGAGGGGACAGGGTGTAAGCTCCTCTGTACAGAGACTGATGTGACGGGGGGGGGGCATTGGAGTGTAAGCTCCTCTGTACAGAGACTTATGTGACTGTGGGGGGGGGGGGGGGGGGGGGGGACATTAGAGTGTAAGCTCCTCTGGTACAGAGACTGATGTGACTGTGGGGGGGTGGGACATTAGAGTGTAAGCTCCTCTGTACAGAGACTGATGTGACAGGGGGGGCATTGGAGTGTAAGCTCCTCTGTACAGAGACTGATGTGACTGTGGGGGGGGGGGGACATTAGAGTGTAAGCTCCTCTGTACAGAGACTGATGTGACTGTGGGGGGGGGGGGGGGGGGACATTAGAGTCTAAGCTCCTCTGTACAGAGACTGATGTGACTGTGGGGGGGGGGGGGGGGGGGGACATTAGAGTGTAAGCTCCTCTGTACAGAGACTGATGTGACTGGGGGGGGGGGGGGGGGGGGACATTAGAGTCTAAGCTCCTCTGTACAGAGACTGATGTGACTGGCTCAGAGTGTTCTCTGTACAGCACTGCGGTATATGTCAGAGCGATATAAAATTGTATTGGAGGTAATCGATGACCTCTTGATGTTTTTCAGGGGCCTGACTCCGGCGGAAGCTGAATTCAGTTATCTGAACACGGGGCGCACCTTGGATCTGTACGGCGTGGAGCTGCACTACGCTCGGGTCAGTGCCTGCGTGTCGCATTACAATCTTTTTTTTTTTTTTTCCCTCCAGTCAGACATTCCTGTTTTATTTAACGTTCCCACCCGCTGTATACAAAGCAGCCCCGATCGGTGGTGATTGTATAGAAATGATTGATCACCACACACAGATTCATGTCATTGTACAATGAATTAGCGATGGGGAGTTATGACCCCCCACATCTGCAGTCGGTAATCTCGGGTGTTTTTATTCAGGTTCCCCCATCCGCTCGGCTCTGACATTCCGCACACATCGTCATGTCCGTCTCCCATTTCAAAGGATGACCTTTTCATTCGAATGTTTCCCGTCATTAGAAGTGCTTCCTTCCTGCAGCCGCGCTTCTGTCCTTCATTATCATCCCGCCTGTCCACTGCCAATGTGAACAGCTGTGCTAGCGCCGAGAGGGGGCAGAGGGCCGAGAGGGGGCAGAGGGCCGAGAGGGGGCAGAGGGCCGAGAGGGGGCAGAGGGCCGAGAGGGGCAGAGCACCGAGAGGGGGCAGAGGGCCGGAAGGGGGCCGAGAGGGGCAGAGAGCCCACGAGAGGGACAGAGGGCCGAGAGGGGGCCGAGGGCCGAGAGGGGGCCGAGGGCCGAGAGGGGGCCGAGGGCCGAGAGGGGGCCGAGGGCCGAAAGGGGGCAGAGCCCACGAGAGGGGGCAGAGGGCCGAGAGGGGGAAGAGCGCCAAGAGGGGGCAGAGCGGCAGAGGGTCAGAGAGGGGCAGAACGCTGAGAGGGGTGCGCCACTCGAGGATTCCGTCGGTCAGTGCGGGGAAAGATCTGCCGGCCTTTATATGAAGATCAGCCACGGAAGGATTTTTCGTTTTGCTGTTCTTTACCAGATATTTACTAAACCTAGATTGGCCCCGGAAGATTTTACCCCCTTCCTGACCAGGCCACTTTTTGCGATTCGGCACTGCGTCGCTTTAGCTGACAATTGTGCGGTCGTGCGACGTGGCTCCCAAACAAAATTTACGTCCTTTTTTCCCACAAATAGAGCTTTCTTTTGGTGGTATTTGATCGCCCCTGCAGTTTTTATTTTTTGCGCTGTAAACAAAAAAAGAGCGACAATTTTGAAAAAAAAAATCATTATTTTTTACATTTTGATATAATAAATATCCCCCAAAAATATATAAAAAAACGTTTTTTTTCCTCAGTTTAGGCCGATACGTATTCTTCTACATATTTTTGGTAAAATAAATCGCAATAAGCGATTTATTGATTGGTTTGCGCAATAGTTATAGCGTCTACGAAATGGGGGATATATTATTATTTATTAATTTTTTTTATTAGTAATGGCGGCGATCAGTGATATTTATTAGGACTGCGACATTACGGTGGACACATCAGACACTTTTGACACTATTTTGGGACCATTGTAATTTATACAGCGATCAGTGCTATAAAAATGCACTGATTACTGTGTAAATGACACTGGCAGGGAAGGGGTTAACCACTAGGGGGCGATGAAGGGGTTAAATGTGTCCTAGGGAGTGATTCTAAATGTGGGAAGGGGGGGTGGGCTTCCAGTCACATGACAGTGATCATCACTCCCGATGACCGGGAGCAGCGATCTCTGTCGTGTCACAAGACAGAACGGGGAAAAATGCCAGAGCGGCACTTCCCCGTTCTGAGGCTCTGTAACACGATCGCCAGGAGACCGGCGGACACAGACTCCGCCGGTCCCACCGTCCTGGTCGCGCTGTACACGGCACACGCGCCTGCTATCCTCGCCTCTTAAAGGGGACACGTACAGGTATGCCCATTCGGCACCGCTGCCATTGTGTTGACGTATATCGGCGTGCGCCGGTCGGCAAGTGGTTAAAGTGATATTAAAGTCAGAAGGTTTTTTTATAATAATGCATTAAAGAGGAGGGCCGGGCAAAAAAAAAAAAATTAAAAGTCAGCAGCTACAAATACTGCAGCTGCTGACTTTTAATAATCGGACACTTACCTGTCCCGGGGTCCAGCGATGCGGGGGGGGGGGGAACGAGACCCCCCCCTCGTTCCCCGCTCCGCTCACGACGCCGGCATTCTTAATGTGGGAACCCGGCTGGGCTTCACAGCCGGGCACCCACTGCGCATGCGCGAGCGGCGCCGTGCGCCGTGATTCGACGCTCACTCATCTGGGACACATGACATGTCCCAGATGACTGTGCGGCGCCTACAGGAAGTGACTTTTAGCCCGGGCTATGAAGGTGGCAGACTTCGAGGGACCCCCTAGCAACAGGCATTTAGAGGTGAGTAAAAAATTTTTTTTTTTCCAATTATTTTTTTTTAATTTTTTTTATGATTTTTAAGCCCCTTTTTGTTTTTTGGTTGCAACCCCACTTTAAGATAAAAAGCCTTCTGTGTGCAGCAGCCCCCCCCCCCCCCCCACAATACTTACCCCAGCCCCATCTCGATCCAGCGATGTTGCTGTCCGGGACTCTCCCTCCTCATTGGCTGAGACATCAGTGGGAGCACCATTGGCTCCCGCTGCTGTCAGTCAAAGTTAGTGAGCCAATGAGGACAGAGAAGGGGTGGGGTGGAGGCACAGCTCAGTGTCTGAATGGAGACACAGGGCAGCGGCTCGGGTGCCCCCATAGCAAGCCGCTTGCAGTGGGGGCATTTGGCAGGAGGGAGGGGCCAGGAGTGCCGGCGAGGGACCCGAGAAGAGGATCAGAGCTGCTCTGTGCAAAACCATTACACAACCATGTTTGTTATTTTTAAACCAAAAAAAAACAAAAACAAGACTTTAATAACCGTGTTATACTTGCCTGCTCTGTGTAATGGTTTTGCACAGAGCAGCCCCGATCCTCCTCTACTCCTGGCCCCTCCCTCCTGCCAAGTGCCCTTAGAGCAAGCAGCTTGCAGTGGGGGCACCTAAACAGGGGCGCTCCCAAGCTGCAGCTCTGCGTGTCCATTCACACACACAGCTGCGGGCCATGCCCCGCCCTCCTTCTCTTCTGATTGGCTCAGTGGCTGTGATTGACAGCAGCGGGAGCCCAGTGGCTCTCGCCGCTGTCTCAGACAGTGAGTCTGAGATCAGTGAGTCAGTGATGTTAGCCCTTCCCAGTGTCATTGGTACAGTGACAGTGCATATTATTTAGCACTGATTACTGTATTAGTGTCACTGGTCCCCCAAAAAAGTAATAGAAGTGTCAGTTAGTGTCCGATGTGTCCGCCACAATCCAGCTGTAAGTCGCAGATCGCTGCCATTACTATTAAAAAAAAAAATCCATAAAACTATCCCATAGTTCGCACTTTGATCGCCCCTGATGTTTAACCCCTTCCCAGCCAGTGGCATTAGTACAGTGACGGTGCATTTTTTTTTTTTTCACTGAGATGTCAGTGGTTCCCAAAAAAGTGTCAGGTGTCCGATTTGTCCACCGCAATGTCACAGTCCCTCTAAAAATCGCTGATCGCCGCCATTACTAGTGAAAAAAAAAAATCCATAAAAATATCCCATAGTTTGTAGACGTATAACTTTTTGCGCAAACCAATCAATAAGCGCTTATTGTGATTTTTTTTCTTTCTTTTAATTTTTTTTTTTTTTTTTACTAAAAATATGTAGCAGAATACATATTGGCCTAAATTGATGAAGAAATTCGATTTTTTTGTTCCATTTTTTTGATCGGATTTGTTTTATAGCAGAAAGTAAAAAAAATTGTTTTTTTTTTGTTTTTTTTTTATTTATTTATTTTGTTCTAAATTATCGGTTCTTTTTTATTTATTTTTTTGTTTTATGGTGCAAAAAATAAAAAAATACCACCAAAGGAAAGAAAACTTCTATTTGTGGGGGGGGGGGAAAAAGGACATAGGTTTATTTTTTTTTTTTGGGGTACTGCGTCGCACGACCGTGCAATTGTCAGTTAAAGTAACGCAGTGCCGTATTAAAAAAATAAAAAATAAAATGGCCTGGTCATGAAATCTTCCGGAGCTGAAGAGGTTAATTAGGGCTGA
Source organism: Lithobates sylvaticus (assembly GCA_028564925.1). Lineage (NCBI taxonomy): Eukaryota > Metazoa > Chordata > Amphibia > Anura > Ranidae > Lithobates > Lithobates sylvaticus. Next base: position 10,936,577 of record CM053031.1, on the reverse strand, counting down.
TGGGGATAAACTAAAAGTTATAAAGGGGTTAAATAGAAACAAGTTTTATTTAAAGCGGTTCTGCACTCATTTCATTTAGTAAATCTCTTTGCCTTCCAAATCAGGCAAAGAGTACTAAATGAAATGTTTTTTTTTTTTTTTTTTTTTTTTACTTACCTTGTAATTGAAGACTTCCGGTCTTCTCCCTCTGCGGCAGCGGGCGGGGTCTTGCGTCGATCGTCGTCACGCCGCACTGTCTCCTGGGATCTGGTGTCATTGATCCCAGGAGTCAGTGCGGGCATCTTCCGAAATCTCGCGAGATTTCGGCCACATCTTCCGAAATCTCCCGAGATTTCGGCCGCATCTGCCGAAATCTCGTGAGATCTCGGCAGATGAGCCGTTACTGCGCACGCGCGAGTAACGGCAGTGCATGCTGGGCCATCTAAAGTCCCTGTGGGTGTTTCACATGCCCACAGGCAAGATGGCCCCCAGCACTAAAGAAGAAGACGAGGAACTTCATCGGACGAAAACCCGGCGGCGATCGAGATGGAAGATGGAACAGGTGAGTCCCCTAATAAAGGTAAGCACACTTTATATTACATCCTAAAAAAAAAAAAATTTTTTTTCAGAGTGCAGAACCGCTTTAAATTGCACACAACTACTTTTTTTTTTTTTTTTTTTTTCAGTGCACACCAGCGCCACACAGTGGTGAGAACTGATTTCATAGAAAACACAGCAAACTGTCCTGAGTCTTTGTGCCCAGTGCAGATAGTGTGACCAGGACACTAAATATGAAGAGGGAGCCATATAACATTTAGTGCCCGGGGGTGGGGGAGGGGGGGGGGTTACCCGATAGGTGCAGTTCCTGTTGATGTTGCGGATCCGCCCTCTGCGAAGCGGCTTTGGTAACGTCTGAGTTTTCCATCCTCCCTGCAATTACACCGGAGGAAGACCGCAATTACCCCGGAGGACCCGCCCAGCTGGAGCTGTAATTTAATGTGGATTGCCTCATCTGGCTGCTCACATGTGCTGTCTATTTTTACCGCCCCGTCACACAAATCCGGGCACAAATCTTCCACTCACAATGTTTTCATGTTGTGGATACGTGTGTGTGAGAGAGCGGCATCTCTCCAGTAAACACCGGACGGGCAGGCGGCCAATGAGAGACCAGAACCCAGAAATTCGATTTTTTTTATTTTTTTTTCAATTTTTTTGATTGGATTTGTTTTATAGCAGAAAGTAAAAAAAAAAGTATTTTTTTATTTATTTATTTTTTTCTAAATTTATCGGTTCTTTTTTATTTTTTTTGTTTATAATGCAAAAAATAAAAAAATACCACCAAAGGAAGGAAACCTCTATTTGTGGGGGGAAAGAAGGACAT
>CM053031.1:10912717-10930217 GCA_028564925.1 Lithobates sylvaticus | reverse complement strand
AGGTAGTGAGGTCACTCGGGGACCTCCGGTCATGTAGTGAGGTCACTCGGGGACCTCCGGTCATGTAGTGAGGTCACTCGGGGACCTCCGGTCAGGTAGTGAGGTCACTCGGGGACCTCCGGTCAGGTAGTGAGGTCACTCGGGGACCTCCGGTCAGGTAGTGAGGTCACTCGGGGACCACCGGTCAGGTAGTGAGGTCACTCGGGGACCTCCGGTCAGGTAGTGAGGTCACTCGGGGACCTCCGGTCAGGTAGTGAGGTCACTCGGGGACCTCCGGTCAGGTAGTGAGGTCACTCGGGGACCTCCGGTCAGGTCGTGAGGTCACTCGGGGACCTCCGGTCAGGTCGTGCGGTCACTCGGGGACCTCCGGTCATGTAGTGAGGTCACTCGGGGACCTCCGGTCAGGTCGTGAGGTCACTCGGGGACCTCCGGTCATGTAGTGAGGTCACTCGGGGACCTCCGGTCAGGTAGTGAGGTCACTCGGGGACCTCCGGTCAGGTAGTGAGGTCACTCGGGGACCTCCGGTCAGGTAGTGAGGTCACTCGGGGACCTCCGGTCAGGTAGTGAGGTCACTCGGGGACCTCCGGTCAGGTAGTGAGGTCACTCGGGGACCTCCGGTCAGGTAGTGAGGTCACTCGGGGACCTCCGGTCAGGTAGTGAGGTCACTCGGGGACCTCCGGTCAGGTAGTGAGGTCACTCGGGGACCTCCGGTCAGGTCGTGAGGTCACTCGGGGACCTCCGGTCAGGTCGTGAGGTCACTCGGGGACCACCGGCCAGGTAGTGAGGTCACTCGGGGACCACCGGCCAGGTAGTGAGGTCACTCGGGGACCACCGGCCAGGTAGTGAGGTCACTCAGGGAGGAGAGACAAGACCTTCACTGCAGTAGAGAAAAAAATTTGGGTCTCCTGACCTGCCAGACCCAGTGCTATGCTGTGCGACAGAGCTGTAATTCTCAGGACTGGATGGACAGAAATACAAATTCTTTGGGTAGGTAAAGCGTCTCCCAATGAGATTCATTTCATCTCTAATGTAGCTGTTGGGCCCGGAGCTCAGCTTTACATTCACACAAATGCTCAGGTCTGCCGGCCACAGAAGCGGAGAAGAAGGAGCCGCATTCCTCCAATTAGAAACCAGCGGGAGGATGGAAGCGGTGAAGGTCACTGAACCCGGCGATCCATCCGGAAAATAGGTCATGACGAAGGATCCACCACTTGTGTGCCCCGCAGGAACGCAGCGAGAAGCCGAGCATGAAGATCGTCAGCCAGCCAAACCTCCTCCCCCCTCCTCCGACCCCCCCCCCACACCCCCACATTATCGGGGGAGGGATTCTAAAGGCGGCTATTTGCATTCTCTGCATTTATTTATTAGTTTTTTTGTTTCTCATTGACTTGGAGAAATTCAGCATAACAAATAAATAAAAATAAACTTAAAACGCAAACAGTGACAATAATAAAGTAAATAAATTGTATAAAAAAAGTCCCCCCCCCCCCCCCTCATAGTACAGAAGAAAAGAATTGGATACATAATGTTACATGTCTGCAATCATACAGGAACAGTGTATCATTTTTTATAGAGCGCCAACAGTTTGTGCAGCACTTTACAATGTAGAGGGAGGGGGCTCAGGTAAGTAAAAATGGGGCTCTGGGGGGGGGGGGGGGGGGGGGGGGGGGCTGGTGCACTACAAGAGGTTTTTCACCTCAATGCATAGCGCAAGTGTTTACAACCCCTATAAAGTTTATATTATATATTAGATTGTAAGCTCCATGACCAGGGCCCTCCCGTCCCTTCTGTATTGAACTGTTACAATACAGAAGGGACGGGGGAGGGCCCTGGTCATGGAGCTTACAATCTAAATAATATAACCTTTAAAGGGGTTGTAAACACTTGCGGTATGCATTGAGGTGAAAAACCTCTTGTAGTGCCCCCAGAGCCCCCCTTTTACTTACCTGAGCCCGATCGTTCTTGCACCAGTGTCTCAAGTCCTGATTGGATAGATTGTTAGCAGCGCAGCCATTGGCTCCCGCTGCCGTCAATCAAATCCAATGACGCGGGAGCCCGGGGGGGGGGGGGGCGGAGCCAAGTCCTGCTGTCAGTCAATTGCCGCAGCAGCAGGACACGTGGGCGTGCCCGCACTGGTGCCCCCCCCCCCCCGAGGGAGAGCGCTTCTCCAACGGGGGCACTCGAGAAGAGGAGGAGCGCCGGTGAGTGACCCCAAAAGAGGATGTTCGGGGGGCCACTCTGTGCAAAACCAACTGCACAGAGGAGGTATGACATGTTTGTTATTTAAAAAAAAATTAAAAAAACGAACGTTTACATATCCTTTAATACAATTTTCATAATATTTATAGTAATAACATAATATATTTAACCATTTGCTGACTGTATAATATACGTATGCCGTATGAAAAGTGCCGCAAGGTGACCGCCGGCCTGCTCTTGGTGTGATTATACACAGCAGGAGCTGATCGGTGGGCACCGCCGTCTAGAAGTCCGCCGCCACCTGCCAATCTACAGTGTGGGAGGACGGTGTAATGTAAACAAGGCAGATCGCCGTTCTGTCAGTCGGGAAGGCGTGGCTCCGGCGTGTTCCTGCAAAGCAGGGGCTTGGACCCACGCCTTCCCCCTAGTAAAAGCACCTCCCCCCCACAGTAAGAAAACACCGGCTAGGCACACAGTTAACCCTTTGATCGCCCCTGATGTCAAAAGTGTCAGGTGTCCGATTTTTGTCCGCCAGAATATCGCAGTCCCGCTATAAGTCGCTGATCACCGCCATTAATTACTATTAATAAAAATAAGCAAAAATATCCCATAGTTTGTAGACGCTTTAACTTTTGTGCAAACCAATCAATATACGCTTATTGTTTTTTTTTTTTTGTTTTGTTTTTTGTTTTTTTTTTTAAACAAAAATATGTATTAGGCCTCATACACACGGACGTTTTAACAGCGGCTTTTTTGAGCTTTTTTTTTGCTGCTTAAGAAGGCAACTCCATGTTATTCAATGGGCTCACACACACCATGGCGTCTTTGAGCTGTAACAGGCAAGGACGTTTTTAAGCTCCAAAAAAAAAACCAAAGGACCAGCGCCTTCAGAGGCTCCAGCGTTAGAGCTGTTTTGACGCCGACGCCGAAAAAAGCTAAAAAAAAAAAACACTCAAAAACGCGCATTAACGCTATACCGGCGTTTTTTAGCGCCAGCGTTTTTAAGCTGTAAAAATGTTTATGTGGAAAATAGCAGAGGGATGTTTTTTTTCTTAAAACGCTTAAAAACGACGTTAAACGCGCATTGACGCCAAATCAAAACGCTAATAAAATTGCGTTTTTAACGCTGCTTTTTTCCAGGTGTTGTTACCCTGTTTCCCCGAAAATAAGACCTAGCGTGATTGTCGGTGATGGCTGCAATATAAGCCCTACCCCCCCCAAATGAGCCCTTCCCTGTTTCCCCGAAAATAAGCCCTACCCTGAAAATAAGACCTACAAGGGCTTATTTGGGGGGTAGGGCTTATATTGCAGCCATCGCCGACAATCACGCTAGGTCTTATTTTTGGGGAAACGGTACTAGCTTTACAGCCCGTTTTTTAAAACGTCCGTGTGTATGAGGCCTTAGAATAAATATTGTTCCAAATTGAATTTTTTTTTTATTTATTTTTTTAATTTTCATTGGATGTTTTATAGCAGAAAGTAAGAAATATATTGTTTTTTTTTTTTTATTATTTATTTTTTAAGAAATGTCGTTCTTTTTTTATTTATAGCGCAAAAAAAAAAAAAAAACGCAGAGGTAATGAAATACCACCAAAAGAAAGCTCTATTTGTGATACAAAAAAAAAAAAAAAAGACATAATTCTATTTACGTACCGGTAGTCCCCGTGACTGCGCAATTGTCAAGTAAAGTAACGCAAATGCCTTTTCGCAAAAAAATGGCCTGGTCATGAAGGGGGTAAATCTTCTGGAGGTCAAGTAGTTAACTACCAATCATGTAGGAAAGGGGGCTGGCACAGATTTGTCATGGGGTAGGATGACCTTAGAATCTGAAAGGTCAGCACAGTTTCTTTGGTGTCACTGACTTCATTGCCGAGGATTATTAGACGGGGCGATGGCCGGTATCGCAGCAGTCCCTGTGTCTGGTGTAGTCTGTTCTGTCCTCGGTCCCTGTGTCTGGTGTAGTCTGTTCTGTCCTCGGTCCCTGTGTCTGGTGTAGTCTGTTCTGTCCTCGGTCCCTGTGCCTGGTGTAGTCTGTTCTGTCCTCGGTCCCTGTGTCTGGTGTAGTCTGTTCTGTCCTCGGTCCCTGTGCCTGGTGTAGTCTGTTCTGTCCTCAGTCCCTGTGCCTGGTGTAGGCTGTTCTGTCCTCAGTCCCTGTCCCCAGTGTAGTCTGTTCTGTCCTCGGTCCCTGTGCCTGGTGTAGTCTGTTCTGTCCTCAGTTCCTGTCCTTGGTGTAGTCTGTTCTGTCCTCGGTCCCTGTGTCTGGTGTAGTCTGTTCTGTCCCCGGTCCCTGTGTCTGGTGTAGTCTGTTCTGTCCTCGGTCCCTGTGCCTGGTGTAGTCTGTTCTGTCCCCGGTCCCTGTGCCTGGTGTAGTCTGTTCTGTCCTCAGTCCCTGTGTCTGGTGTAGTCTGTTCTGTCCTCGGTCCCTGTGCCTGGTTTAGTCTGTTCTGTCCTCGGTCCCTGTGCCTGGTTTAGTCTGTTCTGTCCTCGGTCCCTGTGTCTGGTGTAGTCTGTTCTGTCCTCAGTCCCTGTGCCTGGTGTAGGCTGTTCTGTCCTCAGTCCCTGTCCCCAGTGTAGTCTGTTCTGTCCTCGGTCCCTGTGCCTGGTGTAGTCTGTTCTGTCCTCAGTTCCTGTCCTTGGTGTAGTCTGTTCTGTCCTCGGTCCCTGTGTCTGGTGTAGTCTGTTCTGTCCCCGGTCCCTGTGTCTGGTGTAGTCTGTTCTGTCCTCGGTCCCTGTGCCTGGTGTAGTCTGTTCTGTCCCCGGTCCCTGTGCCTGGTGTAGTCTGTTCTGTCCTCAGTCCCTGTGTCTGGTGTAGTCTGTTCTGTCCTCGGTCCCTGTGCCTGGTGTAGTCTGTTCTGTCCTCGGTCCCTGTGTCTGGTGTAGTCTGTTCTGTCCTCGGTCCCTGTGCCTGGTGTAGTCTGTTCTGTCCTCGGTCCCTGTGTCTGGTGTAGTCTGTTCTGTCCTCGGTCCCTGTGTCTGGTGTAGTCTGTTCTGTCCTCGGTCCCTGTGTCTGGTGTAGTCTGTTCTGTCCTCGGTCCCTGTGCCTGGTGTAGTCTGTTCTGTCCTCAGTCCCTGTGTCTGGTGTAGTCTGTTCTGTCCTCGGTCCCTGTGTCTGGTGTACTCTGTTCTGTCCTCGGTCCCTGTGGCTGGTGTAGTCTGTTCTGTCCTCGGTCCCTGTGCCTGGTGTAGTCTGTTCTGTCCTCGGTCCCTGTGCCTGGTGTAGTCTGTTCTGTCCTCAGTCCCTGTGTCTGGTGTAGTCTGTTCTGTCCCCGGCCCCTGTGCCTGGTTTAGTCTGTTCTGTCCTCGGTCCCTGTGTCTGGTGTAGTCTGTTCTGTCCTCAGTCCCTGTGCCTGGTGTAGGCTGTTCTGTCCTCAGTCCCTGTGCCTGGTGTAGGCTGTTCTGTCCTCAGTCCCTGTCCCCAGTGTAGTCTGTTCTGTCCTCGGTCCCTGTGCCTGGTGTAGTCTGTTCTGTCCTCAGTTCCTGTCCTTGGTGTAGTCTGTTCTGTCCTCGGTCCCTGTGTCTGGTGTAGTCTGTTCTGTCCCCGGTCCCTGTGTCTGGTGTAGTCTGTTCTGTCCTCGGTCCCTGTGCCTGGTGTAGTCTGTTCTGTCCCCGGTCCCTGTGTCTGGTGTAGTCTGTTCTGTCCTCGGTCCCTGTGCCTGGTGTAGTCTGTTCTGTCCTCGGTCCCTGTGTCTGGTGTAGTCTGTTCTGTCCTCGGTCCCTGTGTCTGGTGTAGTCTGTTCTGTCCTCAGTCCCTGTCCCCAGTGTAGTCTGTTCTGTCCTCGGTCCCTGTGCCTGGTGTAGTCTGTTCTGTCCTCAGTTCCTGTCCTTGGTGTAGTCTGTTCTGTCCCCGGTCCCTGTGTCTGGTGTAGTCTGTTCTGTCCTCAGTCCCTGTGTCTGGTGTACTCTGTTCTGTCCTCAGTCCCTGTCCCCAGTGTAGTCTGTTCTGTCCTCAGTCCCTGTGTCTGGTGTAGTCTGTTCTGTCCTCAGTCCCTGTGTCTGGTGTAGTCTGTTCTGTCCTCAGTCCCTGTCCCCGGTGTAGTCTGTTCTGTCCTCGGTCCCTGTGCCTGGTGTAGTCTGTTCTGTCCTCAGTTCCTGTCCTTGGTGTAGTCTGTTCTGTCCTCAGTTCCTGTCCTTGGTGTAGTCTGTTCTGTCCTCGGTCCCTGTGTCTGGTGTAGTCTGTTCTGTCCTCGGTCCCTGTGTCTGGTGTAGTCTGTTCTGTCCCCGGTCCCTGTGTCTGGTGTAGTCTGTTCTGTCCTCAGTCCCTGTGTCTGGTGTAGTCTGTTCTGTCCTCGGTCCCTGTGTCTGGTGTACTCTGTTCTGTCCTCGGTCCCTGTGTCTGGTGTAGTCTGTTCTGTCCTCGGTCCCTGTGTCTGGTGTAGTCTGTTCTGTCCCCGGTCCCTGTGTCTGGTGTAGTCTGTTCTGTCCTCAGTCCCTGTGTCTGGTGTAGTCTGTTCTGTCCTCGGTCCCTGTGTCTGGTGTACTCTGTTCTGTCCTCGGTCCCTGTGTCTGGTGTAGTCTGTTCTGTCCTCAGTCCCTGTGTCTGGTGTAGTCTGTTCTGTCCTCGGTCCCTGTGTCTGGTGTAGTCTGTTCTGTCCTCGGTCCCTGTGTCTGGTGTAGTCTGTTCTGTCCTCGGTCCCTGTGCCTGGTTTAGTCTGTTCTGTCCTCGGTCCCTGTGCCTGGTGTAGTCTGTTCTGTCCTCGGTCCCTGTGTCTGGTGTAGTCTGTTCTGTCCTCGGTCCCTGTCCTTGGTGTAGTCTGTTCTGTCCTCGGTCCCTGTGCCTGGTGTAGTCTGTTCTGTCCTCAGTCCCTGTGTCTGGTGTAGTCTGTTCTGTCCTCGGTCCCTGTGTCTGGTGTAGTCTGTTCTGTCCTCTGTCCCTGTGTCTGGTGTAGTCTGTTCTGTCCTCGGTCCCTGTGTCTGGTGTAGTCTGTTCTGTCCTCGGTCCTCGGTCCCTGTGTCTGGTGTAGTCTGTTCTGTCCTCGGTCCCTGTGCCTGGTGTAGTCTGTTCTGTCCTCGGTCCCTGTGTCTGGTGTAGTCTGTTCTGTCCTCGGTCCCTGTGTCTGGTGTAGTCTGTTCTGTCCTCAGTTCCTGTCCTTGGTGTAGTCTGTTCTGTCCTCAGTTCCTGTCCTTGGTGTAGTCTGTTCTGTCCTCGGTCCCTGTGTCTGGTGTAGTCTGTTCTGTCCTCGGTCCCTGTGTCTGGTGTAGTCTGTTCTGTCCCCGGTCCCTGTGTCTGGTGTAGTCTGTTCTGTCCTCAGTCCCTGTGTCTGGTGTAGTCTGTTCTGTCCTCGGTCCCTGTGTCTGGTGTACTCTGTTCTGTCCTCGGTCCCTGTGTCTGGTGTAGTCTGTTCTGTCCTCAGTCCCTGTGTCTGGTGTAGTCTGTTCTGTCCTCGGTCCCTGTGTCTGGTGTAGTCTGTTCTGTCCTCGGTCCCTGTGTCTGGTGTAGTCTGTTCTGTCCTCGGTCCCTGTGCCTGGTTTAGTCTGTTCTGTCCTCGGTCCCTGTGCCTGGTGTAGTCTGTTCTGTCCTCGGTCCCTGTGTCTGGTGTAGTCTGTTCTGTCCTCGGTCCCTGTCCTTGGTGTAGTCTGTTCTGTCCTCGGTCCCTGTGCCTGGTGTAGTCTGTTCTGTCCTCAGTCCCTGTGTCTGGTGTAGTCTGTTCTGTCCTCGGTCCCTGTGTCTGGTGTAGTCTGTTCTGTCCTCAGTTCCTGTCCTTGGTGTAGTCTGTTCTGTCCTCGGTCCCTGTGTCTGGTGTAGTCTGTTCTGTCCTCGGTCCCTGTGTCTGGTGTAGTCTGTTCTGTCCTCGGTCCCTGTGCCTGGTGTAGTCTGTTCTGTCCTCGGTCCCTGTGTCTGGTGTAGTCTGTTCTGTCCTCGGTCCCTGTGTCTGGTGTAGTCTGTTCTGTCCTCGGTCCCTGTGTCTGGTGTAGTCTGTTCTGTCCCCGGTCCCTGTGCCTGGTGTAGTCTGTTCTGTCCTCGGTCCCTGTGTCTGGTGTAGTCTGTTCTGTCCTCGGTCCCTGTGTCTGGTGTAGTCTGTTCTGTCCTCGGTCCCTGTGTCTGGTGTAGTCTGTTCTGTCCTCGGTCCCTGTGCCTGGTGTAGTCTGTTCTGTCCTCGGTCCCTGTGTCTGGTGTAGTCTGTTCTGTCCTCGGTCCCTGTGTCTGGTGTAGTCTGTTCTGTCCTCGGTCCCTTTGTCTGGTGTAGTCTGTTCTGTCCTCGGTCCCTGTCCCCGGTGTAGTCTGTTCTGTCCTCGGTCCCTGTCCCCGGTGTAGTCTGTTCTGTCCTCGGTCCCTGTGCCTGGTGTAGTCTGTTCTGTCCTCGGTCCCTGTGCCTGGTTTAGTCTGTTCTGTCCTCGGTCCCTGTGCCTGGTGTAGTCTGTTCTGTCCTCGGTCCCTGTGTCTGGTGTAGTCTGTTCTGTCCTCGGTCCCTGTCCTTGGTGTAGTCTGTCCTGTCCTCGGTCCCTGTCCTTGGTGTAGTCTGTCCTGTCCTCAGTCCCTGTGCCTGGTGTAGTCTGTTCTGTCCCCGGTCCCTGTGTCTGGTGTAGTCTGTTCTGTCCTTGGTCCCTGTGTCTGGTGTAGTCTGTTCTGTCCCCGGTCCCTGTCCCTGGTTTAGTCTGTTCTGTCCTCGGTCCCTGTGTCTGGTGTAGTCTGTTCTGTCCTCAGTCCCTGTCCCCGGTGTAGTATGTTCGGTCCTCGGTCCCTGTCCCCGGTGTAGTATGTTCGGTCCCCCCCCCGTCTGACTTCTCATCTTTTCTTTGTATCTCTCCAGGTTGAAGATTGTGAAGATTTCTTTTAAGTGTAAACAGTTCTTCATCCAGCTGAGGAAAGAGCTGGTGAGTAGCGGAGAGGATTTGCGATGTCGTGCAGTTCGGCGAGTCGCAGCGGAACGCACCACATTCCAGGACTGTGTCCATTCTCTGTCCTTAGCGGTGCCAATGTTGGGTTTTTATTGGCTGTCATTGGAGTACACCGCCGGTATTCTGGTCCCCCTTCTTCTCCTCGCTGTAGAAGGCCGGCCAATCACAAGTCATTATTTGATTTGTCCAGCCAGAGGGTTGAATGAAAGCAAATGACTCGATTCGCCCATCACCCTCAATGTGGAGGAATCCCTCCTGCCGAGCCTTTGTATTCCCCACCATCAGAATACACTGACCAGCACCGCTGCCGACAGCCAGGGGGCGCTGATTGAGAGAAAATTCTCCAACAGGCTGGTTGTACAACCAATGAGTCGACTTGTGTACAACCAGCCTGCCCATAAATTCGGCTGCTCAATTTTCGATCCATGTAGGGCCGGCTTAAAGCGGATCTTTACTACATCTGAGCATCGCAAACCAAAAAACACAATTTCAATTTTAATATTCAAAACAAACTACCCCCATCCATGTCTCCATGCTTTTTGTTGAGAAACCACTTTCAACCCCCCCCCAGCATTTCTAGAATCCATTTGCCCTTAGCTCAGGCAGGCAGGTGTTCAGAATACCGCTACCAATAAAAATGTAACCGAAGTGACGTTCCGTTGCGGCCATCTTGGTACACCCCGCACTCTTCCGCACTAAGCCTACAGTCAGAAGGGGGTTCAAGCGGACATCTTTTTTTGCACCCACCGGAGTCTTGCATTTCAACCTTTTTTATTTTTACCAGTAAACTCGGCTTATATAGTGGAATACGGGATTTCGAAATCCGTCAACCTGTTTTGATGTTGAATTTTAAAATCAGCGGTCTTCTGTCAGCTTAGCAAACCTGTGAGGTCAGCAGGCTTGCCGCTGCTTTTAAAAATTCAACATCAAAACAGTGTCACGGATTTCCAGATACTGTATTTCACTATATAACCAGAAAATAAGTGTGAAATATAAGACTTCGGTGGGTGTAAAAAGATGTCCGCTTGCCACTTTCTGACTGTAGGATTAGGGTGGGGGTGTACCAAGATGGCCGCAACAGAACGTCGCTTCAGTTGCATTTTCTGATGGGTAGCAGTATTCTGATAGAACACCGTTGTTTCGTCAGATTTTATAACGGAAGGGACATTACGTCGCCACCATTTTGCTACACCCTGCACCCACCCACATTAAGGATACAGTGAGAAGGTGGCAAGCGGACATCTTGTTACACCCACCGGAGTCATAAATTTCACACTTATTTTTAACAGTAAACTCCACTTGTATAGTAAAATTCTGTATTTTTAAATCCATAATTTTTATGTTGATATTTCAAAGCAGCCGTGTTCTGTCACATTGTCAAACCTGTGAGGTCAGCAGGCTTGCTGCTGCTTTTAAAATTCCACATCTAAAGCAGCGTTCCTTAAAGTGATTGTAAAGCTTTGAGTTTTTTTTGCACTTCATTTTGCCCCGATCCTCCTCTTCTGGGGTTCCCCCCGGCGCTGCTGGTTGCTCCTCCCTGCATCGTATATCCCCCTAGGAGAAGCGTTCTCCCGGGGGGGGGGGGGGGGGTTACCTTGCAGGCGCGCTCCCGAGTCAAGCATTTGTGTCCATAGACGCAGAATGCAGTACTTGGCCCCGCCCCCATTGGATTTGATTGACAGCAGCCAGAGCCAATGGCTGCACTGCTGTCAATCTATCCAATCAAGAGCCGAGAACCCCGGGCAGAGGAAGAGTGCCTCTCCACCGTGGGAAATTCCAGGGCTCAGGTAAGTAAAACAGGAGGGCGGTCACTGCCAGGAGTTTTTTTCACCTTAATGCATGCGTTACAACCCCTTTAACTCCAGTCCTCAAGGCGCCCCAACAGGTCATGTTTTCAGGCTTTCCATTATTTTGCACAATTGATTTGATCAGTTTTGACTGCCTTAGTAATTACCACAACCCTTTCATCTGAGGGAAATCCTGAAAACGTGACCTGTTGGGTTGCCTTTAGACATGCGCACAACAGAAAAATTTGTTTATTTTCGTTTTTTGTTTCTTTCGTTTCCGTTGATTCGTATCGATTCGTAAGTCGTCGGTGTTCGTATTCGTAACGATTCGTATTTTCGTAAGAGTTATTTTTTCGTTGATTCGTTTTTCCGTTAGTTTAATTTTCATTTATTCGAAATTCGGACGCATTCGTATTTATTCGTACTTTCGTAACATTCGTAGATTCGTAATCGGAGCATAATTCATAATTTTATGTATGTGTATGCTATTATTACAAAAGTTACGAATGTACAAATTTTTTCGTTCAATCCATTCGAAGTACGTTAAGCAGCGCCATTGTAAGAGACACGGAAAATTACGAATCGCAAAAAAAAAAAAAAAAAAAGTTACGAATGTACGAATATTTTCGTTCAATCCATTCGAGGCACGTTAAGCAGCGCCATTGTAAGGGACACGGAAAATTACCAATTCAACAAAAAAAAGTACGAATGTACGAATTTTTCCGTTCATTTTGATTTTCGTTGTTCCTGTTTCGTTTTTCGGATTTTCTTCTTTCGTAGATTCGTTGTTTCTAATTAGTTTTTTTCGGATTTTCGTTGTTTTTCGGATTCGTTCGATTTGAACGATTTAGTATTCGTAAAAAATTTTAGCGCATCGTTCGTTCATTCATACGATAACGAATGAACAAATATAACAAAAAAAAACGAAAAACGAAAAAAAACTAAACGAATTGCACATGTCTAGTTGCCTTAAGGACTGGAGTTGAGAAACACTGATCTAAACAGACAGACTTCTAAATACTGTATTTCACTATATAAGTTACGGTTAAAAATAAGTGTGCAATGCAAAACTCTGGTTGTCCGCTTGCTGCCTTCTCACTGTATCATTACTGTGGACGAGTGTCGGGTGTACCAAGATGGCCGTGACAGAATGTCACTTCCGTTACAAAATCTGATGGGTTGCCTAATCTGACGAAACTCGGGCAGAAGAGTGTACTCAGCTGAGAACGCCCCTCCTCCCCTCCTGAAGACTCCTGGGATGTATGACATCATTTGCCAAGGTTTGGAAACCAGGAAGTAACTGAAGAAATAAAAAAATAAAAATAAAAAGAGTTTAAAACAAGTAAATGTGATCTACTTTCCTATCTATTTACTAATGCTAGCAGCATAAGGATTAAAACTATTCTATGGCTTTCTCTTCAGAATGAATATCGGGAGACGGTGTTGGGGTTTAACATGGTGAATTATCGCGCCTGTAAGAACGTGTGGAAAACGTGTGTAGAGCATCATACCTTCTTCCGGTTGGACTCGCCGCTGCCGCCGCACAAGAACTTCTTCGCTCATTACTTCACGTTGGGCTCCAGGTTCCGGTACTGGTGGGTATTACACAGAGTCGGGCTTCTGCCTCTTCATGTCTGAGCTCTCCCGTGCCGGTTGGTGGAGGAAGCGCAGATCCACCTAACCACTTGCCTACCGGGCCCTTTTACCCGCCTCCGGACCCAATCTTCAGCTTTCAGCGCTTCTTTGCCGGGAGGGCGCACATGGATGTCGTCCCGTGATGCTTGTGTGCTGCGCTCTCTGTGGTCGCTGAGTTCTTCACAGATCTGGACAATGGGCCAATCGCAGAGGTATTTTATCACGTGATCAGCTGTCCGCCAATGACAGCTAATCACAGAAAGTAAACACAAGCCGGTTATCGGCTTTTCTTTCCTCATGCTGGCAGTGTGAGGAGAAGGTAGCCGATAACCGGCTTGTGTTGGGGACATTGGCACTGATAATCAGCGTCCTGATTATCTGCGCAGTCCCATCAGTGTCACCTATCATTGCCTCCTCTCATTTGCCTTCAGTACCCACCATTGCTGCTAATCAGTGCCCATCAGTGTCACCCATCATTGTTTCCTCTCGGTTGCCTTCAGTACCCACCATTGCTGCTAATCAGTGCCCATCAGTGTCACCCATCATTGTCTCCTCTCGGTTGCCTTCAGTGCCCACCATTGCTGCCCATCAGTGTCACCCATCATTGCCTCCTCTGTTGCCTTCAGTGCCCACCATTACTGCCATTTAGTGCCTATCATTGTCACCTATCATTGCCTCCTCTCAGTTGCCTTCAGTGCCCACCATTACTGCCAATCTGTGCCCATCAGTGTCACCCATCATTGCCTCCTCTGTTGCCTTCAGTGCCCACCATTGCTGCTAATCAGTGCCCATCAGTGTCACCCATCAATGCCTCCTCTCAGTTGCCTTCCGTGCCCATCAGTGTCACCTATCGTTGCCTTCAGTGCCCACCATTGCTGCTAATCAGTGCCCATCATTGTCACCCATCGTTGCCTCCTCTCAGTTGCCTTCAGTGGCCACCATTGCTGCCCATTAGTGTCACCCATCATTGCCTCCTATCAGTTGCCTTCAGTGCCCATCAGTGTCGCCTATCAGTGCCTCCTCTCAGTTGCCTTCAGTGCCCACCATTGCTGCTAATCAGTACCCATCAGTGTCACCTATCATTGCCTCCTCTCAGTTGCCTTCAGTGCCCACCATTGCTGCCCATTAGTGTCACCCATCATTGCCTCATCTCAGTTGCATTCAGCGCCCATCAGTGTCACCTATCATTGCCTCCTCTCAGTTGCCTTCAGTGCCCATCATTGCTGCCAATCAGTGTCACCTATCAGTGCCTTCTCTCAGTTGCCTTCAGTGCCCACCACTGCTTCCTCATCAGTGTCGCCTAATAGTGCCACCTATCAATGGCCATCAGCGAAGGAAAAAAAAGTTCATTACATTTTTTTTTTCTAGTCTTTTTTTCATTTGTTTAGCAAAAAATAAAAAAACCCCAGTGGTGATTAAATACCACCAAAAGAAAGCTCAATATTTGTGTGAAAACATGATAAAAATGTAACATATGGTTACAGTGTTGCATGACTGCAAGTGTGAGAGCGCTGAAAGCTGAAAATTGGCCTGGGCAGGAAACGGGGAGAAAGTGCCCGGTAGGCAAGCGGTTAATAAATGTAGGCCAAAATGTATTCCGCTACATGTCTTTATTAACCACTTGCTGACCAGCCGCTGTCATTATACTGTGGCAGATCGGCACGAACTGCCGTAGCTGTACGTTGGTCCCTTTTTTAAGCGGGATAGCAGGCGCAGTGACCGGCGGTCGAGATGACCTCCGCCCATGAGCGATCGCGGGCATGAGAGGAAGAACAGGGAAGTTTGTGTGTAAACACACATCCCAGTTCTGTGAGGAGAGAGAAATTGTGAGTTCCTACGAGCTGGGATCTCTCATCTCCTCTAGTCAGTCCCATTCCTCCACAGTTAGAACACACAGTTAGGGAACACAGTTAACCCCTTGATCGCCCCCTAGTGTTAACACCTTCCCTGCACAGTAACCAGTGCATTTTTATAGCACTGATCGCTGTATAAATGCCAATGGTCCCAAAAAAAAAAGTGTCAAAAAGTGTCCGATGTGTCCACCATAATGTCGCAGTCCCGATAAAAATCGCAGATCACCGCCATTACTAGTAATAAAAAAATAAAAACGCCATAAAACTATATTTTTTTTTTTTACCAAAAATATGTAGAAGAATACATATCGACCTAAACTGAGGCAAAAATTTGTTTTTTTTTTAAAAAAAATTGGGGTTATTTATTACAGCAAAAAGTACAAAATATTTGTGTTTTTTTTTTTTCTTTCAAAATTGTCGCTCGTTTTTTTGTTTATAGCGCAAAATATTAAAACCGCAGAGGTGATTAAATACCACCAAAAGAAAGCTCTATTTGTGGGGAAAAAAAGGACATCAATTTTTGTTTGGGTCCAACGTCTCACGACCGCGCAATTGCCAGTTTAATCGACGCAGTGCCGCCCGTATCGCAAAAAATGGCCTGGTCATGGAGCATCCAATTCTTCCAGGGCTGAAGTGGTTAAAAAAAAATAAAACTATTAAATGTATATTGATTGGTTTGTGTGAAAAGTTTTATAGCGTCTACAAACTATGGAATGTATACTGGAATTTTTATTTACCGCATTTATCGGTGTATAACACGCACCTTCAATTTAAGAGGGAAGTTTCAGGGAAGTTTTTCTTTTCAAAATAAACCACTTTGAAGCAAAATAATGGTCTGTGCCCATCTGGGCAGCCTGATCTGCGCCCATCTGGGCAGCCTGATCTGCGCCCATCTGGGCAGCCTGATCTGCGCCCATCTGGGCAGCCTGATCTGCGCCCATCTGTGCAGCCTGATCTGCGCCCATCTGGGCAGCCTGATCTGCGCCCATCAGGGCAGCCTGATCTGCGCCCATCTGGGCAGCCTGATCTGCGCCCATCTGTGCAGCCTGATCTGCGCCCATCTGTGCAGCCTGATCTGCGCCCATCAGGGCAGCCTGATCTGCGCCCATCTGGGCAGCCTGATCTGCGCCCATCTGGGCAGCCTGATCTGCGCCCATCTGGGCAGCCTGATCTGCGCCCATCTGGGCAGCCTGATCTGCGCCCATCTGGGCAGCCTGATCTGCGCCCATCTGGGCAGCCTGATCTGCGCCCATCTGGGCAGCCTGATCTGCGCCCATCTGGGCAGCCTGATCTGCGCCCATCTGGGCAGCCTGATCTGCGCCCATCTGTGCAGCCTGATCTGCGCCCATCTGGGCAGCCTGATCTGCGCCCATCTGGGCAGCCTGATCTGCGCCCATCTGTGCAGCCTGATCTGCGCCCATCTGTGCAGCCTGATCTGCGCCCATCTGTGCAGCCTGATCTGCGCCCATCTGTGCAGCCTGATCTGCGCCCATCTGTGCAGCCTGATCTGCGCCCATCTCCCAAGCCTGATCTGCGCCCATCTCCCAAGCCTGATCTGCGCCCATCTGTGCAGCCTGATCTGCGCCCATCTCCCATCAATGCAGCCTGATGCCCATTTCTCATGCAGGAAATCACTGAGTCGTCATCTCCTGTTTACTCGGCTCTCAGTCGGCAGTCACACACACACAGTCCCGCCTCCGCCATCCTCATTGGACCAGCTCCTGTGATTGACAGAACACTGGTCCAATGCCGGTGGCAGAGGCGGGACTGTGTGTGGGACATCAGAGCCGAGTGAGA
Source organism: Lithobates sylvaticus (assembly GCA_028564925.1). NCBI lineage: Eukaryota > Metazoa > Chordata > Amphibia > Anura > Ranidae > Lithobates > Lithobates sylvaticus. Next base: position 10,914,109 of record CM053031.1, on the reverse strand, counting down.
GCCGATTTTACAGGAGATGACGGCTCTGTGAATTCCGGTGGCGCTCCTTCCCCTCCGAGGTACACTATCGGCGTATAACACGCACCGGTGATTTGTCCCCCTATTTTCAGGGGGGAAAAGGTGCGTGTTATACGCCGATAAATACAGTATTTATATTTTTTAATACTAGTAATAGCGGTGAGAGATGGTTCCCTCTGTACAGAGCCCTGTGTTGATTGTCAACTGTGATTGGACATCAGCAGGTCCCGGCCATGAATCATTGGCTGGGACGTACTGACTAAGTCCCGTTGTGTTCGAAAATGGCAGAGCCGGCGGGCGGGGGGGGGGATGCCTGGAAGAAAGCTGCGGCGTACAGCTACATTACAGCACCTATACGAGCTGCTCCGTCGCAGTACGGTATATATACTGCAGCGGGTCGGCAAGGGGATGCTTTACCTTCCTGTATATTTAAGGATTAAACATAGTTCATGTTGATTGAGAGAGTTTTAGTTGTGCTTCAGTGGTAGCAGTTTCCCAATATACATGACATGATTTCTGATTGGCTCTGTACTGGTCACATGCTCTGCGGCTGGTACAGTATGATGATAATAAAGGTGTGTTTTGTGTTGTTGCAGCGGGCGGACGGAGGTGCAGTCTGTGCAGTATGGGAAGGAGAAGGCCAATAAGGACCGGGTTTTTGCGAGGTAAGCGGGAATTGGCACAGTTGCTCGGGTGTGTTTTTTTTTTTCCTCTGGTTTCTCCCTCATTGTTTGTTTGTGAAGTTTCTATATAAAGACTCCTGTACCCGGGCTCTATGCTTATGGCTTGGCAGGCGTCGCTGGACCTCAGCTCCTTTTATCGTCAAGCGGGGTTCTCAGGCAGGAAACAGATTCCAGTCAAGGATATTTTTTTTCCATCTCTTAAAGGGTAACTCCACCTTCATGGGGGGGGGGGAATATCAAGTAAAAAAAATAAATAAAATAATATAGCCTGTACAATTGCGACACAAGTCATATTGTAATTGAATGTTATTATACCTCTTCCCGCCCGCGCTGTAGCCGTCCTTCAGGTCTAAATTGCCGGGAGGGCGTCCATGTATGTCCTCCCGTGCATGAGCCGCCTGCGTGCTCCCTGCGGGGCGCCCGCGGGGCTCACTCGACCCCCCCCCCCCCCCTTCCCACGTGATCAGCTGTCAGCCAATGACGGCTGATCACGTGATGTAAACAGAGCCGGTGACAGCGTGAGGAGAAAAAAAAAAGCAGATTACCATCTGGAGTAAACGGGACATCGGTCCTGCACACTCCAAACCCACTGCAGCTAAGCAATGCCCACACGTGCCACCTATCAATGCCAATCGGTGCCCATCAGTGTCTCCTCATCAGTGCCACCTACCAGTGCCCATCAGTGCTGCCT